>OY740783.1:55955375-56344669 GCA_963514005.1 Raja brachyura
GTACCATGACACCCAGGTCTCGTTGCATCTCCCCTTTTCCTAATCGGCCACCATTCAGATAACAGTCTACCCTCCTGTTTATGCTGCCAAAGTGGATAACCTCACATTTATCCACATTATACTGCATCTGCCATGCATTTGTCCACTCCCCCAACCTATCCAAGTCACCTTGCAGCCTCCTAGCATCCTCCGCACAGCTGACACTGCCCCCCAGCTTCGTGTCATCCGCAAACTTGGAGATGTTGCATTCAATTCCCTCATCCAGATCATTAATATATATTGTAAATAGCTGGGGTCCCAGCACTGAGCCTTGCGGTACCCCACTAGTCACTGCCTGCCATTCTGAAAATGACACGTTTACTTGCCGGATGCGTCTGTGCAGTTGGATGAGGGTTGCCGTGACTCACGCCACAACGGGGATCTCTGGCAGCACAACGGGAACCCGTCAGCCGCGCCTGCGCAGTTGGGGGCTATGGGTCAGTGAAGGAATATTGCTTTGGGGGATGGGCCCAATGGGTCCACACTTGGTCAAGTTAACAATAGATCTCACAATTTCTTGAGAAGTACTACCAATACCAGGAATATGCTATCTGCTATATATAATTATGAATACATGACATAGTATCGTGATAATGAGATGATGATTTGTTTGCTTTCTGTGTTGAAGCCAATGTGGTCCGGGACTTTAGAAATAATCCTCTTCCCTCTGCTTTGAAAAAGTAGGTTATAGCCCTGATTTTCAAGTCCATGGCTAGATCATTACTGGCCCATATCCAACTCTGATCTTTTCTCTCGACCCCAATCCATAACCACAGTTCAGACAATGGATCTCAATTGCTCCCACAAGCTCCAATCGTTTCCCAGGCCTTGGTCACCACCACAACCCCACCTCTAGCTGCAATCCAATGATGTGACCTTCTCCTTCATGACCTCATGCTGAAGATCAGTCCCTTCTCCTGTACTTGCCTGATATTTTTCTCTGCATTGTCTCACAATAGTACACCACATGAAAGAAACAGTAAGAACCATTCAGCACGACCCATCAAACAGAACCCAAACCTCAGACACTACTGTGTTTCCATATTAGAGGACCTGTTTGCATAACAATGAAAACCACACAAATCCATGGGAGTCTTCGCCAAAGCCTCTATTAACAAGAGCCCATTTAAACAAAAAGGAAATGTACTAAAAACGACAGCAACAACTGCCAATAAAAGTCAGGCACTTATCCAGAAAATAGAATTAGTGGACAATATCACTCCCATTCACTCAGCAGTGAGGTCACCAGGTTTGATGCATAGATGAAGTATCCAAGCTTCTTTGGCTCGAATGACTGTTGTTCACCATAATATTAAAGAAGAAAACCTAAAGGAGGTGCAGGGATAGTCAGATCATGTGCATGTGTGTAGAATCAACTATGTGATCCTCGTCACCTTTATAAATGAAGGCAAAAAGTACAAAAACAAGGAAATGCAGTGGAATATCTGTAAACATTGGTTCAGCTACAACTAGGGTATTGTGTCCAATTCTGGGTGCGACACTTAAGAAAGTCTGTGAAAGCTATAATTGAAATCAAGAATAAAGGCTCTAATACAAGGGTCCCTGGAATGGGAGGCTTTATTTTCCTGGATATTCTAGATAAGCCAGGTGGCTTTCTTTCATGCAGAGGAAGCAGGCTATTCGAGGTTTCGATCCTGACTATGGGTGTTGTCTGTACGGTGTTGGTATGTTCTACCTATGATTGCGTGGGTTTTCTCTGGGTGTTCTGGTTTCCTCCCACATTCCAAATACGTCCAGGTTTGTAAGTTAATTGCTTCAGGAAAATTATTAATTGTCCCTAGTGTGTAGGGCAGGGGTAATGTACGGACTGACAGCTAGTCGGTGCGGACTCGGTGGGCATGTTTCTACGCTGTATCTCTAAAATCTAAAGTCTAAAAGGTGTTTGAAATCATGAAGGATTTGAGTACAGTGCTTAAAGAGGAATTATTTCCGTATCGGTTGGGTGACGAATACCCAGAGTTAAAATGATTGGCAAAAAAATTAAAGAGGATAGGGAGAAAACTGCTTTCTCATGTAGTTGTGACCTTGAATTCACAGCCAGCAAAGATGAAACATATCCAATCATGGACTTCAAATAGGAGTTGGACAAATTCATGAAAAGACAAATTGCAGTATTTTGGGGAGACAGGATAAATTGGATTGCTCTTGCAAAAGATTGACATTTCTGATTACAAATACTAACCTACTCCTCCTTTTGAAGTTTAGAAGATGACTGATTTCCTTTTTTCACTGCCCTTGCCAGTATGAACTGTCCGTTTTCAGTGCAAAACTCACCAGCAGCATACATATACATCCTAAAGTAGAGTTTGGCTCAGGTTGGTAAAACTGATGTGTGTACCCAGCACTTAGCACAGTACAGCATGGGAACAGGCTCTTTGGCCCACAATGTCTGTGCCAAATTGATGCCAAGTTAAACTAATCTTCTCTGCCTGCATGTAATCCATATTTCTCCAGTCTCTGCACTTCTACATACCTATTCAAAAGCCTCTTAAATGCCACCCCACCACCATCCCTGGCAGTACGTACCAGCCACCTAGCACTCTGTGTAAAAAGCTTAAACCAAACATCTTCTTTAACCTTTTCACCTCTCACCTTAAAGTTACTCACTTTAGTCTTTTACATTTTCACCCCAGGAAAAAGGTTCTAACTATCCACGCTATCTGTAGCTCTCATATCTTTATGTACTTCTATCAGGTTCTCCCTCAGTGTCAAATACTCCAAACTAAACAAACCAAGTTTAATCCTTCCTCTCCTTATAGCTAATACCTTCCAATCCATGTAGCATTTTGATGAACCTCTTCTGCACCTTCTCCAAAGCCTCCACATCCTTCCTTTTATGGGGTGACCAGAACTGCACACAATATTCCAATGCCATCCAACTATTTATAAAGCTGCAACATGACCTCCTGACCCATACTCAATGCCAGGACGAATGAAGGGAAGTATACCTTGCAACTTCTTTACCACTTTATCCACTGCTGTTGCCACTTTCAGGGAAGTGTGGACTTGCATCCCAGGAATCCCCTGGACATCAATGCAGTCATAGGTCCTGCCATTAACTGTATACCTTCTCCTTACATTTAACCTTCCAAAGTACAACATCAAGTGTGTAGCCTTTGTAGGTTATTGAATGGAACTTTAGAATTGAAGAGGATTAATTGTTGCTGCTGCTGCTATCGACTCATTTTCAAACGGACACAAAGTGCTGGAGTAACAGAAGGCCCGGCGGCATTCCTGGAGAACACGGATAGATGACATTTCGGGTCAAGACATTTCTTCGGATGTGTCCTTTTGTGTATTAACCAGCATCTGCAGTGCTTTGTTTCTACCTAATAATTTTTCAATCACTGTCTATATACCCATCTCTCTCATCACACTGATAACTCAGAAATACCTCAGTACTCCCAATGTTATCTCGGTTGAGGCTATATAATAAATATACCTGTCCAGAGATAAAATATTATACAGACTTTTGATTTTTTTTTTCTCCTTTGCTAGAGATGGCTCACTCTTGGGTGTAATTTACATGTGCCAACAGCACACAGATACCTTACATAACCTTCCATTTCTCATGTCTGAGCCCAGATTGGTAATTTATAAAGATGAGGATCAATTTTGTGACAGCATTTATCTGGAGTGCCAGTACCAATAGCTGTAAAATTATTCCCCATGTAACAGTAACTTACTGTTTGTCATAATGAGAGGGTGCAGTGGGGTAAGAAAAAGAAGGGACAGTTAGAGAGCTGAGTGGTGTGGGGGATTTTGGAAAAGAGACTGATGCTTGCTAAGTTTAATAACCAACAGATATCTCACACACTGACGCAGAGAGAAGATTGATTAAACACTAATTTCCCTGAAGGTGCTGTGATGTTCTAACTTCTCAAGAGGAAACCGCTCTCAAATAAGATTATTTTCTATACTTGTGAATGCACTTTGGGAATCTCAAACCCTCTGGCAATTGAAAGCAAATCAGATGTTGGGAGGCAGTCTCTGTTACGTGTATGCTGCAAAAAATGATGGATCGAACTTGTGCATTCATACAGGCACTGGGATCATTAATGAATCCTTGGCCACGGTAGGAGGATTCTTATACCTGTCAAGTTTTTTGAAGAATGCATTCCTCGTTGGATTCACTCGATTACAAATTGACAGTGTAAATGGATGAAAATGATCTGGATGCAACAATTTCTAAGCCGGGTGTAAAGAGATGTAGAAAGTGTGAAAAGATGTGATATCTCCATTTGAAGTAGTAAGATTGCTTTAGTATTTCTACACTCTAAATTTCTACACTCTAATGTACAGTCTCAATGGACATAAGACAGCAGGGCAGAGGAGGATTGATATTTGTATTAAAATATGAACTCCATAATTAATGAAATTAGAGGCACTTGCTTTAATAAAATGAAAACCATTCAGTGTAGCACAGCAGAGGGCATTGTTTGCATGACCGATTCCAAGACTGCCGACTATGGTTTTAATTTATTTATTGTTTGTGTTGTCAAATACTTCATTACTCATGTCCAAGCATAATTCTAAAAGCACAGTTAGAATTAATTTAAAATTAAAATATTGCTGAAATAAAAGAACGTAGAAATCTAAACTGAACAAATGTCAGGAAACGGTGACACAAGAAACTACAGATGCTGGAATCTTGAGCAAAAGTCAAAAGCTGGAGGAACTCAACGGGCCAGGCAGCATCTGTGGAGGGAATGGACCGATGACATTTTGGGTCGGTAATCTTCCTCAGAGTGAGTCAGGAAATGGGAACTGGTTAAATAGATTAACCACATGAAAAGAGAGGAAAACAGATGCTGGAGTTCTTAAATAAAAGCAGATGTCAGAAACACACAGCATGCATCTGTGGAAAGTGAAACTAGTTAAAATAAACTAAACTAAGGGCAGCACGTGGCACAGTGGTAGTTGCAGCCTTGCAGCACCAGAGTTCCAGGTTTGAACCTGAATACAGGTGCTGTCTGTATGGAGTTTGTACGTTCTCCCTGTGAAGTGTAGGTTTACTTGGGGTGCTGCAGTTTCTACCCACATTCCCACAAGAGGTGCAAGTTTGGTAGGTTAATTGGCTTCTATAAACTGTCCTTAGTGTATTGGATAGAGCTACTGTATGAGTGATTATTGGTCAGCACGGACTTGGTGGGCTGAAGAGCCTGTTTCCATGTTGCATTTCTAAACTAAACTAAGAAACTCTTAATGTTTTGAGTTGTAGATCAGATGAAGGCTCGTTCACTTGAAATACTAACTCTGTTCCTCTGTCCACAGATGCCTCCTCTGCCTGACTTGCTAACCTTGAGGGATAATTCTGAACTCATGATATTTACAGGTGGCACAGTGGAACAGCTGTTAGAACTGCTGCCTCATAGCACCAGAGACCCGGGTTCGATCCTGACCTCAGGTGCTGTCGGTGTGAAGTTTGCCCATTCTCCCTGAGACCTGAGACCCCTCTAGGTGCTCCAGGTTCCTCCCACATCCCAAAAATGTGTGGGTTTGTGGATTAATTGGCCTCTGCAAATCCCCTCAAGTCTGTAGGGTTGTAGGAAATGAAAAAGTGATAATATAGAATTAGTGTGAACGATGGTTAACGTGAACTTACCTCAATACCAATATCTCAACTGGGTCGTCATGGACAAGATGGGCTGAGGTGCTGTATCTTTCAATCTTCAATCAATATCCACGCTACACATCAAAAATGATTCTGAATCTCTCCCACTAGGTCATGCCTGATTTGGTTGACCTCAGAAGTGGCAAGGGGACTATTGCAGAACGTTTCTCACTCCTACTTTGAAGAAAGAAATGCGTAGTCCAATCTTTATTTCTTGATCATTACTCATCATCGAGAAGTAGGTGCATGTAAACATGAAAATAAGATTGGACATCCACATCTTAAAAAATACAATGTTCAGGTATATTTCTTCTTGAGAAAAGTGATGTTAGCGAAGTGGTATGGGCCATAGAATGAGGTGGTAGTCTTGCCACCCTTGAACGCTGATAATTGGCCATTACAACTTTCATTGCTGCGTGGTCAACATTCATTTTATGAAGCAAGTGATGAGCCATTTTCTCGTGCAAAATTGAATCTTTCTGTTGGGATTTCAGATTCAATTTCAGTTTAGTTTAGAGATACAGCACGGTAACAGGCCCTTCAGCCCACCGAGTCCACGCCAACCAGTTATCCCCGCACACTAAAACTATTCTACACACACTAGGAACAAATTACAATTATACCAAGCCAATTAGCCTACAAACCTGTACGCCTTTGGTTTGTGGGAGGAAACCGGAGATCCCAGAGAAAACCCACGCAGGACATGGGGAGAACGTGCAAACTCCGTACAGACAGCACCCATAGTCAGAATCAATCTCTCCGGCGCTGTACCGCTTTACCGCCATGCCACCTTGCTGCCCATTCCTGGAAGATGTGGGCAGAGCCTGGGTCACGAACACCATGTGTATTGGTGTTCTGATCTGGAAATGACCATGTAGCCAGTTGTCACATTCCCACTTAAGGCAATGCCCTCAAGGGAAATGAAAAGAGGAAATGAGATAAACAAATGAGTCTAAAAATCTCAAGTCGCGTGATCTGGCTTGTCAACATGATGGAAATCTTGCCTGATTGACAGAGCAAAGGTTTGGGCCTTGGTTCACTTTGCATTATGCTCTGAAGAAAGCTGCCTGCCTCGAATAGCTCAGGGCACTTCATGAAATTATGATATCCGATAGACATCACCTGCAAGTTGAGTACACCGTCTGTGAGCAATTCCAGCTATTGTTCTGATTGCATCAATGTTTGGTAACATCGTCAGATCTGCTTCTGTGCTTTGATTTCTTGCTTGCATGCGACCAAGAACTATACAATGAATGGGAATTTTGTGAAACTAAAACCCTTTATCTTTCCTTCCTGCACAACTATTTCTAAAGTATCTCATGAACTTTAAAGCATTTCAGAGCCTCCTGAAGGGAATGCAAAAAGTCTCATATTAATGCAAGACTGTCTGCATTGTAATTGATGCTTAAATAATAGCCTGGGTGGATGTTCTTTTAAGAACTAAAGGTCCCACAACAACAGGCATGGATGAATGAGATAACATAAAACATTTATCCGACCTTATTGAGCCTACCTTTACCATAAATGGAGTTTACCTTAATTGGAGAGGGAAAGAGAAGCTGATGAACACTGCACCGGACTATTCACTGTCGAGCACTTCCCACATTTGTGATTACCGGTATCTCTTAGAAGGCAGACATCATTGACAAAGTCCACCATCTGTGCACCGGTGAAGAGTTTGACCACAAAAGGGCACAAAGTGCTGGAGTAACTCAGCGGGTCAGGCAACATCGCTGGAGAACATGGATAGGTGGCATTTTGGGTCGGGATCCTTCTTCAAATTCTCTTGAGGATTTGAGGAAGGACATTCTTGCTATTGAGGGAGTGCAGTGTAGGTTTACAAGGTTAATTTCCGGGATGGCGAGACTATCATATGCTGAGAGAATGAAGCACTTGGGCTTGTACACTCTGGAGTTTAGAAGGATGAGAGGGGATCTTATAGGAACATATAAGATTGTTAAGGGTTTGGACACGCTAGAGGCAGGAAACATGCTCCCAATGTTGGGGGAGTCCAGAATCAGGGGCCACAGTTTAAGAATAAGGGGTAAGCCATGTAGAACGGAGACGAGGAAACACTTTTTCTCACAGAGTTGTGAATATCTCTGCCTCAGAGGCAGTTGAGGCTGGTTCTCTGGATACTTTCAAGAGAGAGCTAGATAGGGCTCTTACAGATAGCGGAGTCAGGGGATATAGGGAGAAGGCAGGAACGGGGTACTGGTTGGGGATGATCAGCCATGATCACATTGAATGGCGGTGCTGGCTCGAAGGGCCGAATGGCCTACTCCTGCACCTATTGTCTATTGTCTATTGTCTATTGTCCAAGTATGGTTCTGACCCGAAACATCGCCAATCCATGATCTCCAGAAATGCTACCTGACCCGCTGAGTTACTGCAGTACTTTGTGTCCTTTTGTGTAAACCAGCATAGAACATCGAAGCATAGAACATAGAACAGTACAGTGCTGGAATGGGAGCTTTTACCCATAATGCTTGTGTCGAACATGATACCTATCTGAACTGATCTCATCTGCCTGCACGTGATCCATATTCCTCCATTCCCTGCAAATCCATGTCCCTTTCTAAAATCTTCTTTAACGCCACTATCGCATCTGCCTCCACCACCACTCTTGGCATTGCATTTCACGCCCCCCACCACCCAATGTGTAAAACACCTGCCCCACAGAGCTCCATTACATTTTCTCCCTCTCACATTATAGCTATGACTTCTAGTGTTGGACATTTCCAGCCTGGAAAAAAGATTCTGATTGTCTATCCTTTCTATGCCTGTCATAATTTAATATACATCTAACAAGTCTCCCCTCAACCTCTGCAATTCCTGAGAAAACAATACAAATCTATCCAACCTCTCCCTGTAGCTGAAACCCTCTAACGCAGGTAGCAATTCCTTGTTTCTACATTAAGACTTTGACTACGTAAAAAAAAAATTGCTCAAGACCTCAGACCTAGCACCACCAATGAACCAAGCAATCATGAACCTAGCAACAGTTATCCCAACCCATATGCCATTTATAGTAAGTACTTCAAAGCGTTGGAGGGATGTCTCCACAAATTGCTCTACATCTATGGTAGGATAAACAAATTAAGACCAGTCGTCTCTCCCAAATCACTATTCCTAGCTTAAATTATCTAATGACACCTTGTTGACCTGTTTTCATGCTGTACCTCTAAAACCACAACTGTACTGGGAAAGTTTTATCTGCACAAAATAGTAAGGGACCATGGAAGTTTTTTATTCATTTACTGACATACTAATTGATATAATTAATCTTTCTGGCATGAGCTCATTGGGAATTCTAGCAGGATGATGGTATTTGATACGAAAGCTTAATTATAGGATAAAGATTATTTAAGAGGTTAGACTTTAATTCATTTACGGATGTCCATGTGCTGGTACTTCAGCACTTCTGACAATGGTAGGTGTCTGACTTACCGTTGCATTGTACTTGCTGTGGCAAACAACAGTATTTGGAGCATGTGCTCTGGAAAAATTAGTTTGTCAGCTGGTAGGATTCTAGTGGGTGCTGTTGATGCCTGGGCCAGTGCTGCCCTAATAGCTATTATCCCAAAATATGCAACAAATTTCTGCGTAAAATCTAAATTATATTTTGGAATAAAATTCGATTTTTATGCTCTGATTTCTCTACTGATTTTGAAATAATACATTATATTATATTGCTGCCATGACCCCATTTGCAGTGTTTTAAAGTTTAATGCAGGGTTCACCATAGCTGGCTTAAGTGGAGGTGTATTTGTTCTGATAGAGACAGCCAAAGTGATATTAAGTTCAGTGAAGTGCAATAGGAAAAAACCATTGTAGGGAAGTAAGCCATGGAATTTTCATTCAGTGATGGGTAGTGGCTGCTGCAGGTAATGTCATCAATCATTGTGCAGCTGCATAAGCACTGGAAATGAATACTGTGCTCTGCTGTGTCAGTTAGATTCAACTATTCGTGAATTATCCTCCTGAATATCTGTGGTTAAGCAGATAAATTGAGAAACAAAACCCTCAAAGAAAAAGTGCAAAAAAAAATTAACGTGGTGATTTAACAGCAACAAGAAATGGCTGGAATCTTTTGAAGGGCAGTGTAGACTGACAAACAAGGGCTTCATGGATTTATCAGACACAACTCTTCACAGGGATTAATAACCCAGCACGCCATGATGAGTTACATATGTAATGAAAACACTCAAATACAGGGCTTTGATGGCCGTTCAGGATCTGATCACACATCAACAGCAGTGGACAATGAGGGTGAAGAACAAGGAGTATAAACAATGGTGCTGCTGCAGTTAGAGGCAGCTGAGCTGCAGTCAGCTCCAGAGGTCATATGTCAGCCCAGTCTGACTCCCCAAGGAACACCTGTACGCCGAAAGTATTAGCTAAATTGTGGAACTGTGAAATGAAGGTAGTTTAATTCATTAGGAAATAATGTAAGTAAATTATAGAAGTGGAGGGAACATTGATATTATCTGCCGAAAGAACATCACAGTCACAGCAAAGCTATCCAGTTAAAGCCTCCAGCTGGTTGTCTTAGTTAAAATTGTAAAAGTGAATTCTGAAAGAGTGAGGAAAAACTTATTCAACATACACTCTACTGCAGATTTGAAGCTTAATGTAAAGGAGAGCAGATAAAGACAGACAGGACACTCCCTGAATAATATCGGTAGATCAGATCAGAATAAACATCCAATCATCACCATAGACGCCTGATTTCTGTTCCAGTGACAATGGTGGGGTGAACTCTGGACAGTTAACCCAGGCTACAGGGTTAAGGTAGATAGTGCCTTACCAGTTAATAGAGACATTGAGGGTTGAGGAACCCCTTACTGTGCTCTACAATCCAGTAACTAGTAGTATCAGTTCAGTATCAGTTTAGTTAATTGTCACGTGTAATTACCGTGAAAAGCTTTTGATGCATGCTCGCCAGTCAGCGGAAAGACAATACATGATTACAATCCAGCCATTCACAGTGTACAGATAGATACATGATAAGCAAATAACGTTTAGTGCAAGATAAAGCCAGCAAAGGCCCATCAAATCAAAAGTCCGATCAGCTGGGTGGCAGTGTGAACTGTGAAGAGGGTGTTAGGAGGTTGCAGGGTGACCTGGACAGGTTGAGTGAGTGGGCAGATGCGTGGCAGATGCAGTATAATATAGATAAATGTAAGGTTATCCACTTTGGCGGCAAAAGCTAGGGGGCAGATTATTATCTCAATGGGGATAGGTTAGGTAAGGGGGAGGTATAGGGAGACCTGGGTGTCCTTGTACTCTGGTCACTGAAAGTTGGCGTGCAGATACAGCAGGCAGTGAAGAAAGCTAATGGAATGTTGGCCTTCATACAAGAGGATTTCAGTATAGGAGTAGAGTGGTTCTTCTGCAGTTGTATATGGCTCTGGTAAGACCACATCTGGAGTATTGCATACAGTTTTGGTCTCCTAATTTGAGGAAGGACATCCTTGTGATTGAGGCAGTGCAGCGTAGGTTCACAAGATTGATCCCTGAGATGGGGGGAATGTCATATGAGGAAAGATCGAAAAGACTAGGCTTGTATTCACTGGAGTTTAGAAGGATGAGGGGATATCTTATAGAAACATATAAAATTATAAAAGGACTGGACAAGCTAGATGCAGGAAAAATGTTCCCAATGTTGGGCGAGTCCAGAACCAGGGGCCACAGTCTTAGCATAAAGTGGAGGCCATTTAAGACTGAGGTGAGAAAAAATGTTTTCACCCAGAGAGTTCTGAATTTGTGGAATTCCCTGCCACAGAGGGCAGTGGAGGCCAAATCACTGGATGGATTTAAGAGAGAGTTAGATAGAGATCTAGGGGCTAGTGGAATCAAGGGATATGGGGAGAAGGCAGGCACGGGTTATTGATTGGGGACCATCAGCCATGATCACAATGAATGACGGTGCTGGCTCGAAGGGCTGAATGGCCTCCTCCTGAACCTATTTTCCATGTTTCTATGTTTCTATTAATGGCATTTACTTTAATTCCCAATCTTCGCTTTTGTCAGAGGTGTGGCGGAATGAGGAAATTGATTAATTTATGTAGATTCACATGGGACAATGACGCAGATTCCTAGGAAATGACCTGGCATTTTCTCTTTAAATACCTTGAGTGAGTTACTGATCATATCAGGAATATACACTTTTAGGGTGGTCATGGTGGCACAACAGTAGAGTTGCTGCCTTACAGCGAATGCAGCGTCAGAGACCCGGGATCCGTCCCGACTACGGGTGCTGGCTGTACGGAGTTTGTACATTCTCCCCGTGACCTGCTTGGGTTTTCTCCAAGATCTTCAGTTTCCTCCCACGCTCCAAAGATGTACAGTTTTGTAGATTAATTGGCTTGGTGAATGTAAAATTTGTCCCTAGTGTTTGTAGGATCGTGTTAATGTGTGGGGACAGCTGGCTGGCGCGGACCTGGTGGGCTGAAGGGCCTATTTCCATGCTGTATCTCTAAACTAAACTAAACTGAACTAAACTAAACTAAACTGCATAAATGATGGTGTAATGGTTGGGTTATGGAACAACTAATTATGATATCAAATCCAATTCAATTAATAACTTAAAAAAATAAAAATTACTTTTTTTCATAGTGATTACCATCCAAGCTGTTAGGTTGTTCTAAACATCCATCTAATGCCCTATGTGGAGAAAATCTCCAAACTCTACATGGCTCTGAACTCGCCAATGCCATGGACGCTTTTAAAAGAATGTTCTCGGAAATGAAAATGGCCACCATCTTCTTTCGAGGCAAATAAATAAGTCTTGTCGGAGATGCTCCGATTCTGGTAAAATGCGTGAAAAAGCACATTCTAAGCAGTGCTATTTGAAGGCCTCCATTTATTGAAATGGAATAATTGTGCAATGCAAATAATTTCCTGGAGTTTCTGAAATGGACAAAGCAGCCACTTCATGGACTGTGTACATGGAGTTCAACATGAACTTTATTGTGATGGAGAGTCATTGATCTGAAAGGTTGACTCTAGTTCTTTATCCACAGCTGTTGCCTAACTGACTGAGTGTTTTCAGCAGTCAATTGAACTGCGGTATTGGTCATCGCTTCAAAGGAATCAGGCATTCATGTTCATAGAAAACATTTCATTCCCTGCTTCTGAAAGCAGATTGTATCTATCTAATGCTTTGGAAGGAAAAACATGTTTCTGTGACTGTTTGCTGTGGCTAAACTGGAATAAATACTTGAAAAAATGTGGTTCAGAATGATTAAACATAATGTAAAATTTAAAGCTTTAAGATTGGGGCACTGCCTTCATTCATCATTGAATTGAGTTCCTTTGCTGCATATTAAACAACTGGAGATGGTGTCTTGTATTTTATAGTAAGAAAGTAATAGCTTCACAATAGAGGTTTTGTTCCATGCATTGCAACATACGTGCCTGAACATGGGTAATATTGTACCTCATTTCCATTTAATGTACAAAACAACTTAATGTGGCATGTGATTAATTAGTTCATGACTAAAATATTAGCTACATGTTGCCAAGATTTAATTGTTGTCACAGAAAGTAAAACAGTTTTCAATCAATATTGACACCCTTAGGCAAGCAATCTGTGCCAGAGTTGCAATAGCAGGTCACACATTTACTTCAGCTCATAATTCTATCATTCTTTTTTTTTAAATATTGGATCCATTACATTCTCCATTTGTTTTCACAAACTGACAGGAAAACGTTACATATACACCGGTGATAAATCTGCGTTGTGGAAAGTATATCTCCACCATGGTTGAGATCAGGAACACAGCATGAAATGTTATAGACATAAACTCATGCTGAGCATCAAATACCATGCTGCCTTTTCAATGTTTTCACCTTCCACTCGTGAAGGTACCATTTCATGCTGGTGTAAAATTGTTTAGATGTCAGATGTCCTGAATTGCTTCTTCATTTTTCATGGTTTTACTTCAATGTGAAAGGCATGACAATTTATCTGGATCCTATTTGTTTTCAATACCAATGCAGGGAACAATTTTCCAGCAGAGGAGAATAAATTGGGATTCCAGCTTAATTTCCCTATCTTTCATGTTCCTGCTGTACCTGTGTGTAGCATGTCTGCTGTCAGCCACCTGGCTGAAAACAAACAGTTTCACTGTTAGAAACGTTGACCTTTCCCACTGGCATGGTTCCACGCTGCCCATTTATTTATCCGCAAGGCTTCAGGAAGTTAACATCAGTCCTTGATTTGAATATGCATGCATTCTGCGGTTTAAATTTGGCAGTGAAGAGGAAGAGTCACAGATGTTTGATGTCTCTATTGGTAAACTTGAAGCCTGGGACAACTAAATGCACAATCATGTCTAAATATTCACATTGTTGGCTTGTGTTTTGGGGAAATTAACATTATGTTGATTTTAGAGAGTTGTCATCTATTAATATTTGTGATTGCAGATAACAATTCAAGGTGACTAATCTCAAATTAATCCCATTCCTGAAATTGGAAATCACAATAATAATCAAATTATCTTTTTGCTTGTTTTCCAACTCTGGCACGTTCATACAGAAAGCATAAAAACTGAAACCTTTTCAGTTCAGTTCAGTTTGTTGTCACGTGATCCGAGGTACAGTGAAAAGCTTTTTGTTGCGTGCTATCCAATCTGCAGAAAGACAATACATGATTACAATCGAGCCATTACAGTGTACAGATAAATGATAAGGAGATAACAAAATAACGTTTAGTGCAAGGTTAAACCGACAAAACTCCGATCAAGGAAGGACACCAATGAGGTGGATAATAATTTAGCACCACTCTCTGGTTGTGGTAGGATGATTCAGTTCATACCTGGGAAGAAACTATCCCTGGACAGTCATTTTGAACAGCCATTAATGATCAGTGAGTGCAATGGGAAAGATCTATTAGTTTCATGTAATTATTGAACAAGAGAGTAAGTTTGTACATCCCTTCTGATAATCTCTCCCCATATTTCTGCAATTTTCTTTTTCCTCTGTGTCGATTCAGTTCAAGTTTTGAGAGCTACTGTCTCCACTGTGGTAATGATTCTATTTCCTTATTACTTGGATAAATTGTTTCAGCTTACAGGTAAATAATAAAAATGCTGGGTTATACCAAAAATACACGCAAAATGATAGAGAAACAGAATAGATCAGGCAGCATCTCTGGAGAAAATGGATATGTGATGTTTCGGGTCAGGACGTTTTGAATCTGAAGAAGCATCCCAACCCGAATAATCACCTATCCATTTTCTCCAGAGATGCCGCCTGACCCACTGAGTTACTTCAGCATTTTGTGTTACCTTTTGTTTTATCTTGTGGTTCATTTGCCACTCACCTTGGATCTCTCTCTTCTACTCAGTGATTTCTCAACATTTGGAACAATTCTGCTTTATTTGTTCTATCTAAAACCCTCCTGATGTTCACACCTCTTAGACTTTTCCTTTCTAAAGGGCCTGTCCCACTTACGCGATTTCTTCAGCGACTTGCCGGCACCTGTCATTGTCGCAGCAGGTTGCCGAAAATTTTCACCATGCTGAAAATCCAGCAGTGACTACTACCCAAAGGTACGATTCTTTGGGCGACTACTCACCACCAAACAGGCGTCACCCCGGGAGCGTACCGGGAGAATTCTTCTCATACATTCATATACCACACATGTTCATCTTCAAACTATATCTGCTATAGTTTAGTTGAGTTTACTTCAGAGATACAGCATGGAACAGATCATGGGGAGAAGGTACAAATTCCGTTTAGATAAGCACTCAGAGTCAGGATTGAACCCGGGTCTCTGACGCTATAAGGCAGTGGCTCTGCTGCCGTGCCACCGTGCTTCCCATCTGTTATATGATGAAGTGCAAAGTAAGGTATCATATACATGTGGTGTCCCTCTTTTCTGCGCCATTGTGGAGTGCAATGACATTCTAATCAAGCACTAGTGTAACTCCTGGAGAATTGGTGAGTCAATGCAGAGTAACAAGCAACAGAATGTAGTGTTAATTTTGAATTTCTGCACAAAACCTCTTCTCAAAACTTCTCCTGCAATATTGCACCTGACCTGCAAGAACTCCCCACTGGAGAGGACCTGGGCCACAGAATAAAATGGAAATTTGCCAATCTCCATCATCTCTACTCAAGGTCACTTGATCGGATGATATTTGATTACCAATCAATAAGTAATTATTTGCATTATCTGTAAAACAAAAGAGCCTACAAACCTATTTCTGTTGCACAAGAGTGATGAAGATATACAATGAGCGCATTGTGGTTTCTATAGCTTAGGTTTAGGTTTAGGTTTATTATTGTCATGTGTACTGAGGTACAGTGAAAAGCTTTGTTTTGCCAGTTGTCCAATCAGATCGGATAATACTTAACATAAATACAATCAAGTCAAATTCAAGTACAATAGGTGGAGCTAAGGGGAAGATACAGTTTGCAGAATATAGTTCTCAACATTGTGGCCTACCATCATTGACAAAGTCCAATGCCTGCATTGGGGTAGAGGTGAATCGGACTGCATCCTATCTTATGTTAGGAGTGTTCAGAAACATAGAAACATAGACAATAGGTGCATGAGTAGGCCATTCGGCTCTTCAAACCAGCACGGCCATTCAATATGATTATGGCTGATCAGCCAAAATCAGTACCCCATTCCTGCTTTCTCCCCATATCCCTTGATTCCATTAGCCCTCAGAGCTACATCTAACTCTCTCTTGAAAACATCCAGTGAATTGGCCTCCAATGTCTTCTGTGGCAGAAAATTCCACAGATTCACAACATTCTGGGTGAAACATTTTGTCCTCATCTCAGTCCTAAATGGCCTACCCCTTATTCTTAAACTGTGACCCCCTGATTATGGACTCCCCGAACATTGGGAACATTTTTCCTGCATCTAGCCTGTTCAATCCCTTAAGAATTTTGTATGTTTCTATAAGATCCAGATGACTGATAGCATACGGGAAGAAGCTATTCCTGAGTCTGCTGGTGCACGCTTTCAAGCTTCTGCATCTTCTGCCTGATGGGAGTGGGTAGAAGAGGAACAACTGCGGTAAGACAACTCTTTAACAGTGTCGGCTGCTTCTCTGAAGCATCATAAAGAGTAGATGGAGTCAGTGTTGGGGAGTCAGTTCTGTGTGATGGACTGGACTACATCCACAACTCTGCAATTTCTTGTGGTCTTGGGCAGAGCTGTTCCCAAACCAAGTCGTGATGCAACCAGACAATAAGCTTCTTTAGCACCATCTCTCAGTGATTGGTGGTGAATTTAATCATTGATTAAATTCACCACCGCTCCAGTGCACCCACCTTTGGCCACTGACTAATGCAACGCCCTGGCCTTTAACCACTCAAAATGGAGAACAAACCATTAGGTGTGCTTCAACTCTCTATGACAGAAGCGGCAAGGGTGGCACAGTGGCACAGCGGTAGGGTTGCCAGAGACCCCGGTTCGATCCTGACCAATGGTGCTGTCTGTATGGAGTTTGTTATTTCTCCCTGTGAACACATGGGCTTTCTCCGCATGCTCTGTTTTCCTCCCATGCTCCAAAGACGTACAGGTTTGTAAGTTAATTAGGATTCGATAAAATTGTAAATTATCCCTTGCGAGTAGGATAGCGCTAGTGTACAGGGTGCTCACTGGCTGGAGCAGATCTGGTGGGCCAAAGGTTCTGTTTCCACACTGAAGTCTAATGTATCTCTAAAGTCTATAACATTCAGAAGTTTTTCACACAGTGGTAGGAACAGCAATTTTCCGTCCATCCATCCTATCAAGTTCTACCCCACTTGAGCTATGGCTTCCACACTCTCAGACCCATCTCAAAACCAATGGAACCAAGTCATTTTTGATCTAAAGGGACTGCCAAGAAGAAGAATCATCAAATAAATAGTTCTGAATGTTTAAGAACCTTGACACTTGATATCGGTTGTCATATCTCCCGCTAGTTTCTCAGTTAACTGCTGCCCTTTGTACAGTATCGGCTCACGCTCAAAACACATAGCTTGACCTCATATATGACCTTTTCTGATCACCAGCCTATTTTTCTGACACCCAGTATTTGATAAGCTGAAATTTTCTCCAGTTTAATAAAGGGAAATGTGAAGTCATCACCTTTTGTCCCATTCACAGTCTCTGGTGTCATAAGATGATCTATTTCCACCTCTGTAACAACTAAAACCTTGTTGCAGTGTAACTGCTGCTGAAATCCTCATTGGTGCAATTGTTACCTGCAAATTCCAGTGCACACTTGACAGCCTTTTCCGACCTGCCTTAAACTTGAGGTCATACAGTAGAGTAAATTATTTACTAAGTTAATATGTGATTTCGACATGCCAGCAGATAAGTCATCTTTTTTGGGAAGCTTATCTTTTGTCTCTATTTTGACCTTTGGCATAGTCCATTCTGATCAATCTCAGCTAGGGCCGTCTTTGCTGCCATGCACTCAGCAGGCTTGAAGAAAACAAATAAACTTCCTAATACGCCTGTCCCACTTAGGCGATTTTTCAGCTACTGTCAAGTTGCCGGCAGTCGTCTGAAGAACCGACAACTGGAACGGCGACTGTCAGAGTGGAACACACACACACACACACACACACACACACACACACACACACACACACACACACACACACACACACACACACACACACACACACACACACACACACACACACACACACACACACACACACACACACACACACACACACACACGAGCTTCCTTCACCAGCCCGTTATGCAGGCGGGGGACAGGGCAAGCGGGGGGAGCGCTGTCTGAGTGAAATTCACATGGTGCAAAGCCAAGGTGATACCACGATGAACAGGAAAGTTGGCGCTGTAATTAAGACAGCTAAAGCACAGTGTATGGTAAGTCCTTTATTGAGGTGGGAGAAGGAAGGGGAAGAGTGGAGACAACTTTTAAGAAGCCATAGATACACGGCTGAGAAGCTCGGCGGACATTTAACATTACCGGTCGGTTATCCTTGGTTCTGAAAACTACTGCTTATGTTTTTTTTCCCAATGAGCCAATGAAATTCACCGGTCAGCACCGGCTATAACCTACGAGAACATACGAGAACCTTCGACCTCCTGGCAACCCACTAGGACCTCCTGGCGACCCAGCTACGGCACGAGAATTCTCGCTACTCTCCATGGCGGCTTCATTCTAGTTGCCGCTAATTTTCCAACATGTTTCAAAAATTTGCGGTGACCATAATGAGGCCGCGACTAGTTCCCAGAATACAGAAACTCCTCACGATCATGAAGGCGACTCCCCGAACATGTGGCGACCATGTGGCGACCGTATTGTCTCCTGCAGTCGCCTGAAAAATTGCCGAATGAGCCTCTCTCGTATGTTCTCGCAGGTTGTAGCCGGTGCTGACCAGTAAATTTTCATTGGCTCAAAATGTTTCCATTGTTGGGCTAGTCCAGAACCAGGGGCCACAGTCTTAGAATAGAGGGGAGGACATTTAAGACTGAGGTGAGAAATAAAATTTTCACCCAGAGAGTTGTGAATTTGTGGAATTCCCTGTCACAGAGGGCAGTGGAGGCCAAATCACTGGATGGATTTAAGAGAGAGTTAGACAGAGCTCTAGGGGCTAGTGGAATAAAGGCATATGGGGAGAAGGCAGGCACGGGTTATTGTTTGGGAACGATCAGCCATGATCACAATGAATGGCGGTGCTGGCTCGAAGGGCCAAATGGCCTCCTCCTGCACCTATTTTCTATGTATCTATGCACCTATGTAAACCAGAACCAGACGACATAGGTATAAGGTGAGGTGGGAAAGATTTAATAGGAACCTGAGGGGTAACTTTTTCACACAACGGGTGGTGGGTGCATGGAACGAGCTGCCGGAGGAGGTTGTTGAGGCAGGTATAATTGCAACTATATGAAACACTTAGACAGGTACATGGATAGGACAGGTTTAGAGCAAAATGGGCCAAACGCAGGCAGGTGGGATTAGTGTAGATGGAACATGTTGGCCGGTGTGGGAAAGTTGGGTCGAAGGGCCTGTTTCCACACAGTATGACGCTACAATTCTAAATCCTGCCACTGGTTTACCTCTTCCTTTCTCTGTAATCTGTTCTAGCCACATGGCATTCTGATCTAATTCTAGCCGCTTGTTCACATATTTAATCTCTCCAACTTTAGCGGCCAAGCCCAATGATCTAGAATGCCCTCCTTAAAGCAATCAATCTTTCTTTGTCCTTTAAGATGCCCCTTAAAATCTACATATATGACAAGGCTTCCACCGGGCCGTGGCTGCGGACTGGGAATGCTGCCAGAGGTCTTTATCAAGGTGACATGGTCTCAATGCCTCCTGAATGGCCGGGTCAGAGCCCAGGTCTGGAGCCAAAGCTTGGAGCCGAACTTTGAGAAGACAGGGTTGGAGCCCGGCTGGGGCCCCATAGGTCGGAGGAGCCTCACCTCGCGAGCCATAGCCCGGGTCTGAACGGAGCCCAGGCCTTTGGTGCAGCCAATGCAGCCCGTGGCTGGGGCCTGGGTCATCACCATGGAGGCCACAGGAGAGGACCTGGCAGCATTAGTGGAGAGGTCAGTGTGGCGGTCGATGATTGCGCTGACCAATGGACGAGACGGACTCGTGAAGTGAGATGTCGCTGCCGAGGGAAGAAACAAAGGAGGACCCGGAGTGGGGGGACTGCTGTGAGGAGGGGGAAGAGAACAGAGAGCCTGGCATGGAGGTCTGCCGTGAGAAAGGGGTGAAAGAGCAAAGGGGGAACTGACACGGGGGTGGGGGGGGGGTGGGGCGGGGTGAAATTTGTAACGTTGTAAGCGTCCTTCATGGGCGACTATTGGCAAGGTATGCAAGCAAAGAATTTCACTGTGACTTGTCACATGTGACAATAAAGTGTTCATTCATTCATTCAACAATTGGTTCATCTGCCTACCGTCTCCAAAATGTTTCTTGGTATCAATTTGCTGTCCAGTAATACTACTAGAAATGTCTTGTTGGGTTTTTGGTACGTTAGATGAATTATATAAACAAAGATGTTGTTGGTCATGTAAGGGTGCCAAGAAGTGTGCAGAAAATTATTAAAGGCACCAATTATCATTTGAAAAAATTAGTTAATTTCCGGACATTTAAGTCCATAGTGTCAGGTGTGAAATTACCATGAAGTTCTTGGGTGGTGTAGGCATATTGCTAATATTGGTGATTTAACATATTTGTGTTGAATCTCAACTACTTTCTTACCAATATGTTAGACCAGCTCCCTTTCATTTCTTAAGTGTATGACAGCCATTTTCAAGGTATGTCAGATAATAAACATTTCATAAAAGTTCTTGTTTTACTCAGATTAAAAGATGCCAATATGAATCAGTCAGGCACGTGCCGTTAGGGGAGGCAAGGTAGGCACTGCCTACCCTGACTAAAATTATAACATAGTAATTACTAAATATAGACATAGAAACATAGACATAGAAACATAGAAAATAGGTGCAGGAGTAGGTCATTCGGCCCTTCGAGCCTGCACCGCCATTCAATGTGATCATGGCTGATCATCCAACTCAGTATCCTGTACCTGCCTTCTCTCCATACCCCCTGATCCCTTTAGCCACAAGTGCCACATCTAACGCCCTCTTAAATATAGCCAATGAACTGGCCTCAACTACCTTCTGTGGCAGAGAATTCCAGAGACTCACCACTCTCTGTGTAAAGAATGTTTTCCTCATTTCGGTCCTAAAGGAATTCCCCCTTATCCTTAGACTGTGACCCCTTGTTCTGGACTCCCCCAACATCAGGAACAATCTTCCAGCATCTAGCTTGTCCAACCCCTTAAGAATTTTGTAAGTTTCTATAAGATCCCCCCTCAATCTTCTAAATTCCAGCGAGTACAAGCCGATATAAATAGTAAAGGCACGGGAGAATTATGCCTATGTAAGAGACCAATCTCTTAGGTAGGCATAATTCTCCGTGCCTTTCATCCGCAGCGCTTGTAACGTGTGAAGGTCTGTGCAGCCCACGTGCCATCAGCGCTGTTTCAAGGGTCAATTTCAAGCGGGGCTGAAGGCAGCAGAAATTCTGCCTTTGCAGCACTGCGCAGGCGCAGCAGCCTACTGCGCATGCGCAGTGCTAGTTTCTTGGCGGAGTTTTCAAATATGGATTGGCAATATTTTAAGTGTATCTTAGGAAACAGGGAGAGAAGAATGGAGCTCGTGTAACGATAAGTACATTTTGTGTTTATGTTTTTAAATACCGTATTTCCCAGGGTGTGGGGGTGGGGGGAGAGCTCCTTTCAAAGCATGTTGTGCAGGAGGGGTCGGGAGCAAGCCCCTTGCGACGCTCCTTGCAAGGAGGCGTGCAAAACCTCTCTCCTGCCGCTCGCTGGCCTCACTCATGTCCCGCAAATCCTTAAATTTCGACAGCGCAATTGAGCTTACTCAGCTGTGGGAATTTAAGGATTTGCAGGAAGCCGCTGACATGAGCGAGCGGCAGGTGAGAGTTGTTCAGACGGAGAGCACTGCCAGAAGTGAGCGGGCCGGCAGAAGGCGCTGAAGTGGCAGACAGTTTGACTGTCGGCTCCCGGCGACCGCTCGCAGCTACCCGAGCTGCTTCTATCCCCGGCTACAATGTGGTGGCTCCATGCCTGGAGCGCCGCGGCAGCGGTAAGTGAGTGAGTTACTGGCAGTATTCCCGACCCCCTCATTCTCAACAGTCCTGCTCTCCCCAAAACTTTACCCCTGGCACAGACTCCCCATACACTGTGTACAATTAAAACTATGTACAACTGATATATCGTTAAAACTGTTTAAACAGTATATATCCATTGGAGAGACAATTGTGAGAACATTTTTATGAACATTTTAGATTGTGTTGAAAATGAGGCAGAATTGGTTTCAAATAAATTAATGTTATTTGACACAGGCATGAGATATTATTAATGCCTACCCACAAAATGGTTGCAGTTATCAAACAAAGTGAAAATGCAGCTGTGGTAACTTATTGGTTCTCCTCATCTATAGTCTTATGCAATGTTTTAACTTTAAAATTCAACAACAGATAATTTTCTGATAAAAAGCATTTATTCAGTGAGGTGAACGTGTTAATCACTGTATTGATTCATATATAGCTCTTGCAAAATGGTCAGTGTTTGGAAATAAAGAATGCATGTGTGATATTTTGCCTAACTCAAATTGCAGTAGTACTTGCATTTATAGAATGGATTATAAAGGATTAGTCAGGTCTCAAAGGAACGTTGGTTTGTGTGGCTCACAATGACCTGACATCTTCTGTGACCTAGCTCTTTGTTTTTATGATCAAGTTTCCTATGTTGCCCAGCTGTAAACATGAAGAACACCATCACCATCACCAAGATACTGCGCAAACAGACCCTTTGCCTCACCGAGTCCTCACCAACTAGCGATCCCCGCACTCTAACACTGACATACACATACTAGGGACTTTACAATTTTACAAATTCAATTAACCTACAAACCTGTACACCTTTGAAGTATGAGAAGAATCCGGAGATCCCAGAAAAAATCTCACAAAGGTCACAGGGAGAATGTACAAACTCTGTACAGACAAGCACCCATAAGTCAGGATCAAACCCGAGTCTCTGGCGCTGTATGGCAGCAACTTTATCGCTGTGCCACTGCGCCACCCCGATATGTGATAACAAGCAAAATATCGCATTAGTGATAATTGAAGGATAAATACTAGAAAAGACAATATTTGACAAATTGCACATTTGAAATATTGCATAATTGAAGGAAGTCAAATCTAACTTGGAGCCCACTTTAGTGCAATTTACTCTTATGGATGAATGCAATGAGTAATTATATATATTTTCAGTATAATTATTTATTCATTTTTGACAATGTTAAAATGACAGGCTAAAAATTGCTCAACAGATATGTTTGCCGTTCCTAAATGAATTATTTAATAATAGGATGTTGACACATTTCGTTTAAACTTAACACAAATGAAGTTTTTTTTACAAATAAGTTTTGTCCTTCCAGAACAGACTATTTTTAGTTTCACAGGCATAATTGTCAGTGGCTTCATAATGCTAGAAAAGGGACAGAATAATATTAGCTGAATTAAGATTTGAGGAGTAGGGTGTCCAGATCTTTAGGAAAATAAATCTTGCGCATTTACATGTATTTTCCAGTGTAATTTTTACTTGTGGAGGTGCGGTGTGGAAACTGGCCCCTTGACGCACCAAATCCATGCCAACATAAGATCACCTGTACATGAGTGCTATGTTATCCCAGTTTTGAATCCTACACACTTAAGGCAATTTACAGAAGCCAATTAACGTACAAACTTGCACATCTGTAGAATGGATAAGGGTGAGCCAGTGGATGTGGTGTATCTGGATTTTCAAAAAGCCTTTGACAACGTCCCACACAAGAGATTAGTGTGCAAAATTAGAGCACATGGTATTGGGGGCAGGGTTTTGACATAGAGAACTGGTTGGCAGACAGGAAGTAAAGAGTAGGAATTAACGGGTCCTTTTCAGAATGGCAGGCAGTGACTAGTGGGGTGCCGCAAGGCTCAGTGCAGGGACCCCAGTTATTTACAAGATATATTAATGATTTAGATGAGGGAATTAAATGTAACATCTCCAAGTTTGCGGATGACACAAAGCAGGTTGGCAGTGTGAGCTGCAAGGAGGATGCTATGAGGCTGCAGGGTGACTTGGATAAATTGGGTGAGTGGGCAGATGCATGGCAGATGCAGTATAATGCAGATAAATGTGAGGTTATCCACTTTGGGGACAAGAATAGGAAGGCATATTATGTGAATGGTGTCAGATTAGGAAAATGGGAAGTGCAACGAGACCTGGGTGTCCTTGTACATCAGCCACTGAAAGTAAGCATGCAGGGAGAGCAGGCAGTGAAGAAAGCTAATGGCCTTCATTGTGAGAGGATTTGAGTTTAGGAGCAAGGAGGTCTGACCGCAGTTGTACAGGGCCCTGGTGAGACCACGCCTGGAGTATTGTGTGCAATTTTGGTCTCCAAGTTTGAGGAAGGACATTTTTGCTATTAAGGGAGTGCAGCAGGTTCACCATAGGTTCACCAGGTTAATTTCTAGGATGGTGGGACTGACATATGAGGAAAGGCTTGTATTCACTGGAATTTAGAAGGATGAGAGGTATTCTTATAGAATTATAAATCTTATAGATCTTATATAATATTCTTAAGGGGTGATGTTTGGTGGACTGTGTGGGGTGGGGGGACCCGTTGCTCCTCCCATGCAGCAGGTGGCGCAGCACAGGGCAAAGGGAGATGTCTTGTATATAGTTTATCCTGTCGGCAGACAGTATGCGGGCGGCCATTGTGACTAGCCCTGCTGCCAGCATAGAGTGAAACATTAAAGACTTTTGTTGAAAACTAAAGACTCAAGTTTTGTGCAGACCTCAAAAACGAACACGAAAGACAGGCTTGATGCCAGAAAAGTATTTCCCATGTTGGGAGAGTCCAGAACCAGGGGTCACAGTTTAAGAATAAGGGGTAGGCCATTTAGGACTGAAATGAGGAAAGCATTTGTCATCCAGAGAGTTGTGAATCTGTGAAATGTTTTCAAGGGAGAGTTAGATTTAGTCTTAGGGCTAACGGAATCAAGTGTTATGGGGAAAAAGCAGGAACGGGGTAATGATTTTGGATGATCAGCCATGATCATATTGAATGGCAGTGCTGGCTAGAACGGCTGAATTGCCTACTCCTGTACCTGTTCTCCATGGTTCTATGTCTTTGGAATGTGGGAAGAAACTGGAGAAAACCTGGCAAAAAGCCAAGCAGTCTCACGGCGACCGTACAATCTCCATACAGACAGACCCTGTGGTCAGGATCAAACCTGGATCTCTGGTGCTGTAAGACATCAATTCTACCCCTGCTCCATTGTGTTGCTCCAGTTTCAATTTCTATATTCACACTTACCAAAACTTTACTGCAAGCTTAATGCCACTTCAGAGAGAGAAATATAAGCATTTCACTGCACCCTCTGTGGCATCGGTTCAGTGCTGCCTTTGAACTGTCAGTAATTTTGTCAACTCTTATGCAGGCCTTTGTGTGTGTGTCATCTAGTTGCAAGTGTAGCAGCTTTCTTGGGCTTTGTGTCTTGCCATTAGCTCAAGATGAAATTACTGATTGTAACATTGCTTTTATCATACTTTATGTTTTAGTTTAGTGAGTCCACTGCCACAATGTTGAAGTGTTCCCTTGATGTTCCAAAAGCAGGCAAGTATTTTTTTACACCCCACAGTGCTACTATAATGCAATATTGAGAAGTAAAAAGAAGCAATGCACTTTTAATTCACAGGGAGGAAGGAATTGCTAGTTTATACTGAAAGTAGACACAAAGTGCTGCCTGACTCGTACTTTTAATTCACTTCTCACAGCACGGTAATGAATTTTTCAGTGAACCAGCTACGTTTAAAGAGTGAGCACTGTAAAAAGGGTCTAGGTGCATGACAAATATAATTTGAAGAGTCAGGTCCAAAACCAATGGGATTTCAGAACATCATCAAGAAGATTTTCAGAGTTTTACTGTAGAACCTTTTGTCCAATGGTTCAATAATATGTTCTTGTTTTGAGTTTGCCAGATGTCTCAAAAGACCACAAACAACTACGAATGATTAAATTACATTTGTCTTTATCTGGGCTAATGCCATGGAAAAGCTCATTTTTATTTTGCAAGATTCCAAGACTGCATGGGGAGGCTGGAAGTGATTTTCATGTGAGAGGGGCATTTTAAAGGGCAGTGCAGTAGAGCAGTTTTTTTAAACACAGGTAGTTGGCAGGTACTTGGAACACGCTGTGAGGGGTGATGGTGGAGGCAGATATGATAGTGGCATTTAAGAGGCTTTTGGGTTGGCACATGGAACTGCAGGGAATGGAAAGTATGGATCAGCAGGCAGAGGAAATTAGTTTAACTTGGCATTGTGTTCGGCACAGGCATTGTGGGCCAAAGGACCTGCTCCTGTGCTGTCCTTTTCTTTGTTCACTTGTGATAAAATGGTTGGTGGGGTTGTGGAAGAGCCACCCAGTGAAGGAAGCAGAGACCCTAGTTTATTGCAGGAGAAATCTCAGGTAGTAGCAGTAATAAGTAAAAGGCAGTATTCATCCTTCCAACTTTATTCTAACATGTAATAAAATCATGCATAATCTTATACATCAGTACTACTTTCGTTCACCAATCCCATATCATTTGATTCCTTTAATATCTAAATATCTATTGATCTCTGAATTGAATATATTCTGCATCTGAGCCTTCATTGCTCTCTTGGGTTGTGAATTCCAAAGATCTAGGTTTAGTGGAAGGAATTTCATCATACCTTTGTATTGATTGCTTAACCCCTTATTTTGTAACCATGACCCCTGGTATTGGACATCCCAAGAAGGGGAAACATAAACCCAGTATCTATGTAGTCAAGCCCCATAAGAATTAAGTGCAGTTATTCTAAACTCAATCTGCTTAATTTCTCCTCATACCACAAATCACCATTCCTGAAATGTGAACATTTGCCACATACACATTACGACTTTTGCTGCATGTATGCCATTCCTCAGGTAAGGAGTCAAAACCCATATACAGTACTCAAGATGCATAGTACATGATAACTGGAATGTATAGCCTCTATTCTATATTGAAATATTTAACAATAATGGCAATTTACCACTTGCATTCTTAATTTCTAGCTGAGTATAATTTCAGCAACATGTCCAAAAGGATAGACACAAAATATTGGAGTATCTCAGCGGGACAGGCAGCATCTCTGGAGAGAAGGAATGGGTGATGTTTTGGTTCGAGACCCTTCTTGTCTAAAAGGATACCTAGGTTCCTCTGAAGACAAGCACCTTTCAAATTCTTATCATTTAAAAGAGATGTTAAGGAATTAGTTAAGAACAAATGGTAGGTCAGAAAGTCTGAAGATAGAATCTGAAGAAGGGTCCAACCCAAACCATCACCTATTTCTTTTCTTCAGAGATGCTGCCTGACCCGCTGAGTTACTCCATCATTTTGTGTCTAGGTCAGAAAGAGATAAATAATTGATAAATAATTTTCAGAAATTGACACGAGAAAATAATTGAAGTCTGGAAAATGAAATTAATTGTTATCAGGAATTATTGAACTCATTTTGAAATCAGAAAGCTTCCATGTGCTTGGTCAGGTGGGATATTCTCTGATGTGTTAAATCTGTAAATTACAACTCAAAATAACAACATGAAACATGTTTCCAAAAGCACAAACCATTTAGCCATCAGTGAAAACAACTATTCCCATAATTATTTTGGCATGGGGTGGCAGGTGAAGACAAGAATTTGCGATATTCCTTTGGCAAAAACATTACTTGCATTATCAGCAACCCTATCTATATGTATGAATTAAGTTCCTATCTATGCATTCATATTGATCAAAAGCAAGATGTTAGCCACAACAGCAATTTGCATTTATATAGAATTTAAAAAAAATATTAAAGATTCCCAGAGACCTTCATAAAAGCACTATTAAACCAAATTTGATATGGAGTTCTATGAGGACAAATTAAGATGGCCAATGAGATTTTAAGGAGTATATTAAAGGAGTAAAGAGTGGTAGAGAGGCAGAAATGGTTTGAAAGTGAATTCCCGAGCAGCAGAAGATGCGAGTGATTTGTGGTAGCTTTAAAGGTTAAATTAAAGGATAAAAATAAATGCATTAATGTAGAACCTTTCATGATATTCCACAGCATTTTACTCAAAATAAAGTGCTTTTGGACCCTGGTCATTGTCAAATAGCAAATGTGGCAATAGATTTCTCTAACAATTAGAAATTAGAAAAGCTTAGAAAATCATCCCTCCTCTGAAATGCTTAATTTGTTCGATAAATTCACAGGAGAAGTTACAATAATCATATAATCTGTTTTTGAAGCATTGATTAAGAGGGTAGTTGTTCGCCAAACACTAAGGATACCTCCCCTGGTCTTCTTCAAAATAATGCTATCAAATCCTTTATATCCAGCTGAAAGAATAGATGGATCTTGATTTAAGATATCATGTGAAATACACCATTCTTAACTGTCTCTGGATTTGGACGAACTAATAATACTTCAATTTACAGTGTACAGTTAAAGTGTACATGTGAACAAAATCATAAGAGGAATGGATCGGGTAGACGCACAGAGTCTCTTACCCAGAGTAGGGGAATTGAGGACCAGAGGACATAGGTTAAAGGTGAGGGGGGAAGATTTAATAGGTGCCTGAGGGGTAACATTTTCACTGAAAGTGTAATAAGTATATGGAAAGAGCTGCCAGAGGAGGTAGATGACGCCGGTACTATCCCAATGTT
Source organism: Raja brachyura (assembly GCA_963514005.1). Next base: position 55,984,338 of record OY740783.1, read on the forward strand.
TAGGAAACATTTTGACAGGTACATGGATAGGACTGGTTTAGAGGGATGTGGTTCAAAAGCAGGCAGGTGGGACCAGTGTAGATGAGACATGTTGGTCAGCATGGGCAAGTTGGGCTGAAGGGCCTGTTTCCACGCTATATGACTCTATGACTATACAGGCATGAGTGTCAACCCATCCACAGTTTAGGCAGGTGAAAGCACAACTGAACATAGCCAGCGATTAATAAAGACCAAAACTGAGTATTATGGAGTTTTCAGAGTGCTTTAGAGTGAATACTTGAGACAGGGTGGGCAAACCTATGTGGAGTTTTGAAAACAAAGACAAATATCTGAAAATCAAGATGAAAATGGTCTGCAGATGAGGCAGTGATTGAGGAGGGAATGAACAGGCGACATTTCAGGAAGGGACTCGTCTTCACTCAAACCCGATATGCCACTTCTCCATTCATCCATAGATGGACTGCTGAGTTCATCCAACACTTTGTGTTTTGCTCAAGATTCCAGCATATGCAGTTTCTCATGTCTCCATGAAAATGTTCTGCATTACGTCTAGGTAGAAGTTTCTTAAGTCGAGCTAGAGTAAATCTCTGAACACAATTGTAAACCTACATGTTTAACCATTCCTGATAGAGCAGTGCTATTAAGTTACAGTTCTCCTACAGTCATGTGCTTCTCCACTCCATATCATTTAGTTAAAAAGAACACTGAAATAACTAAAGCAAAGTTGAAAGCACAATTTTAAATGTAAGTATATGTAGGAATCATAGAGTACATGAAGTTTAACATTTCTGAGCATAAAGAATACAAAAATATTAATACCAATAATGATTAAGAATTGCATAAAGAACTAGAGTTGGGTCAGCCTTGATTAATTCTCAGAGATATCTTACCCTGCAGTCAGTGGAAAACATCTGATTTCTACTTGCAAGTAATTCCACATATAATCAGTGTCATTAAAAATCCTGCATTTAGTCGACTTTGAATGTAACGATTGATCCAACATAAGTGGCAGTGCAAAAACTTAGAAATATTACAAATAGATGCAGAATGATTTTGATTGTTTAGGTAACAACTGAGCCGAATAATATTTAATAGATTGAAAAATAGGTGGAAGGATATAGTAAAAGGAAAGTGAATATGGTACCATATACCCAATGGATCAGTTATAAAATTTGTCACTTTGGAATTTCAAATCTAGTAAAACTTTTATGAACCTTTCAGCTTCAGGACCAAGGTTGTAACAAGCAACACGTCTCTCATATTGAACAAAGCAGCTATGACTAAGACAGCTATGGCCAAATATTATGCCCATGTTCAAAAAAGAGAATAAGGATAAATCCAGCAGAACTAGACCAGTACATTTAATCTTGGTGATGGATAAGCATGAAATCATTAATCGGGGATAAAACTGGATGAGCATGGGTTGAATAATGAATGGCTGAGTGAAATTGAAAAAGTCAGATCCTGATTCACAAAGCCAACTGAGTTTTATGATGGGATAACAGAAGGGGTTGATGAGATCAGTGTGGTTGATGTGATGTATATGGATTTCCAAAAGACATTTGATAAAGTGCTACAGGGTCCCGACCCAAAACATCACCTATCCTTTTTCTCCAAAGATGCTGCCTTGACCCGCTGAATTACTCCAGTACTTTGTGGGTTTTTTTGTAAATCAGCATCTGCAGGTACTTGCATCTCTATTCTCATCCATCCTGCCAGCCTCTCAAAAGACTGGGATAATATCCCTCTCAACCTTGAAAAATATCACCTGCAACCCACACATCAGCCAACAAAGCTATCCCCAGACAGTCTTCCAAACACCTGGAGCAGTGGGTCAAATCACTTCTTCTTTCTGAAAATCTTGGCCTTGGTCGTCTTTAACTGCACAGTTAGGCTCTGACCGCACTGGCTAACTCCAAATCACTTGATCCACCTCACACCGACCTGTGAAATTCCACTTTAAAGTTAGGAATGCTTAAATTGTTTCAAAAATAATTTAAAAATGTATAGGAACATTTTTGAAAAAATGTGTAAGTCAGCTCGTTCATGTGTACAGGTGTCCATAAGTCAGATATTCATAATCTATAGGATGGGGTGAATTTATGTGCAAATGGCTTTTTTCCATCTGCTCGAGATAATATTTACCAGTGCACATACAGTTCCAGTACTATGCCAGGCTGAAGGACTCCAGCACTTTTCCAAGGGAAAACACAGAGCATCTGGAGAAGATCATCGTTTAGGGCAGGATGACTCCCAGAAGGGCAGAGTTGGATCAAAGGCATTGTCACCTCAGAGTCAGAAAGGGTTTTATTTAATAAACATGCTGGTGCATGTGTCTTTCTGCACAAAATCTGCATACTGAGATCCTAAAAAAATCGCCACATTCTCTTTTGATATTCACAAGTATAGATTTCCACCATTAAGGAAATGTAAAAAGAAGGATGGCTTTGACAGTAATGCAGCCAGCTATGTGCATTCATCATTTTTTGAACAATAACATGCAGTGTTTAGTTTAGTTTAGAGATACAGTGTGGAAACAGAGTCCGCACCAGCCAACGGCCACCCATATCCTACACACTAGGGCCAATATACAGAAGCCAATTAACCTACAAACCTGCACGTCTTTGGAAAATGGGAGGAAACCAGAGCACCCAGAGAAAACCTACGCGGTAACATAGTGAACGTACAATCTCCATATAGAAAGCATCCATAGCCAGGATCAAACCCGGGCCTCTGGCATTGTTAGGCAGCAGCTCTACTGCTGTACCACTGTGCTGCCCAGCGTGTGCAGAATGTTATGCCAGAAACATGGTGCCTTGCTTGTATAAAATCTTTCTTGAGCTGCACACAAATTCTTAATAAAACGTACAAGATCAAATAGATCATATGGTGACGCCACACTTATTTAGATATACTGTACTGCTTCCTTTGAAAGAAAAGGAGGGTGAGAGTAGTTTTTAATAACATTTAGTAATATACAAGTTTAACCAATTAAATCAGTCTGAAGATGGATCATGACGCAAGAAGTCATCTTTCTATGTTCTCCAGAGATGCTGCCTGATCTGCTAATTTACTCCAGCATTTTGTGTCCAAATGAGTCATTTCAATATACGTAAATACCGGAGATGCAAGTAGTCTGAATAGTCCCGACCCAAAATATTGTCTGTCCATTTCTCGCCACAGATGCTGCCTGACCTGTTGAACTCCTTGAGCACTTTATTTTTTGTTCGTAACTACTGTTGTTGCTTGCATTGATTTTAGAGACTCAGCAGAAATTGCTGATATCACATTCATCTCCAGACTCTGTAATGGCCTCTTCAGAAATGTTCATTGTCAACTCCTAATTAATCTTTAGGAGATTGCGATCTTCAAACGCCATCTTCCGCACTCTATTCTTGGATATCTTGCACAGAGATCAATTGGTTGACATGAAACTCTCTGGATCTTTCACCAACTATTATGAAATGTTCCTTGCAACCAAATATCTGTATAATCTCTATAATATCCCATTTTCACATCTTCAAGATACCTCGGTGTCAGCACGTGAATCTTTTCATGCAATCTGAACCCTTTCCTTTCACAGTGCATGTTGTGATGTTTTATTTTGTTTCAACTATCTTTTTCACCTTCCCTAACAGATTTGGCTGAAGCAGACTCAGTCACGAACCTACTTTGCGTCAGTATTTCTGCAGAAGTGTACTCGGTTGTGGAGGGAAGCAACAACCTATTGATCAGAAGAAAGTCTGGAAGTCAATGGTCCATAAAGAGCCCTAACCTGCCTTGCAGCATTTGTTTCTTTAGTGTTACTTGCACTATATATACTGATCTGTTAGTTCTTTGCCTGGGACTGGATAGTAAAGGGGATGTGAGGTGATGTTTATGCACATTCTCTTTACAAGAAAAGATTCACTGGTGCTGTCATCACCATGGAGCTTGGAGATAAGAAATGGGATATTAGTGAGATTGTGGAGATATTTGGTTGGAAGGAATATTTCATAATTGAAATGGCAGAAATTGTGGACCTATGTGGGGTGGCACAGTGGTACAGCGGTAGATTTGCTGCCTGACACGCTACATTCCTCCAGCACTTTGTGTTTTACCTGAGCTAAATGACTACCTTCGGTGTGAAAAGGTGCTAACAATGTAATGAGAGTTGACCTATCGTAATGATGCCAGCTTACAGTAGTTTCATGTTGCCAGAGACCCGGGTTTAATCTTGACTATGGGTGCAGTCTGTATGGAATTTGTACGTTCTCCCTGTGACCGCATGGATTTTCTTCTGGTGCTACGGTTTCCTCCCATACTCCAAAGATGTTTTAGTTTTGTTGGTTAATTGATTTAGGTAAAATTATAAATCGTCCGTAGTGTGTAGGATGGTGTTAGTGTATGGGGTGATCACTGGTCGGTGTGGACTTGTTTCCACACTGTATCTATAAAGTCTAAAGTCTACTCAGGACAAACATGTGTTGTGAAATGGATCTGAGTTATCCTGAAGTGCATTCCATGTGTGGTGCTTGCTCCCACACTTTACCTCAATCAGCTTTGAATGATTGTCTACCAACACCAAGAGGTTGTCCGCACTTTTCTTGCAGTAGCTTATGTGCACATGACGGAGTTACCTACCAGGCCACTTCCCCATTTGGTGCTTCTAATGGCTGTGCTCTGCAGTGTGGGCAGACTGTGCATTTTGGCCAGCTCTTCCAGATCCTTATCTTGCTGGATCAACGGACAAAGCCAAAAGCTGCTGCTTCATTATTATTAACAGCATCCAGATGTTGTTGGAGTTTCTCCATCACTCTGCTTTGAAGTTGCACATGTATAACTACTTTGTGACCTCATTTGATGCAGGGCTGATTTGTGGACAGATCAGAACATCTGTGATGGAAAGATTTTATACTCCCATCAAAACATTGATCTGAGTTAGCTCAGCCACTCAAAATGTACTTGTACACTTGCTTTAAAACTGGATCATTATGAGTTAATTTGCCTACTTTCCCCACTCTTACAGGAAATTTATCTTCCTCTCTTTTCCTCAATCTGCGAGATGAATATTGTGTTCTCTAAGTTTGTATCAGCTTTCTCAGAAGTCAATCTTGATAATGCATTTACCATAGCATTTCATTTCGGAGTCACGTGAGGTAAGTATGCTACCTTAAGTTGGTGGTTCTTGTTGTGTTTGCTTCACAGCAAGAACATGGATGGGAGTTTAAGAGGCCGGAGTTCGAGGAGAAGTCGCCGGCCAGCAGTTCCGGAGCGAGAGTTGTCGGGGGTACCTGCAACGCAGACCGGAACGAGGGCGGAGATATCGGTGAGCTCTGTTTTTTCAGGTCCGGACCCGCCCGCACACCACAGCTCGGAGGAGTTCGACGAGGAGGAGTGTGGTGTGCCGCCAGAGCAGGACGACCCTGCCGTGGCAGTCAGGTCGTCAGCAGGCTTGCTGACGGCCTCGAGCAGAAGGGTCTGTGCGGCTGCACGGCCCGCTTCACGAAGCCCCCTGAGGAGGGGAAGGGCAGGAGCCCAAAAGCCTAACCCTGTCGGGGCTAAGGCTCTGCCTGTCGCCAAGGAGCGGTCAGGTTCTAGGACGGGACCCGGGGCAGCTGTGAGGTCCAGCCGTCGCCCCCCAACTTCCGACGCCGGGACGAGTCAGTTGGGGGTCCCGTCACGGTCGCCGAGCCCCCCATGGATGGGTGGGCGAGACCATGCGTCGGCAAGGTCCACGATGTGGGCAGCTGGCAAGCCTGCACGGGCCCAAGGTATCCAGGCTTCGGCTGGTGCCGACACCATGCCGCATCTGTCCTTAGAGGCAACGGCTTCCGCTCCCGCTATACGGAGGCGGTTGAACACGCCCGTGCAGGAATCGCGCAGTTTCGCCTCGGCGGCTGTCGACGACAACTACCGGCACCGGCAGGGCCTCGACGAGGTGCGGGCCGATGACAGGAGCCCCGGCCAATTTTCAGAGCTGGAGGACTCCGACCACCTGAGTGTTCAGGGTGAAGGGCGTATTGACCGTATAGAGCGGCTGCTGGAACGTCTACTTCAACAACAACAGGCATCCAGCAGCGACAGGCACAGGACTTCATCACCAGCTTCATACACCAGCCTGGAGCAGCAGGACGAGGAGGCAGTGGTCGATCCCATCCCACCCCCGCCTGAGTTACCGGCGGAGGACCTCCTCGATGTGGCCACCAAGTTTGCAGCCCCTCATTCCTTGGGGCTTCCTATCAATACAAAACTGGCAGCCACTGTGGACTTCCTAAATAATCACCAGCTTCAGGAGGAAGTTCTACTACAAGCCATGAGCCGTCACAAGGCTCCATCAAACTGCAACTCCCTCAACGTGCCTGTGGTCAATACGCCAATCTGGGGCAACATCAGTGCGGCTATCCGTCAGCAGGAACTAAAGATTCAGCGGATCCTGAAACTCCTCACGGCCGGGATTACTGCTTTTGTGCGGTCGGTCGAGGAGCTTAATTTGGACCAGGAGGATGCTCTGGCGCTTCTATGCGCTACTCAAAATGAAATCAACGGCTTTCGGAAAAATAGCATCCGCCCAGCGCTCAACCCCAAATTTGCAGGGTTGTGCAAACCACCGCCGCCGCCGCCGCCCCGTCAGCTCTTTGGCGAAGACCTTGCCAAAAGGGTCAGAGAGCTTGATGAACAAGCCAAGACCGTGGGGCTCATGCGCTCTCAGAGTGCCCCCACGCCATCGAGCTCCAAAGCTCCGCTTGGCCGCTCACGAGGGTCTGCCAGCACGTCTACCAGGAATTACCCTCCAGCTCCAAACCGATATCAACCACCCCAACCACAGGGGTCTTTTTTAGGACAGGCTCGGCAGAAGCCGAGATGGAAAATGAGGACGCCACGACCTCAAACCAACCCAGCACCTCTACGTCCACCCACTCGTGTCAGGGACCGCCGGTAACCACAGAGGTGAGGCGGTCTGGTTCTCTTTTTTCTCTTTGTTTAACCTCACATGTTGGTGGGCGTTTGCGGTTGTTTGCGGGTGCATGGGGTGATATTACCAGTGATGAGTATGTGTTACGGAATATTCAGGGCCATAGCATTGAGTTTATTAATGGGGACATCCCTCCGTCTCAGCATAGACCGGGTCGTATGTTTAAACTAACGGCTGCGGAACAGTCCGTAGGCTATAAGGAAATTTTAAGGTTGGAACAGGATGGGGTCATAGAGAAAACGGTTCATGAGCCCGTTGAATTTGTTTCCAATATTTTTACCCGACCTAAGAAAGATGGAGGCTGTAGAGTCATTATTGATCTGACCACTCTGAATAACTTTGTAACATATACTCATTTTAAAATGGACACGTTTGAAACGGCCAAATCATTGATCTCACAAGGGTGCTTTATGGCATGTATTGATTTACAGGATGCGTACTATACCGTACCCATGCAAAAATATTACAGAAGGTTCTTAAAATTTATCTGGATGGACCAGCTGTGGCAATATAGGGCGTTGCCTAATGGGCTCACCACAGCCCCTCGATTATTTACTAAATTGGTGAAGCCAATTATGGCTTATTTAAGACAACGACATCATATCGTTATGGCCTATTTAGATGATATTTTAATTATCGGACACACCTTGGAATCAGCTCAACAAGGGGTTGCAGCTGCGGTCAATTTGTTCCAACAGCTTGGGTTCATTGTTCATCCAGAAAAATCTAAGTTCTGCCCCACCCAGGTAATTAATTATCTGGGGTTCCAGGTGAATTCCATTAGCATGAGAGTCACCATACCAATTAACAAAATTGAGGAGGTAACACAGGTGTGTACAGATTTACTCAATACTCGTATACCATCGATTCGTCACACAGCTACTGTCATTGGCAAGATTGTGGCTTTGTTTCCGGCAGCCCGGTATGGACCTCTGCATTATCAAAACTTGCAGAGAGCCAAGATTGCTGCGCTGCGACGGCATGCTGGTCATTATGATCGATCAATGCAGCTGCCGCCTGCAGCATTGGATGAGTTACGATGGTGGGTTTGCCACATTAGTAACTCGTTTAAAACTATTATTGAGGCGAAACCGATGATATACTTACAAACTGATGCGAGCTCTGATGGCTGGGGAGCTACGAATCAACATTCTAGTTGTGGGGGCCGATGGGATACCCTTGAGAATACAATGTTGGTATCACAAGGGATCAACTATTTGGAGCTGCTTGCAGCGTTTCACGGGCTTCGTGCATATTGTTCCAAGATCTTTGGAGCACATGTCCGGCTCCAAATAGACAACACCACAGCGGTGACGTATTTAAATCACATGGGCGGTACCAGGTCAGTTTCATGTGATAAATTGGCTAATTCAATTTGGCTCTGGTGTGTCAAGAGAGACATTTGGATTTCAGCCACCTATTTGCCAGGTGAGCTTAATTTTGTGGCGGACGCCAGGTCACGCAAGTTCAATGATAATATTGAATGGATGTTACATCCTGAAATTTTTGCAAAAATCACAGCCAAATTTGGGAAACCGGACATTGACCTTTTTGCGTCCCGGTTGAACCATCAGGTACCAACCTACGTCTCGTGGGAACCAGATCCTGGGCTATAGCGTTAGATGCATTCTCGCTAGACTGGGGGAATTGCTTTTTCTATGCATTCCCTCCGTTTTGCCTCATCAGTCGGGTATTACAAAAAATTCAGATGGATGGTGCCAAGGGCATCCTTATCATACCCGACTGGCCTACACAGCCGTGGTATCCGATGGTCTTTGACACGCTCAGTGAACCTTGGGTCCGTTTGCAGGGTAGCCCAGAATTAGTTACTCACCCTGTTTCAGGGGAGCCACATCCCTGCCATGGCTATTTAAATTTGTTGGCTTGCAGATTCTGAATCGGCCTTTAGTTGGATACGGCCTTTCTACCCGGACCATGGATACCATTGCAGCGTCGTGCCGAGAGTCTACAAGGCGAAGATACCGCTCTCACATCAGGAAGTGGGAAGCCTTCTGCAGCCGCTCTCGCATCACGTACGATGCCGTGACTATAACCGACGTCCTGGAATTCCTCGCGGGGTTGCACCATGATGAACACTTAAGCTACAGTGCCATCAACAGCGCCAGGAGCGCTCTATCATTCTACCTCAATATTGAGGTGGGATCCAACAAGCTAGTGTCCAGGCTCATGCGGGGTATTTTCAATACGAATCCGCCTACACCACGCTACAATATCACCTGGGATGTCAGGGTAGTTTTAGCTCTGCTCAGGACGTGGTCCCCCATGGAAGGGCTCCAGCTGGACAAACTCACCATGAAGCTGGTGATGTTACTAGCGCTGACTTCAGCACAGAGGGTACAGACACTCCATAAACTACGTGTCGACAGAATGATGTCTACCCCCACAGAAGTAGTTTTCTTTGTTGACGAGCTACTAAAGCAGCATAGACCTGGGTGCACAGGGCTGCAGCTGAAGTTCCCGGCATACCCCGCAGATGCTAGGCTATGTTTAGCCTCCCACATCCGTTACTACGTCAAGGTGACGGCAAGCATCAGAGGAAAGGAGAGATACCTGCTTGTCACTCATAAGAGACCTCACCATCGAGTGACAACACAGACGATATCCAGGTGGCTTCGAGTCGTCTTGGGTAAGTCAGGTATCGACACTAATGTGTTCAAATCTCATTCCACCAGGGCTGCATCGATGTCGGCGGCGAGGGTCATGGAGGTGCCCATGGACCATATTCTCGCCACAGCAGGATGGGCTAATGAAGCGGTGTTCCAGCGTTTCTACAACCGGCCCGTCGCTGCGCCTCTACAGTTCGCAGAAGCCGTACTAGATGCGGGGCAAGAACGTGGAGATGTCCCCGAATAAGGGGTTTTGATTTGTTGTTAATAAATATGATTTGTTTTGCAGTATGGACTAGTCAGCACGTTATTCCTCCCATCCATCCCTGGTAGTGGTGTGACAGCATGGACGTGGTCCAGGGCGTGTCATCACAGAAGCTTTGAAGTCTTCACGAAGTCACTCACGTGACTCCGAAATGAAATAGTAAGATTGAACGAGAACTTACCAGTTCGAAGGTTGATCTTTATTTCATGAGGAGTCGAAGTGAGGGATTTCGTGCCCTCCTCGCCCAACCCTCAATCACCTTCATCTGGTAATCTTAGTCGTTTTCATTCTTACTATGTGAAGTCATTTCTTTTGATTGGTTTCTGTGATTCCACGCCGCTACTTTGAAGTATGTCGAGCATGCGCGCCGGCGGGCTCTTCACGAAATCCCTCACTTCGACTCCTCATGAAATAAAGATCAACCTTCGAACTGGTAAGTTCTCGTTCAATCTTACTATTCTCATTGACACTGAATGCCATAATCCGATTGAAATAGGAGTTAACCCCCTATTGAATTTTTGAGTTCATCATTTTGGGAATTGTGGATACAAACATGGCCAGCAAGAACTTTTGGTACAATCATGAATTCTCTGCCCAACAATAACTGGCGGCATCTTGTTTAAGTTTAGGTTTCTTTTTGGTTTGCATGCTATCAAATCAGATCTGTCAATAACATGCATGAATACAACCAAGTATAACACAACTACAAAAAGCAAAGCAAAGAGAAAGATCCCAAATATGGTTTTCAATGCCCCCTTTCCTGTCTTCCTTTTTGTGTTTCAATGCAAGAGCAGCAAGCCTTTTCAGATCTTTTTCTGTATTATGGCGTGTAATAGATCAATGCAATTAATGGAGAGATCACAAGCTGGCGTATGTGCAGTTTTTTTATAGTGCACTAGAAAGCACTTATGGCTACTCTTGCATAGATTGTATGCTTTCGGCTGTTCTTTTCCCTGCCACCACAGTTCATCCTACTTTGTGCCAACCACCTGCCTATCCAATATCCTTTTTCAGCTGTGTCCGTGTATTATCTGGCAGGCTTTGTCCTGTCCCTCCTCTCATTCAGCGTCATTTCTCCCCTCAACCTACAATAAATCTGAAGAAGGGTCTGAATGCAAAACATCACCTATCCATGTTCTCCTGAGAAGTTGCCAGACCCACAGAGTTACTCCAGCACTCTGTCTTCTCATTCATCTTTAACCTTGATGTAACAGCGTTAGTACTGCTGTAAGGTTTGACTGCAACCATGCTTAAGAAAAATCGAATTTTTCAAGCATTCTCAGGTTCATTAGTCCTGCCCATGTCTTCAACCTTCATGCATTCACTGTTGGGTCAATTAAAAAAACTCCTTTCTGCATTAAGGCTTCTTTGCTCTTCTGGAATTTAACATGATAGACAGATTTGGAGGGATAACGACCAAACGCAGGCAGGTGGGAATAGTGTAGCTGGGACATGTTGGTCGGTGTGGCCTGTTTCCACACTGGAAGGGCCTGTTTCCACACTGTATCACTCTATGACTCTATGACTATGATGTTCATGAACCCTCATCTTCATGTTTTCAATGATTTTACATTAATAATTTAAAAATCGCATTAATAGAGCAAGGATTTTGCCATGTGCATTGTGCCTTTTATGTTTCTTTTAATGATTTCAACAAGATAATGCCTTGTTCATGATCGAGTGCCTAAATCAGCCTTTTTTTGCCATGTTAACGTAACTTACAAGAACATTTCCACTACCAGGGCGAAACCGGGGTGCCACCATCGGTCGTTCATTCATGGGTAGTGGACGAGGCCCCAGTCTTTTGTAGCCAGGCTGGAAAGGGTCCAGTCGTTGCAGACTGGAGACATGCTGTAAGTTGGTGTGAAGTGGTGATTGGGGAGAGTGGCTGGAAAGGGTCCAGTCTTTGCAGACTGGAGTCAGGCTGTGAGTAGGTGTGAAATGTTGGTTGGGGAGGGGGGAAAGGGGTTGTTTCTGTTTATCAAACCTGCAGTAGAACTCGTTCAGGTCATTGGTCAGTTGATGATAGTCCAAGGAGCGGGGGGTTTTCTTCGTGTAGCTGGTGATTTCTTGCAAGCCCTTCCAAACTGAAGAATCATTAGCTGACAACTTGCTCCTCAACTGCTCAGTTCCTTTCTTTGGCAGCTCTGATTCCTCTTCTCAGCATGTACGACTTGCCTGAAGAGGTCTGCATCCCGGCTCCTGCAGGATCTAACCCTGCAAACGTCTAAATGCCTAAAGTCAAGTCAACGCCTTGTAAAAAAAATGAACGATTTGGTGAGATTGATTGGCAGTAAGGTGGAGAAAGTGGCAAAGGCTTGAGGTGAAAAGGAGGCAAAAGGAAAGAAGAGGAGTGAAATGCAAAGCCATAGGAAGAGATGAGGGGGGAAGGGGATAGGGGGAGCAAAAGAGGTTGGAATAAAAGAGAAATAGGGAACTTGTGAATGGGAGATGAGTGTTCGAAATAGGGAAAACGTGCTGAGTGACGGGAGGATTGCGAGACTTTGGGAGAAATGGGAGAGCACCAGAGTGGGGGAGGGGGCGTAGGAAAGAAAGACAGGCTAGGGAGATATTACTTAAAGGTTCATTTCTCCTTTATCCACCCATCATCTCCTTCCACCCACATCCCTCCCTCCGGCTTTACATTTCACTCCTCTCCTTATCTACCACTCTTTAGTCCCCTTTTCACCTCTCGCCCTTGTCAAACCCACTTCACCTGCAACCATCTATCACAGGGTCATGGAGTCATAGAACAATACAGCATAGGAACAGACCCATCGGCTCTGTTAAACCGTCTGTACATGATTCCCTGCACTTTCACGTGCCTATCCAAAAGCCTCTTAAACACTTGTCTCCACCACTACTCCTGGCAGTGCGTTCCAGGCTCCCACCACTCTCTGTGTAACAAACTTGCCCAACATATATCTCCATTAAAATTTCCCCCTCCTCATAACTATGCCCTCTAATATTGGACATTTCCACCCTGGGAAAAAGGTTCTGACTGTCTACCCTATCCATGCCCCTCATAATTTTATACACCCTATCAGGTCTCCCCTCAACCTCCGACAATCCAGAGAAAACAATCAATCAATCCAACCACTCCGAGGAGCTGAAACCCTCTTACACAGGCAACATTCTGGTAAACCTCCTCTGCACGTTCCTCAAAGCCTCCACATGTTTCCTGCGATACTCCAACTCCAGGCCTAACCAAAGTATTATGGAGCTGCATCATGACTTCCTGACTTCTTATATTCAATGGCCCTATAAATGAAGGCGAGCATACATAAGCCTTCTTTTTTTATTATTAATTATTTATTCTTATTAGGTAATGTTCAGTACAGTGGTATAAGCCAAAAATAACACAATACATTTCATTGTTAAAGAAGGAACTGCAGATGCTGGAGAATCGAGGGTTACACAAAAAGCTGGAGAAACTCAGCGGGTGCAGCAGCATCTAAGGAGCGAAGGAGATAGGCGACGTTTCGGGTCGAGACCCTTCTTCAGACCCTTCTTCAATACATTTCATGTCCAACTTCTTGTTTTAAACTTTAATAATAGGAAAGTAACAGAAGGAAGAAAAAGAGAAATAGAGAAGGTTAGATAAGATAGTAAGTACGTGAGAAAGTGAAAAGAAATAGCCCGTAAAGACGTAGAACGCAAGGAAGAATAAAAAAAGGAAAACATAAGAGAATAAGATGAGATAAAAGGGATGTACCTACTTCATCTTTACACACCCCTCACCAGGTCCTGAAACCGTTTATTTCCAAAGTTATGTTGCACCCTATGCTTGTAATAAGTCGATAAATGGAGACCAAATCTTTAAGAATTAGTCTGATTTGCCTGCTAGGAAGAATCTCATGTCTTCGAGGTGTAAGACATATTTGAACATTTCAGACATATTTGAAAACCACATTTTTACTGTTGGTGTGGGTGCATTTTTCAAAAATGTAAGTATGTTTTTTGCCGTTATTAAGCCATAATCAAGGAAATTCTTTTGGAACGAAGTCAGCTCAAAGCCGACTTCCATTGTTCCAAAAATAATCAATTTTGCGTTCGGTTTCAATTTTATTTTAAATTATTTCGTAAAAATTTCAAATTTTCATTTGAGAATTTTGGGATTTTTTATGCAAAAAACAAAGGAATGTGCTATAGTTGCATCTTGAGATGAACATTTATCACAAGTGGGGGAAACATTTGGAAAAAATTTACTTAATTTAGTTTTCGAATAATATAATCTGTGTAGGATTTGAAATTGGATTAGAATATGTCTTACATATATCGAGCATTTTTGCACATATAGCAAGTGTTTATCCCAACTCTCTTTTGAAAGGTTCATACATAAGCCTTCTTAACCACCCTATCTACTTATGCTGCCACCTTCAGTGAGCTATGAACTTGGACTCCATGACCCCTCTGCATATCAATGTTGTTCAGGGTCTTAACCAGTTACCATATACTCTCTCCAAATATCCAGATATCCAAAGGTGCCACACCGAAGTGCTTCTTCAAATCTCCCTTTCATTTCATAGAAATAACTTTTTACTGTCCAAATTACTCGAGAAGATCTTTTATAAGTGATATAGGTATCGAATCTAGCTCTTCCAGGTAACCCAGAGGATTCTGGGTTCCGTCTAAGTAATGTGCAAAGTGAAGAATAATACACAGGAAACATGGGAAGCTCTAAGAGTAGAAAGGAACTGCAGATTCTTGTTTATACTGAAGATAGACACAAAGTACTGAAGTAACTCAGCAGGTCAGGCAGCATCGCTAGAGAAAAAGGATGGGTGACTTTTCGGATCAGGACCCTTCTTCAGTTTGAGATTCAATGTTGGGAGAATGGTTTAAGAGCCAAGTTATTAAGAACAGTTGTACAAACCACCAAAGTGTTTAAAGTGACCTCTCAGCATAACCACTATGAACAAAGACCTTCAGAGAAACTTGAAACAAACAGATTGAGTGGTGTCTGTTCCTAAAGCAATAGTTCCCATCTGAAACAAAACCATATAACCATATAACCATATAACAATTACAGCACGGAAACAGGCCATCTCGGCCCTTCAAGTCCGTGCCGAACAACTTTTTTCCCTTAGTCCCACCTGCCTGCACTCATACCATAACCCTCCGTACCCTTCTCATCCATATGCCTATCCAATTTATTTTTAAATGATACCAACGAACCTGCCGCCACCATTTCCACTGGAAGCTCATTCCACACCGCTACCACTCTCTGAGTAAAGAAGTTCCCCCTCATGTTAGCCCTAAACCTCTGTCCCTTAATTCTAAAGTCATGTCCTCTTGTTTGAATCTTCCCTACTCTCAAAGGGAAAAGCTTGTCCACATTAACTCTGTCTATCCCTCTCATGATTTTATATAACCTTCTGCGCTCCATAGAATAAAGACCTAACTTATTCAACCTATCTCTGTAACTTAGCTGTTGAAACCCAGGCAACATTCTAGTAAATCTCCTCTGTACCCTCTCTATTTTGTTGGCATCCTTCCTATAATTGGGCGACCAAAATTGTACACCATACTCCAGATTTGGTCTCACCAACGCCTTGTACAATTTTAACATTACATCCCAGCTTCTATACTCAATGCTCTGATTTATAAAGGCTAGCATACCAAAAGCTTTCTTTACCACCCTATCTATATGAGATTCTACCTTCAAGGAACTATGCACGGTTATTCCCAGATCCCTCTGTTCAACTGTATTATTCAATTCCCTACAAAACAAAGATGTTGGAGAAGCAGTCAACATTTCAGAACCAATGACTATTTCTCTAGTGCCTTCTAGCATTGTATCTGGACTTTCAAAAAGCCTTTGACAAGGTCCCACACAAAAGATTAGTGTGCAAAATTAAAGCACATGGTATTGGGGGTAGGGTATTGACATGGATAGTGAACAGGTTGGTAGACAGGAAGCAAAGAGTAGGAATTAACGGGTCCTTTTCGGAATGGCAGTCAGTGACTAGTGGGGTGCCACAAGGCTTGGTGTTGGGACCCCAGTTATTTACAATATATATTAACGATTTAGACAAGGGAATTAAATGTAACATCTCCAAGTTTGCCAGATGACACAAAGCAGGATGGCAGTGTGAGCTGCTAGGAGGATGCAATGAGGCTGCAGGGTGACTTGCATAGGTGGGTATGACTCACTTTCATATGAGTGGGCAGGTGCATGGCAGATGCAGTATAATGTTGATAAATGTGATGTTATCCACTTCGGTAGCAAGAACAAGAAGACAGATTATTATCTGAATTGGTCAGATTAGGAAAAGGGGAGGTGCAATGAGACCTGGGTGTCCTTGTACATCAGTCACTGAAAGTAAGTATGCAGGTATGGCAGGCAGTGAAGAAAGCTAATGGCATGTTGGCCTTCATTGCGAGAGGATTTGAGTTTAGGAGCAAGGAGATCCTACTGCAGTTGTACAGGGCCCTGGTGAGACTGCACTTGGAGTATTGTGTGCAATTTTGGTCGCCTCATTTGAGGAAGGACATTATTATTATTGAGGGAGTGCAGCGTATGTTCACCAGATTAATTCCCGGGATGGCGGAAATGACATATAATGAAAGACCCTTCTTTCAGACTGAAGAACGGTCTCGACCTGAAACATCACTCACTGCTTCTCTACAGAGATGCTGCCGGTCCCGCTGAGTTACTCCTGCATTTTGTGTCCATCTTCAAATGACGCATGCACTCCAGACAGCTGTGCGGGCCAATGAAGTCGCACGCGACCTTCGCGGGACCGTCGCGCCTCAACGCGACCACGAGGTCGCGTAATTTGCGTGTCAAGGACACGTAAGTGGTTCAGGGGCTTAACACAATGAAATTGACAAACTGCTCCTCCCAAGGGGCTACCCACTAAAGGCTGTTATGCTGCAGTTACATGCAGAAGCTGCTGGGTGTAAAATTGTTTCAAATCATTGCCCGTTTTGGCATCTTTAAACTTCTAACTTCATACCAATGCATCCCTCTGTGTTAAGGTTGAGCCCAAGAGCCATGATAGGGTTCTGAGGAGCAAACATTTCACACAGGGGGCGATGTCGACATGGAATGAGTTGCCAGAGTAAGTGGTAGATGTGGATACAATCACGACATTGAAAAGATACTTGGACAGCTGTATGGATAGAAATGGTTTGCAGGAACAGGGGCCAGGGGCAGGCATTTGGGATTATCTCATTTAGACAACTTGGTCAGCATTGTCAAATGGTACCAAATTATCTACTTCAATATTGTATATGATGAAACTGTTGCCAATTTCATTGCAGACTTCAATGAGAGATAGAAACATAGAAACATAGAAAATAGGTGCAGGAGTAGGCCATTCGGCCCTTCGAGCCTGCACCGCCATTCAATGTGATCATGGCTGATCATCCAACTCAGTATCCCGTACCTGCCTTCTCTCCATACCCCCTGATCCCTTTAGCCACAAGTGCCACATCTAATGCCCTCTTAAATATAGCCAATGAACTGGCCTCAACTACCTTCTGTGGCAGAGAATTCCAGAGACTCACCACTCTCTGTGTAAAGAATGTTTTCCTCATTTTGGTCCTAAAGGAATTCCCCCTTATCCTTAGACTGTGACCCCTTGTTCTGGACTCCCCCAACATCGGGAACAATCTTCCAGCATCTAGCTTGTCCAACCCCTTAAGAATTTTGTAGGTTTCTATAAGATCCCCCCTCAATCTTCTAAATTCCATCGAGTACAAACCGAGTCTATCCAATCTTTCCTCATATGAAAGTCCTGACATCCCAGGAATCAGTCTGGTGAATCTTCTCTGTACCCCCTCTATGGCAAGGATGTCTTTCCTCAGATTTGGAGACCAAAACTGTACGCAGTACTCCAGGTGTGGCCTCACCAAAACCCTGTACAACTGCAGTAGAACCTCCCTGCTCCTATACTCAAATCCTTTCGCTATGAATGCTAACATACCATTTGCTTTCTTCACTGCCTGCTGCACCTGCATGCCTACTTTCAATGACTGGTGTACCATGACACCCAGATGAATTGCCTTGGATAATAAATGTCTCAAAAGTTATCAAGAATGTTTAGTTATCGTACATACCGACAATGGAATAATGAAATTATTACTTGCAGCAGCATAACAAACTGTAAACACAATATTAATAGATAACATGCAATAGATTAAAAAAATTAGTAAGTCCAAAGTTCTTCGTGCAATGCAATCAAAAAACAGTTTATAGTCCATAGTTTAGTAAGTGTTTGTAACGTTCAAGAGCCTGATGGATGTTGGGAAGAAGCTATTCTTGAACTTGGTGGTCACAGTTTTCAGACTTCGATATCTTTATCCCGATGGCAGGAATGAAATGAGAATGTAGCATCTTTGATAATGCTGGCAGTGCTTTCTATAGATCCATTCATTAGTGGGAAGGTCGGCACCCGTGACGGACTGGGCCATGTCTTTTATACAAAACTAGACTAAGTGGGACATAGCAACATAGAAAATGTTGGTCCCATGTTCACACAGGAGGACTGGTTCCCCAACACAATATTCCACCTCTCCACCAATTCCAATATTGCTGGCCAGTGTGGGGGGGGGGGGGGGGCTTTCTGGAGCACTAGCATGGGTGTTGTGGGCCTAAAAGACTGGTTTCCAGAGGGCTAGTATGGACATTGTGGATCGAATGGATTCTTGGGCTGGCAGTCACTCAGGCCTGGTACGCTGGCAGCTCAGTCACTCAGGCCTGGTGAGCTGGCAGCTCAGTCAATCAGGCCTGGTGGGCTGGCAGCTCAGTCACTCAGGCCTAGTGGGCTGGCAGCTCAGAAACTGCCAGAAATTCTGCCCAAAGCAGGTGAGAGACTCTTAGACATTTTTCATATTTTTCTGCATATCACAGCAATGAAGGAGGAAAGTCTATCCTGGCCTGGATCTCACAGGAAGCAAATGAAGGGAGGGAGAAAAATACTGGGGTGAGGTTTAATACTTGCAGGGGTTATACTTACTGATGGGCCGAAGGAGCTCTTTAAAAAACATTCTGAGTGAAATCTCAGTGAAAGGTACTTTTTCTGGCCTGGCACGGGCCATTTGGACCAAAATGCTCCTCCTGGGCTAATATGGGCATTTTGGGCAAAATGGACTAGTTTCTTGGCTAATAGGGGCATTGAGGGTCGAAATCAGGCAGGCCATACAACTCATTTCATTTCATTTCCAATTGCATTCAAGTACAGGGCAGACCGAATAGCTCATTGCATTTTCATTTCACTTCCATTGCCATTGCACTTTTAAGAACAGAGCAGGCTCAAGCCAAACAGCTGATAGCATTTTCACTTCATTTCCATTGCCATTGCAGTTTCAAGCACAGGGTATGCCAAAGCCAAACAGCTGATTGCATGTTCACTTCATTTCCCTTGCCATTGCACTTTCAAGCACAGGGCAGGCTCAAGCGAAACAGCTCATTGCATTTTCATTTCACTTCCATTTCCATTGCACTTTCAAGCACAGGACAGGCTCAAGCCAAAAGGCTGATTGCATTTTCACTTCACGTCCATTGCCATTGCACTTTCAAGCACAGGGCAGGCTCAAGCCAAACAGCTCATTGCATTTTCACTTCATTTCCATTGCCATTGCACTTTCAAGCACAGGGCAGGCTCAATACAAACAGCTCATTGCATTTTCACTTCATTTCCATGGCCATTGCAACTTCAAGCACAGGGCAGGCCGAGTCAAACGTCTCATTGCATTTTCACTTCATTTCCATTGCCATTGCAGTTTGAAGCACAGGGCAGGCCAAACAACTCATTTCATTTTCATTAAGGGCTAACAAATAATTTATTCAAGTGCATTGCATGCTCACAGTGTTCAGCTCAGACAAGGGGTCGTGACCTATCCCTCACTATTTTGCAGACTGACTGAGCCACGCTCACACTTCTGGGTTTTATAGTCCCTTCCCCCTCCCACTGGAACGGGCATGGCCTTCATAGCAGTGATTGACAGGAGAGAGAATCTCAAGATTTTTTAAACACTAATAAGTCTTTTATTTTTCATCGATGGGAAAAATCCTCAGGGCCTGCACAGCGGGGGAGGACTCTGAGTAAGATGGCCAAAAAAATCACAGCCATATGTGGTAGCGTTTTTTTCTAAAATCAAAGTACAGTGCAAACAGGAAGTGGTCAAGATGAGACTTTTAATTATATAGATAGTTGAGTAGAAATGTGGACTGGCACATCCAAGAAATAAGACATCATAAGATCATAAGAGATAGGAGTAGAATTCGGCCCATCAAGTCTACACCATTCAACCATCACTGATCTATCTCTCCCTCCTAACCCCATTCTCTTGCCTTCTCCTCATAACCTCTGACACCCATCCTATCATCAAACCTATTGTTATGTTGGTAGAGGATCCTAGTCATGATCACAAATTAGCTTCCATCCCAGCCTCACCCTCCCATTGAAATGTTGCTAAAACCTTCAAGTTTAAGAGCCCTGCTCATTTATTTGAATTCCAGAAAGTAACCTCATATAACGTTTCATTTTGAAAAATTAGCACGGTAGCCCTGAGGGAATCTCCAACCTACTCCTGAATTCTCTGCAGTTTCTGACAAAGTTTTTAGATGAATTGCTGAATAATGTGTGAAAATGATTTCTTTATCACACACAAGGTTAGAATAACTTAGTTAAGCAACTTAAATTGAACATAAATATGCTGTTTTCCCTTAATGTCTGTACTAACATCCATGGTTTTCTAATAAACTAAGTACCTGTCAAATCGGCGAGACCAAGGAGAGGCCACTTGACCGTTTCGTCGAACACATGATCAGGTCGCCTAGGTCTGCGGATCACTCGGTTGCAAAGCATTTTAACTCCTCTTCTCATTCCCATTCTGCGCGTCCTGGCCTGGAGCTCCTCCATTGCCAGTGTGAGGCCACAAGAGGAAGAGCTGCTCATGTTCCGCTCGGGTAGCTTACAACTCAATGGTATGAACATAGAATTATCCAATTTTAGGTACAAACACCACAACTCAACCCCCCCTCACGCCCGCTTCCCACCCCTATTTTCCATCTCTTTTTCCTGTTCCCCATCTGGATGTGCATACCATTTCTCCCTCTCCCCTGTCCCCTCCCCTCCCCTGCCTACTCCTGTCTTCTTCCACCTATATCCCCTCCACTGGCTTCACATTTTGCGCCTGTTCTATCCAGATCTCATTAACTCACACTTTTTGTCTTTTCATCTCTGGCCTTTGTCCAACCATCTGCAAATCAAAACTCTCCCCTCACCTGTATGCACCAATCACTTTCCATACTTTGTCCCATCCCACCTCTCTACCCGATTCCCCCGCCCACTCCAATCAGTCTGCAGAAAGGTCCAGACTTAAATCATCACCTACCCATATTCTCCAGAGATGCTGTCTGATCCTCTGAATTACTCAAGCAATTTTTTAAATGTTGTTTTTTTTTGTAAACCAACATTTGTAGATTCTTGTGTCCACCTGAAAAATTGGATTCACCTGGATACATGTCCAGAGAACACTACTAGTTAACTATTTGCTTTCAATTGAATCCTTACATATCCTTTATATTAGCTTTGTTGGTAATAATTACATATTGACTATTTTTTGGTTACATCGAAACATGGAAAAAAGGTGCAGGAGAAGGCCATTCAGTCCTTCAGGCAATTTTCAGTCATCCTTCTATCTTTTCTATATCAACCTTTATACCATGCATTTATTTATTATTTCCTTCTTTGCCATATCACTATGGTTACATAGAAATGCCAACGTGGCACTGTTGATATCATCTCTCTTATGAGTCAGAAGGTTGTGGATTGCAGTCCTGGGAGTACACAATGTGAATCTCCAGGGTGACTCTCTGTCTCATCCACTTTAATTTTTGTTCTTTGAAGAGCCACAGAAACCGAAGGAAAATGTATAATTATCAGAGATCCTTATTTCTGTCGAAGCCAGAATGATCGGAAACATGCCACAACAAGCAGTGAAACATAAAAGAGATACTTTGAAGTGATTTTTTAAACTTTGGTTTGTGGCATAAAATGGGTAGATACCGCTTCCATGTACAACTCTCCTAATTATCAATTCAATCATCTCCCCCATTAACATGTTTTTGGGCGGAGATGAACTGTCTCAGTGAGCAAGCACAGTGGCTCAGCGGTAGAGTCGCCACCTTACCGCCAGAGACCCGGGTTCGACGCTAATGACGGTTGATGTCAGTACATAGTTTGTACATTCTCCCTGTGACCACATGGGTTTTCTCCTGGTGCTCCAGGTTCCTTCACAATCCATAGATATACAGGTTTGTAGGTTCAATTGCTTTGATAAAATAACTGTAAATTGTCCCCAGAGTGCAGGATAGTGCTAGTTTACAGAGTGATCAATGGTTGGCCTGGACTCGGCCAAAGTGCATGTTTCTGCGCTGTATCTCTAAAGTCTAAACTCTAAAAGGCTGCTCATGTGTCAAAGAGACAGGGACTCATAGTGACATACAGCACGGAAACTAGCGCTTCAGTCCAACACCACCATTGAGCATTCATTCACATTAACCCTCTGTTAATCCTACTATTTTTTATATTCTCCCTCTATTCCAGTCATCATCTCTGGGTTATATCATTCAGATACATACTAGAGTTAAATTATAGTCGTCAATTGACGTGGAAACCCTTATGTATTTGGGATGTGGGAAGAAACCAGAGCATCCAGAGGAAACCTATATAGTTTGAAGAAGAATATACAAGCTCCACACACCCAGCCAGCACCTGAGAACAGGATTGAATCCATGTTGCAGGAGCTGTGAGGCAGCAGGTCAACTGCCTTGCCACTGTGTCCTATGCAATTCCCTTTTCTGCAAGCAGGACATTTAAGATAATAACCACTATGTTTAGATTAAACTATCGTAAATTTGCTGTCTACAGGGAGATGGTCCCTTGTTTACCTCACAGCCCTTAGGAGACAATAGACAATAGGTGCAGGAGTAGGCTATTTGGCCCTTTGAGCCAGCAGCGCCATTCAATGTGATCATGGCTGATCTTCCACAACCAGTACCCCGTTCCTGCCTTCTCCCCATATCCCTTGACTCCGTTATCTTTAAGAGCTCTTCTAACTCTCTCTTGAAAGCGTCCAGAGAACCGGCCTCCACCACCCTATGAAGCAGAGATTTCCACAGACTCACAACTCTCTGTGTGAAAAAGTATTTCTTCATCTCCGTTATTCTTAAACTGGTTCTGGACTCCCCGTACATCGGGAACATGTTTCCTGCCTTTACCTTATCCCAACCCTTAATAATCTTATATGTTTCAATAAAATCCCCTCTCATCCATCTAAATTCCAGAGCATCCAAGCCCAGCCGTTCCATTCTCTCAACATATGACAGACCCGCCATCCCGGGAATTAACCTTGTGAACCTATGCTGCACTACCTCATTAACAAGAATGTCCTTCCTCAAATTTGGAAACCAAAATTTCACACAATACTCCAGGTGTGGTCTCACTAGGGCCCTGTGCAACTGCAGAAGGACCTCTTTGCTCCTATACTCAACTCCTCTTGTAATGAAAGCCAATATGTCATTTGCTTTCTTCACTGCATGCTGTTACCTGCTTGCTTACTTTCAGTGACTGTTGAACAAGGACCCCCAGATCCCATTGTATTTTGCCTTTTCCCACTTGACACCATTTAGATAATAATCTGCCACCCTGTTTTTTCCACCAAAGTGGATAACCTCAAATGTATCAACATTAAACTGCATCTGCCATGCATCTACCCACTTACCCATCCTGTACAAGTCACCCTGCATCCTCATAGCATCCGCCTCACAGTTCACACTGCCACCCAGCATTGTGTGATCTGCAAATGTGCTAATGTTATTTTTAATCCCTTCATCTAAATCATTAATATGTATTGTAAACAGCTGTGGTCCCAGCACTGAGCCTTGTGGTACCCCACTAGTCACTGCCTGCCATTCTGAAAGGGACCCGTTAATCCCTACTCTTTGTTTCCTGTCTGCCAACCAATTTTTAACCATGTCAGCACTCTACCCCCAATACCATGTGCTCTAATTTTGCCCACTAATCTCCTATGTGGGACCTTCTCAAATGCTTTCTGAAACTCCAGGTACACTACATCCATTGGCTCTCCCTTGTCCATTTTCCTAGTTAACATCCTCAAAAAATTCCAGAAGATTAGTGTGATGCAGGTTGATGCTTGCAGTATGTGGGAGGTCAAGGACACTGCTGGTGCCTCTGGCTGCTACAAATGTGAGAAGTGCATCCAGGTACAGCTCCTGAAGGACCATGTTGGGGAACTGGAGGAACAAGTGGATGACCTCAGGTTCATCCGAGAAACTGAGTCGTTCCTCGACAAGTCCTACAGTAAGATTGTTACACCCAAGGCACTAGAAGAGAGAAGGTGGGTGACGGTGAGAAAGGGAGGAAAACATGGAATGCAAAGGTCCCCGGGTGTTGTACCTCTTGTGAACAGGTTCACCCACGTGGAAGCTGCCGGGACAGAAGATGGTATCTCACTGAGCGGCGGACTGGCTTGCAAAACAAAAAGGGCTGTTGAGCCAAAACCAAAGAGGCCAAAGTCGGGCAACGCCATTGTAGTTGGAGACTCCATTGTGAGAGGTATGGACAGAGGTTTTTGCGGCAACAGACGGGATTCGAGGATGGTGTGCTGCCTTCCTGGTGCCAGGATCCAGGATGTCACGGACAGAGTGCAGACAATCCTCAAGGGCGAAGGTGAACAGCCGGAAGTGGTCGTGCATGTTGGCACAAATGATGTCGGAAAGAAGGGGATGAATATTTTGCAGCGGGACTTCTGAGAGCTCATAAAAATGCTGAAAAGCAGGACTTCCAGGGTTGTTATCCCCGGTTTGCTTCCAGTTCCTCGTGCTGGCGAGAGCAGGAACAGGGAGATACGGGACATGAATGTGTGGCTGAGAAACTGGTGCAGGGGGCAGGGATTTAGATTCTTAGATCACTGGGGTCTGTTTTGGAGTAAGGGGGAACTGTACAAAAGGGACGGATTGCATCTTAACAGGTGGGGGACCAGCATTCTGGCCGGCAGGTTTGCCACTGCTACACGGATGGTTTTAAACTGAATAAGGGGGGTGGGGTGTCAAATGGGATAGTCAAGGACGGAGTTAAAGGGAAAGAGAGTAAAGGAATGGTTAATGACCCCAGAATTAACGGGAAAGAAAGCTCACAAAGGGATGGGAGAGTATGGCCAAGTGTGAATCAATGTGAAAGGGGCCACTTGTCAACATAATTGTATAAGGAGTAAGAGTGTTGTAACAACAAGCCTGAAGGCTTTGTGTCTCAATGCGAGGAGCATTTGTAATAAGGTGGATGAGTTGAAGGTGCAGATAGCGATTAATGACTATGCTATAGTTGGGATCACAGAGACATGGCTCCAGGGTGACCAAGGCTGGGAGCTGAACATCCAGGGATATTCAATATTCAGGAGGGATAGACAAAAAGGAAAAGGAGGTGGGGTAGCGTTGCTGGTGAGAGAAGAGATTATTGCAATAGAAAGGAAGGACGTTAGCGTGGAGGATGTGGAATCGATATGGGTAGAGCTGCGAAACTCTAAGGGGCAGAAAACGCTAGTGGGAGCTGTGTACAGGCCACCTAACAGTAGTATTGGAGTTGGGGATGGCATCAAACAGGAAATTAGAAATGCGTGCAGCAAGGGTAACACGGTTATAATGGGTGACTTCAATCTGCATGTAGATTGGGTGAATCAAATTGGCAGGGTTTCTGAGGAA
Organism: Raja brachyura; assembly: GCA_963514005.1. The sequence continues at coordinate 56,009,921 of OY740783.1, forward strand.
GAGGTTTTCTTGGAATGTATGCGGGATAGTTTTCTCAACCAACATGTGGAGGAACCAACGAGAGAGCAGGCTATTCTAGACTGGGTATTGAGTAATGAGGAAGGGTTAGTTAGCAATCTTGTTGTGCATGGCCCCCTTGGGCAAGAGTGACCATAATATGGTTGAGTTCTTCATTAGGATGGAGAGTGACAAAATTAAGTCCGAAACAAGGGTTCTGAACTTGAACAAAGGTAACTTTGAAGGTATGAGATGTGAATTGGCCAAGATAGACTGGCAGGTGATTCTTAAAGGGTTGACAGTGGATGTGCAATGGAAGGTATTTAAAGACTGCATGGATGAAGTACAAAAATTGTTCATACCAGTTTGGCAAAAGAATAAATCGGGGAAGGTGGTGCATCCATGGATAACAAGGGAAATCAGGGATAGTATAAAAACAAAAGATGAGGCATACAAATTTGCCAGAAAAAGCAGCCTACCGGAGGACTGGGAGAAATTCAGAATCCAGCAGAGGAGGAAAAAGGGCTTAATTAGGAAAGGGAAAATAGATTATGAAAGGAAACTGGCAGGGAACATAAAAACTGACTGCAAAAGTTTTTATAGATATGTGAAGAGAAAGAGACTAGTTAAAACAAACGTTGGTCCCTTGCAGTCAGAAACAGGTGAATTCATCATGGGGAACAAGGACATGGCAGACCAATTGAATAACTACTTTGGTTCTGTCTTCACTAAGGAAGACATAAATAATCTGCCGGAAATAGCAGTGGAACGGGGGTCAAATAAGATGGAGGAACTGAGTGAAATCCAGGTTAGCCGGGAGGTGGTGTTGGGTAAATTGAACGGATTGAAGGCCGATAAATCCCCAGGGCCAGATGGTCTGCATCCCAGAGTACTCAAGGAGGTAGCCACGGAAATAGTGGATGCATTCATGATAATTTTTCAAAATTCCTTAGATTCTGGAGTAGTTCCTAAGGATTGGAGGGTAGCTAATGTAATCCCACTTTTTAAAAAAGGAGGGAGAGAGAAAGCGGGGAATTACAGACCAGTTAGTCTAACATCGGTAGTGGGGAAACTGCTAGAGTCAGTTATTAAAGATGGGATAGCAGCGCATTTGGAAAGTGGTGAAATCATTGGACAAAGTCAGCATGGATTTACAAAAGGTAAATCATGTCTGACAAATCTGATAGAATTTTTTGAGGATGAAACTAGTAGAGTGGATAAGGGAGAACCAGTGGAAAGTCTAGAAAGTCTAGAAAGTGTTATATCTAGACTTTCAGAAGGCTTTCGACAAGGTCCCGCATAAGAGATTAGCATACAAACTTAAAGCACACGGTATTGGGGGTTCAGTATTGATGTGGATAGAGAACTGGCTAGCAGACAGGAGGCAAAGGGTAGGAGTAAATGGGTCCTTTTCAGAATGGCAGGCAGTGACTAGTGGGGTACCACAAGGCTCAGTGCTGGGACCCCAGCTATTTACAATATATATTAATGATTTGGACGAGGGAATTCAATGCAACATCTCCAAATTTGCAGATGACACCAAGCTGGGGGGTATAGTTAGGTGTGAGAAGGATGCTTGGAGGCTGCAGGGTGATTTGGATAGGCTAAGTGAATGGGCAGATGCAGTATAATGTGGATAAATGTGGGGTTATCCACTTTGGTGGCAAAAACATGAGGGTAGACTATTATCTGAATGGTGGCAGATTAGGAAAAGGGAGATGCAACGAGACCTGGGTGTCATGGTACACCAGTCATTGAAAGTAGGCATGCAGGTGCAGCAGGCAGTGAAGAAAGCAAATGGTATGTTAGCATTCATAGCGAAAGGATTTGAGTATAGGAGCAGGGAGGTTCTACTGCAGTTGTACAGGGTTTTGGTGAGGCCACACCTGGAATATTGCGTACAGTTTTGGTCTCCAAATCTGAGGAAAGACATCCTTGCCATAAAGGGGGTACAGAGAAGATTCACCAGACTGATTCCTGGGATGTCAGGACTTTCATATGAAGAAAGATTGGATAGACTCGGCTTGTACTCGCTGGAATTTAGAAGATTTAGGGGGGATCTTATAGAAACTTACAAAATTCTTAAGGGGTTGGACAAGCTACATGCTGGAAGATTGTTCCCGATGTTGGGGGAGTCCAGAACAAGGGGTCACAGTCTAAGGATAAGGGGGAGTTCCTTTAGGACCGAGATGAGGAAAACATTCTTTACACAGAGAGTGGTGAGTCTCTGGAATTCTCTGCCACAGAAGGTAGTTGAGGCCAGTTCATTGGCTATATTTAAGAGGGCGTTAGATGTGGCACTTGTGGCTAAAGGGATCAGGGGGTATGGAGAGAAGGCAGGTATGGGATACTGAGTTGGATGATCAGCCATGATCACATTAAATGGCGGTGCAGGCTCGAAGGGCCAAATAGCCTATTCCTGCACCTATTTTTCTATGTTTCTATGTTTCTATTAGTCAACAATGATTTCCCCTTCGTAAATCCATGCTGACTTGGACCGATCCTGCTACTGCTATCCAAATGTGCCACTATTTCATCTTTTATAATTGACTCCAGCATTTTCCCCACTACCGATGTCAGGCTAACTTGTTTACAATTCCCTGTTTTCTCTCTCCCTCCTTTCTTAAAAATTGGGATAACATTAGCTACCCTCCAATCCACAGGAACTGATCCTGAATCTATAGAACATTGGAAAATTATTACCAATCCACCCACGATTTCTAGAACCACTTCCTTGAGTACCCTGGGATGCAGACCATCAGGCCTTGGGGATTTATCAGCCTTCAGTCCCATCAGTCTACCCAGCACCATTTCCTGCCAATGGGAATTTTCTTCAGCTCCTCCATCACCCTAGATCTTCTGGCCACTAGTACATCAGGGAGATTGTTAATGCCCTTCTTAGTGATGACGGATCAAAGTACCTGTTCAACTTGTCTGGCATTTTTTTGTTCCCCATAATAAATTCACCCTTTTCAGTCTTTAAGGGTCCAATTTTGGTCAACTAATTTTTTTTCCTCTTCACATACCTAAAGAAGCTTTTACTATCCCCCTCTATATTCTTGGCTGCTTACCTTCATACCTCATCTTTTCTCCCCGTATTGCCTTTTTAGTTATCTTCTGTTGCTCTTTAAAAGTTACCCAATCCTATGGCTTCACGCTCATTTTTGCTATGATATACTTGTTCTGTTTTATCTTTATACTGTCCCTGACTTCCGTTGTCAGCCATGGTTGCCCCTTACTCCCCTTGGAATCTTTCTTCCTCTTTGGAATGAACTGATCCTACACCTTCTATATTATTCCCAGAAATACCTGCCATTGTTGTTCCTCTGTCATCCTTGCTAGGGTATCTTTCCAGTCGACTTTGGCCAGCTCCTCCCTCATGGCTCCATAGTCCCCTTTGTTCAACTGTAATAATGACACCTCCGATTTACCCTTCTCTCTCTCAAATTGTAGATTAAAACTTTTCATATTATGGTCACTACCTCCTAATGAATCCTTTACCTCGAGTCCCTTATCAAATCCGGTTCATTGCAGAACACTAAATCCAGAATTGCCTTCTCCGTGGTAGGTCCAGTACAAGCTGGTCTAAGAATCCATCACGGAGGCACTCCACAAACTCCCTTTCTTGGGGTCCAGTTCCAACCTGATTTTTCCAGTCTTCCTGCATGTTGAAATCTCCCATAACAACTGTAGCATTACCTTTATGACGTGCCAATTATTACTCTTGATTGAACTTGTACCCTATATCCAGGCTACTGTTTGGGGCCTGTAGATAACTCCCATTAGGGTATTTTTACCCTTACAATATTTCAGTTCTATCCATACTGACTCTACATCTCCAAATTCTATGTCACCCCTCGCAAGGGACTGAATTTCGTTCCTCACCATCAGAGCTACCCCATCCCCTCTGGCCACCTGTCTGTTTTATCGATAGGACATATAGCCTTGAATATTCAGTTGCCAGCCCTGGTCCTCTTGCAGCCATGTCTCTGTAATTCCCACAACATCATACTTGCCAATTTCTAACTGAGCCTCAAGCTCATCCACTTACTTTCTTATACTTTGTGCATTCATATACAACACTTTGACTTCGGTATTCACCTCCCCTCTCACTCCAGTCACTATTGGCCATGACCTTACTCTCTTATCCCTTCTGGAACTTTCCTTCCCATTAATTAGGGAGTCTTTTGTAACTTTTCCTGCACTCACTTCCCCTTTAACTCCATCTTTATACTCCCAATTTGTCAGAATTATTGTTGGAGAATTATGAAGACCAGCAGGATTCTACTATTTGCAGGTATCTCCATGGGCATCTAAGCAGAAAAACCTCTCCACATCTCTGAGTGTTCGCAGTTACAATCAACTTGAAAAGTTAACTATTTTTCCCTTCACAGATGCTGCTTGACCTCCTGACTATTTTTGACATTGTTTCCATTTTATTGGCATAGAGGGAAGGTAGAAAAGCCAAAAACCTGAGGACCCAATCAGACTTAACAGCATGGAATGTCTATTTTAATTCAGCCCCACTCTCCCTCCCGCTCTCTCCCCCTCTCTCCCCATTTCTCTCTCTCCCTCTCTCCCTCTCCATTTCCCTCTTCCTCCCCCTCCCTCTCTCTCTCTCCCATGCTCCCTCTCCCTCCCTCTCCCTCCCTCTCCCTCCCTCTCCCTCCCTCTCCCTCCGTCACCCTCCCTCTCCCTCCCTCTCCTTCCCTCTCCATTTCCCTCTCCTTCCCTGTCCCTTTCCCTCTCCATCTCTCTCTCCCTCTCTCCCTCTCTCCCTCTCTCTCCTTCTCTCCCCCTCTCCCTCTCTCTTTCTCTCTCCCTCTCCCTCCCTCTCTCTCTCCCCCTCTCTCTCCCTCCCTCTCTTTCTCCCAGCAGCTGGCCAGACTGAGAGCTCTGCCAGCTGCTGTGCAAGAACACCAATGGCAGGAGACCACATTTCCTCTCCACAAAAGCTGGCTTAAACGGTGCCTGCTGCTCCAGTGCTGTGCCAGATTTGAAACATGATAAATACACAGCACAGCCAACTTCATGACGGATGGCTCCAACTGTTGCCATTAATTGAGAAGATGAAAACTGGTTGGAACTCTTCCAATTAGGATGATGCAGGCCTCTGTGAGGAGAAGCATCAGAGCGTGCAATCAGGAAAGATCAAACTCCTCTTTGTAGATGGAGCAAAGGGATGAGGATGTAATGGGTGACTGGAGGGAGCCCTCAGATTCAGGAGACAGGGGTCAAATGACTATGATTAGGGAGTTCATGTAGGGAGTGAAGAGCACTGTGAAAGGGAATGATTTTCAGCAGCTGGTCGCATATGTCTCCATTTCACCAAACTCCGGGAATTCTGACTGGTATCTGATAAACCAGGATTCCAACGACACTGGGAAGCCTGATCTACAGATGACAATAAAGTCTCCTGCCTTTCCAGGATGGGCACCTGCAGTTGTACACACCACAGCTGTGTAAATAGCAGCGAGCATGCACCTGGCATTCTTAAAATAATTTAGCAAGAATTTCCTCTCTCAGAAATTAGTAAATCTCTACATATCTCTGTCTCTGATTAGAAATATTAGATATATTTAAGGTGGAGATAAATAAAGATTTAAAAGGTAAAGGAATTAAAAGGTATGGGGAACTGGCACAGTAGCAGTGGTAGAGTAGCTGCCTTACAGTGCCAGATCCTGACTACGGTTCTAGCTACATAGAAACATAGAAATTAGCTGCAGGAGTAGACCATTCAGCCCTTTGAGCCAGCACCGCCATTTAATATGATCATGGCTGATCATCCAAAATCAGTACCCCATTCCTGCTTTTCCCCCCTATCCTCGATTCCATTAGCCCTAAGAGATAAATCTAACTCTCTCTTGAAAACATCCGGTGAATTGGCCACGACTGCCTTCTGTGGCACTGGTTCTGTCTGTACGGAGTTTGTATGTTCTCCCTGTGACCGTGTAGGTTTTCTCCAGTTGCTCCAAGTTCTTCCCACACTCCAAAGGCGAGTGGGTTTGTAGGTTATCTGGCTTCTGGAAATGTTTCCCAATGTGCAGCTCAGAACCAGTGTACGGATGATTGCTGTTTGGCGTGGACTCGGTAGACTGAAGGGCCTGTTTCCACACTGTGCCGCTAAAATTGAAAAACTAAAACTAAAGAGGAAGGAGCAGAGGGTAGCATTGATCAGCCAGGATCATGTTGACCGGTGGGATAGGCTTGAGGGGCTGAGTGGTCTGCACCATGAAACTCTGGTACACTTTTGGAAATTTTATTTTGACATTTAGGCAATAATATATTACTTTACAAATAAGATGGAACATCTTTTATTGTTTAAATTGTTTAATGGTTTTAATTGTTAAATGACAGAACTGTTGGTTTCACACCCCACCTCGTGTTACATACTGTCCAAACTTCCTTTTTCACAAGCACTTCTCATGCCACTTGTTTGTTTATTGCATTTCAGCCAATAATTAATTGTTCACAAATACCTAAAACCTTCTCCAGAACCATAATTTCACATTGTAAAGTATTTAGGAGCAAGTAGTACTTTGCACTGCATATTTCACACTCTCATTTCACCATGCAGCATCTTCCCATCCTGTTGTTTCACTCTGCAGTGCATATGCATCACTCATCATGCTCACCATTACATTCTTGTCACTCTCCATATTGACTTGCCTCATTTCCTTCTGCTCTGTTCCCCCCCCACACACGTTTCTGGTTCCTCATTTCACAATCTCTCCACTTGGTTCACACTGTAGCATATCGTCTTCGTGTTCTTCACTTTGCAGTGTTCTCTCATCACCCTTCTCTCTCCACAGAGTATTCCCCTCACTCATTTCATCTGTTAACATAACACCATTAATGGTCTCACTCCACTGTGCATTCTCCTTGATTATTTCATTCAACAACACTTGTTCTTTTCTGCATTGTATTCCCTTCACTCAAATCTCACTGCTGCATCTTCGCATCATTTGCTTCACTTTGCTTCTTATTTCATTCTGCAGCATAATTCCTTCACTGGCATTGCCCTGCAGTGTTTCTCATTTCCCGTCTTAATCTGCCATGTAGTCCGTTCACTGGCTTCAACGTATAGTGTATGTGGCCCCTATTTCACTTGAATATAGCCTCTACCCTTGTTCGCTCTGCAATGGATTTGTGTTGTTTTTATTTACTTTGTAATGTTCTTGTGTCACACTTCTCATTCTGCAATATAACACTTTCACTGTTTTCACTCTCCAGCTAACTTTCCTCACTCATTTCCCCCTGCATGTCTCCTCATCCAGTTGTTTTACTCTACAATGTATCTGCTGCAGCCATCTCACTCAGATGTATGTCCTCACTTCACTTTCCTGCACTTTATCATCACTCAATTTACTCTCCATTCACTGAGCTCCCTTGTTTCACAGTTTATTCTTTTTCCTTCTGCACTGTTTGCTTATTACTCTTCCCATTCTGCATCTGACTGCCTTCACTTGATTGATCCCGCAGCATGTTCTTTGAACATGTTTGTCTCTGCAGCATATCCATTCACTTATTTCACTTGAGAACATAACCTATTAGAATAGTCTATGAGAACATAGACTATTATCTGAATGGTGGCCAGTTAGGAAAAGGGCAGATGCAACGAGACCTGGGTGTCATGGTACACCAGTCATTGAAAGTAGGCATGCAGGTGCAGCAGGTAGTTAAGAAAGTGAATGGTATGTTAGCATTCATAGCAAAAGGATTTGAGTAAAGGAGCAGGGAGGTTCTACTGCAGTTGTACAGGGTCTTGGTGAGACCACACTTGGAGTATTGTGTACAGTTTTGGTCTCCTAATCTGAGGAAAGACATTCTTGCCATAGAGGGAGTACAGAGAAGGTTCACCAGATTGATTCCTGGGATGGCAGGACTTTCATATGAAGAAAGACTGGATAGACTTGGCTTGTACTCGCTAGAATTTAGAAGATTGAGGGGGAATTGTACAGAAACGTACAAAATTCTTAAGGGGTTGGACAGGCTAGATGCAGGAAGATTGTTCCCTATGTTGGGGAAGTCCAGAACAAGGGGCCACAGTTTAAGGATAAGGGGGAAGTCTTATAGGACCGAGATGAGAAAAACATTTTTCACACAAAGTGGTGAATCTGTGAAAATCTCTGCCACAGAAGGTAGTTGAGGCCAGTTCATTGGCTATATTTAAGCGGGAGTTAGATGTGGCCCTTGTGGCTAAAGGGATCAGGTGGTATGGAGAGAAGGCAGGTACAGGATACTGAGTTGGATGATCAGCCATGATCATATTGAATGGAGATGCAGGCTCGAAGAGCCGAATGGCCTACTCCTGCACCTATTTTCTATATTTCGATGTTTCTATGTTTCTATCTATTGACTGGTTGTGGGGAGTGAATTGTGGGGAGAAGGCAGAAGAATGGGGTTGAGAGGGAAAAGTAGATCAGCCATGATCAAATCATATAGCAGACTCGATGGGCCGAATGGCCTAATTCTGCTCATCTGGCTTTGTGATGTTTGGTGGACTGTGTGGGGTGGGTGGGCCCGTTGCTCTTCCCATGCAGCAGGTGGCACTACACAGAACGAAGGGAGATGTTTTGTATATAGTTTATCCTGTCTGTAGACAATGTGCGTGCAGCCATTTTGAGTTGTCTTGCTGCCAGCATTGAGTAAAGCATTGAAGACTTCTGTTGTAAATTAAAGACTCTTAAGTTTTGTGCAGACCTAGAAAAGGAACACGAAAGAGGTGTCAGAAGTGGGATACTTCAGATTGCATCCAAAGACTCAGATAAGAGCCTATTTTTTAATTTAAAAAACTAACTAACATATCTCGGCAATTCGATCGTTTCGATCCCGAGTGAGAAAGGTAGTCATCGTATTTAATGCGTGCTGAGTTTTATTTTGAAAGTATGGCAATTACGACTGACCAGAGGACGAAGGTTCTCTTGTGTTCATCAATGTCTCCAGAAACGTTTGCACTGCTTCAAAATGTACTTACAGAAGAAGTAATTGAAGCCTCATATGCTAAAATCATAATGGCTTTGCAGCTGCATTTCGAAGAAAGTCAAAATTTCCTCGCAGCTCGCTTTGATTTCCACCGGACGGTGCAATTGAAGGGCAATTGATCACCGAATTTCTTGCCGAACTTCGCACCAAGGCAATGGCATGTGATTTTAAAACTCAATGCTGCGAAAAATGCCAAGACAATGCGTTGCGGGATAGACTGGTCTATCCCGCAACTGATAATGCAGGCACACATTCATCCAGCAGGCGGTTCTCAAGGAATCGGACGCCTCATTGAAGAATGTGCTGCAGTGTGCTAAGATGGCCGAGCTGCTAAGTAAAGAACTGCACAAAACGGCCGGCGAAACAGCGTTGAAGCTCCCTCAGGAGGTGCATACAGTTCGCCAGACTCGTCCGCAACGCCAGAAACCAGTTGATCGACCCAGAGCAAATCCAGAGAAGGTGGGACGGTTTCAGAAGAGTCGTTCCCCTGTGGGGGGAGGATCGAAAACCTGCTACTGGTGCAGCTTGACTGCTCATCATCACCGTGAGTGCCCGTATAACATGTCCGTTTGTTATGCCTGTTACCGAAAAGGTAATCTCCAGGCAGTGTGCCAATCCGTAGGAAAGCTGAGAAAGGGCAAGAAAGCGCAAAACACCAGTCATGGAGACCATTCCTATTGAATTGCTCGGTGTGTCTACGATCACCGACAAGCCGAGGATTTTGCTGCGGGTCTGGAATGTCGTTCCAGGTGGACACCGGTGCGGCTGTGTTGCTAGTGGGTCAGGATCTGGGTGAGGATCGGATCGCCAAAACTGAAACCGGCCAACATCCGCCTTTTCGGATACGGACAACAGCCCATTCCCACGAAAGGCAAATGCACGGTCGCCGTTTCCTGTTAAGGTATGACACAGATGTTGCCGCTGATCATCGTTGGTAAAGAAGGTACATCCCTGTGCGCCATCGACTGGATCCTTGCTTTCAAGCTTGACATGAATGCCTTGATCTACGATGGATCAACTATGGCATTGTCATCGATCATGGATTGCAGCATCGTCAGCAAGTGCAAGAATAACCTGCAAAAACAGAATGTCGAATGGCACTGGTCCAAAGAGTGTGACATTGCATTCACCAGGTTGAAGGAAATGCTCGCCTAGAAGGCGGGTTTGGTCCACTATGACCCATCAAAGCCAATCTCGCTGGCCGCCGATGCACTGCCGTATGGTCTTGGAGCTGTAATCTCACAAACGGCGTGGAACAGCAAGGAAGAACCAATCACGTTCACATCCAAAACACTGATGACCGCCGAGAAAACCTACAGTCAAGTGCAGAAAGAACAGCATACAGATAAAGCAAATACGGATATCTGTTCAAAAGAGAACACTGAGGAATACTCTGTTGATTCTGAGCCTTTAGCAAGAGTTGTGAAATGCAAAAAAGGCTGGAAAAAAAAGAGTGAAGCGAGGTCCAGCTGAATGGAGGCATTCAAACTGGAAAGGGGGAATGTGATGTTTGGTGGACTGCGTGGGGTGGGAGGTCCCATTGCCCCTCCCGTGCAGCAGGTGGCAGTGCACAGGACATAGGGAGATGTTTTGTATATAGTTTATCCTGTCTGTAGACAGTGTGTGTGCAGCCATTTTGACGTGTCTTGCTGGCAGCATTGAGTAAAGCATTAAAGACTTCTGTTGTAAATTAAAGACTCTCAAGTTTTGTGCAGACCTAGAAAAGGAACACAAAAGTCTTATGGTCTTGTGGTTTCACTCAGCATTGCAACCCCTTCACTAGTATCACTCTGCACTTGATAGTGGTTTCATTCTATAACCCATTGGAATCACCAGTCCCATTCTCGACACTCGATTCACTCAGTAATGTGTTTCTTGTTTTACTTGTTTCACTCTCGTGTGCATACTTCTCACTCACCTCATTAAATAATGAATTCTCTTCACTTGCTCTGCTCTGCAGCAAATTACCATGTTTTCTCTGGTAGACGAAAATGCTGGAGAAACTCAGCGGGTGAGGCAGCATCTATGGAGCGAAGGAATAGGCAATGCATCGGGTCGAGACACTTCTTCAGACTGATGTGGGGGGGGGGGCTGGAAAAAGAAAGGAAGAGGCGGAGACAGTATGCTGTGGGAGAGCTGGGGAGGTGAGGTGAAGGAGGGAGAATGCAAGCACTACCTGAAATTGGAGAAGTCAATGTTCATACCGCTGTGGTGTAAACTACCCAAGCGAAATATGAGGAGCTGCTCTTCCAATTTGTGGTGGGACTCACGCTGGCCATGGAGGAGGCCCAGGACAGAAAGGTCGGATTCGGAATGGGAGGGGGAGTTGAAGTGCTGAATCACCAGGATATCGAGTTGGTTATTGCGAACTGAGCGGAGGTGTTGGGTGAAGTGATCGCCAAGCCTGCATTTGGTCTCATCACTCCACACTGTTCACTCATGGATGTTTCAATGGTGCAGCATACTCTCTTCACTATTTTACTCATTTCCACTCTGCCGTACTGGCTCCTCATTTCACTCAAGATCACAGTCCTTAAACCTTTTTCACTCTACAGCCTATTCTTTCCCCATTTTTTTCACACTAGAGTTTTCTCACTCTGAAGCATATTACCTTGACATAGAAACATAGAAAATAGGTGCAGCAGTAGACCATTCGGCCCTTCGAGCCAGCACCTCCATTCAATGTGATCATGGCTGATCATCCACAATCAGTACCCCGTTCCTGCCTTCACCCCATATCCCTTGATTCCGCTACCCTTATGCCCCGTCCCACTTAGGAAACCTGAACAGAAACCTCTGGGGACTTTGCACCCCACCCAAGGTTTTCGTGTGGTTCCCGGAGGTTTTTGTCAGTCTCCCTAAAGGTCGAAAGTGGTTTCCGTTTTAAAAATATTTAGTCGAAGCTGGTTGCGATGTTAGTTGAAGGTGGTTGCCGGGGGACAAAAACCTCCGGGAACCACATGGAAACCTTGGGTGGGACGCAAAGTCTCTAGAGGTTTCCTTTCAGGTTTCCTAAGTGGGACAGGGGCATTAGAGCTCTATCTAACTCTCTTTTAAATGCATCCAGTGAATCGGCCTCCACTGCCTTCTGTGGCAGAGAATTCCACAGATTCACAATTCTCTGGGTGAAAAAGTGTTACCTCATTTCAGTTCTTAATGGCTACCCCTTATTTTTAAACTGTGGCCCCTGGTTCTGGACTCCTTCAACACTGGGAACATGTTTCCTGCATTTAGCTTATCCAATTCCTTAATAATTTTATATGTTTCTATAAGATATCCTCTCATCCTTCTAAATTCCAGTAAATACAAGCCCAGTCATTTCATTCTTCCATCACATGACAGTCCCGCCATTCCAGGAATTAACCTCGTGAACCTATGATACACTCCCTATAGCAAGAATGTGCTTCCTCAAAATAGGAGACCAGAACTGCACACAATACTCCAGGTGTAGTTTCACCAGGGCCCTGTACAACTGCAGAATGACCTCTTTGCTCCTATACTCAAATCCTGACATTAAGAAGGCCAACATGCCATTAGCTTTCTTCACTACCTACCGAACCTGCATGCTTTCTTACCGTGACTGATGTACAAGGATACCCAGGTCTCGTTGCACTTCCTCTTTTCCTAATCTGACACCATTCAGATAATAATCTGCCTTCTTGTTTGTGCCACTAAAGTGGATAACCTCACGTTTATCTACATTATACTGCATCTGCCATGCATCTGCCTACTCACACAACCTATCCAAGTCACCCTGCATCCTCATAGCATCCTCTTCACAGTTCACCCCGCCACCCACCTTTATGTCAGGTGCAAATATGCTAATGTTCTTTTAAATTCCTTCATCTAAATCATTAATATATATTGTAATTAGCTGTGATCCCAGCACCGAGCCTTGCGGCACCCCACTGGTCACTGCCTGCCATTCTGAAAGGGACCCATTTATTCCTCTCTTTGTTTCGTGTCTGCCAACCAATTTTCTAACCATGTCAGTACCCTACTCCCAATACCATCTATATATAAATAAAAGTCTCATCTTGTATGTATGTATGTATGTATTGGTATGTATGTATTTGTATGTATGTTCCTGAAATACACGATAGCGCACCTTACTCACCATTCGCCTGCGGTGTGCAATCACATTTTGTTCTATTTTACAAAGTAATTCACTTTACAAACTTTAATTAACTTTATACTGTGAATGGGACAAGTTAATACTTCCGTGTTTACTTGACTGGCGTCACAAAGGGGACCCAATGAGTCAAGATACACTACATCCACTGGCTCCCCCTTATCCATTTTACTTGTTACATCGTCAAAAAAATCCAGAAGATTAGTAAATCAAGATTTCCCCTTCATAAATCCACGCTGACCTGGACTAATCCTGTTACTGCTATCCTAATGCACCGCTATTACACCTTTAAGAATTGATTCCAGCATCTTCCCCACTACTGATGTCAGGCTAACTGGTCTATAATTCCCTGTTTTCTCTCTCCCTCCTTTCTTAAAAAATGGGATAACATTAGCTATCCTCCAATCCACAGGAACTGATCCAGAATCTATGGAACATTGGAAAATGATCACCAATGCATCCATGATTTCTAGAGCCACCTCCTTGAGTACCCTGTGATGCAGACCATCAGGCCCTGGGGATTCATCAGCCTTCAGTCCCATCAGTCTACCCAACACCATTTCCTGTCTAATGTGAATGTCCTTCATCATCCTAGATCCTCTGAACCACTGGGAGATTGTTTGTGTCTAGTCCCACCTAGTACCACTGGGAGATTGTTTGTGTCTTCCTTATTGAAGACAGAACCAAAGTACCTGTTCAACACATCTGCCATTTCCTTGTTCCCCATAATAAATTCATCTGTTTCTGTCTTCAAAGGTCCCACATTTGTCCTAATTCATCTTTTCCTCGTCACATACGTAAAGAAGCTTTTACTATCCTCCGTTATATTCTTGGCTAGCTTACCTTCGTACTTTGTCTTTTCTCCCTATATTGCCTTTTTAGTTACCATCTGTTGTTCTTTGTTGCCCAATCCTCTGGCTTCTTGCTCATCTTTGCTATGTTATACTTGTTCTATTTTAGTTTTATACTGTCCTTGACTTCCCTTGTCATCCACGGTTGCCTCTTACTCCCCTTAGAATCTTTCTTCCACTTTGTCATGAAATGAACCTGCATCTTCTGGATTATTCCCAGAAATACCTGCCATTGCTGTTCCACCGTCATCCCTGCTAGGGACCCTTTCCAGTCAACTTTGGCCAGGTCCTCCCTCATGCCTCTTTAGGCTCCTTTGTTCAACTGCAATACTGACACTTCTCCCTCTCCCTCTCAAATTGCAGATTAAAACATCATATCATGGTCATTATCTCCTTATGGTTCCTTTACCTTGAGTTCCCTTATCACTTGTATAAGGCTTGTATACCCTGGAGTTTGGAAGGATGAGAGGGGATCTTATTGAAACATATGATTATTCAGGGTTTGGACACGTGAGAGGCAGGAAACATGTTCCCGATGTTGGGGGAGTCCAGAACCAGGGGCCACTCTTTAAGAATAAGGGGTAAGCCATTTAGAACGGAGATGAGGAAACACTTTTTAACACAGAGAGTTGTGAATCTGTGGAATTCTCTGCCTCAGAGAGTGGTGGAGGCCGGTTCTCTGAATACTTTCAAGCAAGAGCTAGATAGGGCTCTTAAAGATAGCGGAGTCAGGGGATATGGAGAGAAGGCAGGAACAGGGTACTGATTGGGGATGATCATCCATGATCACATTGAATGGCGGTGCTGGCTCAAAGTGCCGAATGGCCTACTTCTGCACATATTGTCTATTGTCTATTGTCAAATCCAGTTCATTAAACAATACTAAATCGGCAATTGCCTTCTCCCTGGTAGGCTCTAGTACAAGCTGCTCTGAGCATCCATCTCAGAGGCACTCTACAAACTTGCTTTTTTGGGGTCCAGTACCAACCTGATTTTCCCAATCTACCTGCATGTTGAAATTTCTCATAAACACTGTAGCATTACCTTTGTTACATGCCAATTTTTTGGGGAGACTGTACCCCACCCCCTCAGCCCATCTGTCTGTCTTTACGATAGGACGTATAACCCTGAATATTCAGTTTCCCGCTCCAATCCTCTTGCAGTCATATCTCTGTAATTTCCACAACATCATGCCACAAGCTCATCTACTTTATATCTATACTTCGCGCATTCTTATATAACACTATGTAAAATATAACATATAACTATATAATATATACAACACTTTTAAATCTGTATTCACCTCCCCTCTCGCACCAGTCCCTATTTCACCTGACCTTACTCTCTTATCCCTTCCTGAACTTTCCGTCCCATTAATTTGGGTGTCTTTCATAACTTATCCTGTACTCTCTTTCCCTTTAACTCCATCCTTATACTTATAATTTGCTGACCCCTGCACTTATTGTCTATTGTCTATTGTCTATTGAGGTACTGGAAGCAATCCAGAGATAATAACCCTAGTGATCCTGCTTTTCAGCTTCCTAAAGGGCCTGTCCCACTTTCACGACCTAATTCACGACCTCTGCCGAGTTTGCCCTTGACTCATACTTGCAGCAGCGTTGTCACGAGGTCGTAGGAGGCCGTAGGTAGGTCGTAACAGGCTGTGATGCTAGTCATAGGTACTCGTGACATCAAGTAGGTTGGGGCGTTTTTCTAGCCTGATGAAAAATGTCCACAAGTAAAAAAGGTCGTAAATTAGGGTGTGAAAGTGGGACAGGCGCTTAACTCTCTAAACTCACGTTGCAGAACCACCTTCCCAACGTTGTTTGTGCCGAGATACACAACCACTTCCAGCTGCTCCCCTTCACCCTTGAGGATGCCCAGCAATCGGTCCTAGACGTCTTGGACCCTGGCACCAAGGAGGCAACACATCATCCTTGAGTCTTGCCCATTGCCACAGAATCTCCATACCTCTCACTATTGAGTCACCTACCACTACGGCGTTACCTGACGTAGGTCTCTCCAGTTGAGCCTCAGCACCAGGATTTGATTGAAAGACCTGTCCGCTCAAGTGTTGTCCGTCCCGACAGCTTCCAAGAGGATGTACCTGTTTCCAATAGGTACCGCCACCGGGGTCTCCTGCACTCCACGCTTACTTCCCTTCCTCATCGTCACCCACCTTCACTCTTCTTGGATCCTTGGTGTAACAACCTCATTGTAGGTTAGGCACTGTAACAAAGTTTCATCATTTGTTGCTCTTTGCAGTTTTCAGATTCAGATTCAGATTCAATTTTAATTGTCATTGTCAGTGTACAGTACAGAGACAACGAAATGCATTAACTATTTTAACTATTTAACTATTTTAACTATTTTATTATACGATACGATACAATAAAATTGTTCTGCCAACATTCACGACACACAACAAGGTACACAAACTTGAAAAAAAGGACAAGGGAGGATGAAAATGTTATGGAAGCCTTTTGCTCTCATTTGCTGCTTTGTCGTCCACTGCCATTTACAACTATGACACGATGGCGCAGTGGTAAGTAAATAAGTAAGTTTATTGGCCAAGTATTCACATATAAGGAATTTGCCTTGGTGCTCCGCCCACAAGTAACAACGTGGCATACAGTGACAGTTACGAATTACTCAGAAAACACTAAACATTAATAATAATAATAAAACATCAATGATAAAACACCATTGATCAAGAGTACAGGTAGAGTTGCTGCCTTACAGTACCATGGACCGGGTTCGACCCAGACCACAGGTTTGCAGCATTTTGAAATGACCTGATGTTTAGTTTAGTTTTGATTACATGGAAACAGGCCCTTTGGCCCAATGAGTCCATACAGACCATCGATCACATGTTTACATTAATTCCCACATCTCACTTTCTCATTTGCATCCTACACACTAGGGACAATTTGCAGAGGCCAATTAATCTACAAACCCACACATCTTTGGGATATGGGAGGAAACCGAAGCACTGGAGGTAACACCCACCAGGAGAACGTGTAAGTTCCATGTAGAAGGTGCTCGAGGTCAGGATCGAACCTGTTTCTCTGGCGCTGAGAGGCAGCAGTTCTACCAGCATTACCACTGTGTCACCTGATGGTTGTGGAATCTATTAAATGTGCTATATGCATGTTGTGTGTGCTGGTTACCATACATTCAGTCTGTGTTGCAGCATCTCGAGATTGGTATCGCAATGTTAAATGTGTCTGGTGTTTCTGGCAGCCACGATTAATCCACTTGGTTGACTGTAATGGTAGAGTGATGGATATGCTGGATCAGCAGGTTACAGAGCAACATTGTTGTTATTTCCAATAAATTTTGTTACTGTAGACTGTTTTTGCATAGACATTTCTTCTGAGGTGTCTCTCGGGAATTTGCTTTGGATGACTGATTTGAGGTAAAGGAGGAACGATAGGGTTTTGTGCAAGGATACAAAGTACTGGAGTAATTTAGTGGGTCTGGCAGCATCTCTGGAGAACATAGATAGGTAACATTTCCTCACAGACTGGGTGGGCCGAATGGCCTGTTTCATTTCGTCACGTCTGCATGTCCAGCCTGAAGAAGGATCTCTATCAGAAACGTCACCTAGCCATATTACCCAGCTACTTGATCTGCTGAGTTTAGAGTAGCAGCGCAGAAACAGGCCCTTCAGTCAACTGAGTCCGCGCCAACCAGTGATCCCCATACACTAGCACTACCTACACACTAGGGACACTTTGCAATTTTTACCGAAGCTAATTAACCTACATATCTGTACATCTCTGGAGTGTGGGAGGAAATCGCAGCACCCAGGAAAACCCATGTGGAGACAGGGAAAACATACCAACTCCATACAGACGGCACCCGTAGCCAGGGTAAAACCCGGATCTCTGGCAAGAGTCAAGAAGAGAGTTTTATTGTCATGTGTCCCAGATAGGATAATGAAATTCTGGCTTGCTGCAGCACAACAGAATATGTAAACATAATACAGAACGGGAGATAATAGTTCAGTGTGTCTATAGACCATAAACCATATATACACAATAAATAACAGATAAAGTGCAATAGTAATAATAGATTGTTATTGTTCAGAGCTTATTTGATGTCATATTGCAAGGCAGCAACTCTACTGCTGCGCCTCCATGCCGCCCCATTACGCCAGCATTTTGTGTCCTTTTGTGCATTAACCAGCATGTGCCGTTCTTTATTTCTACTATACTATTTGCATGGATAATATTTGATATGTCATGTAATTGTAGACTTGCAATATCTTGGAAATCCTTTTCCATTCACTATTTTCAATATGTAGAAGATGTTGCAGAGATGCAAAAAATAGGAGGGGAATGAGACCAATGGAATGGGGTCAGTATGGACTCAGTAGGCTGAATGACTTCCCTCATTATTGCTATAAAAGTATAACTTTAATTTGGATGAGGGCACTGGAGATTGATGTTAACCAATCACACACCAGCCAGCATCTCTAACTCCACCCCACTGTAATACTTATACTAAGACTATTTCTCAGCACCGACAGTTTGAGCAGCCAGGATGTGTTGATAACTAGCCATCCTTCATACTGTTACGTTTTAGTACTGATTAAAGATGTGTTTGAATCATGTACGGAGTCTGGAAGTCATTTACATGGTGTCAGAAGTGGGATACGAACCCACGCCTCCAATTGGAACAAAAAAACAAAAATGCCAGTGAAGTCTTCCAAAGAACTATGGATCTATTATTCGAGGACCTACCTTGTGCCATCATTGTTGACAATATCCCAGTGTATGGCAAAGATGCAACGGAGCACGACCACAATCTCAGGCTTATCTTGGATCGCGCACGCAAGATCAACCTCAAGCTTAATCCTGACAAGTGCAAGTTCCGTGTTCCAGAGGTTTCCGACGTCGGCCACATCTTCACTCTTAAGGGTCTCAAACCCGATCCGAAGAAGGCTACTGCCATCACAGAAATGCCTGCCCCCACAGACGTGAAAGGCCTGCAGCGATTTCTGGGCATAGTAAACTATCTCGGCAAGGTCATACCAAACCTCAGCGAACTAAGCTCCACACTGCGGGAGCTGACAAAAAAGGACACAGCATGGTCATGGTTCCAGCAACATCAGATTGCTTTCGATATCTTATAGTCCAAACTGACCAATGCACCGACTCTAATGTTTTTCGACCTGAAACGTCCGGTGACGATCACCTGCGATGCTTCAAAATTGCAACCATCTGCCAAGGGCACACTACTACCTGTCTCGTATGCCTCTCACACCATGACCGACATGGAGCAGCACTACGCACAAATCGAAAAGGAACTGTTGGCCATCGTTTTTCTTGCTCCAAATTCCATGACTTCATCTTTGGCAACACCTTCATGGTCGAGACAGACCACCAACCACTGGTGACAATCCTGAACAAGCCCATCCACGCCGCGCAAGCTCGTTTGCAGCATATGATAATCCAGCTGCAGCGGATTTCTCTATTACCTACACTAAGGGTAAGGACATGCACGTCGCTGACACTCTCTCTCGTGCACCTCGGGCATCTTGCGAAAAACATCCCTATGAACAGGAAAATGTCACGGTTCTCGACGTCGACTTCGTCTCCAGCAAGCAACTGCGCACCTTGGCCGCGCACACCGCCACTGATGATATGCTTCAAATCCTCTCCTCCATCATCAATGCAGGCTGGCCAGACCGACAATCCAACAAGCCCACAGAGGTGCAGCCTTTCTTCCTGGTTCGTGATAAACTGGTAGTTCAGGATGGGGTTGTCGTCAAGGGTCACAGGGTGGTGATACCCTCATCGCTACAAGATGTATACTTCAAAGAGGCACACAGCAGTCACCCAGGAGCCGATGCCACATTGGCACACGCCCGTAGCCTGTTCTACTGGCTGGGAATAGCAAGCTACATCCGGTACCGCGTAGCCTCCAGCCCCGCTTGCAACAGCCTTGCGCCTCATCAACAGCGGCAGCCCCTTCTGCAACAAATTCCACCAGCACTGCCCTGGACATCGCTGGCGGTGGACATTTTCGAATGGTGCGGGAAGCACTACCTCGTAGTAGTCGACTCCTTTTCTAATTGGTTTGAACTAGACCAACTGACCTCCCTCACATCGGAGATTGTCATCCAGAAGCTGAAAAGACACTTCTCTACCTTTGGCGCTCCCATCAGCCTGAGAACCAACAACGGTCGGCAGTTCACCAGCCACATGTTCAAGCTTTTCGCAGACCGATGGAACTTCCAGCACATCATGAGCAGTCCTTAGTATCCACAGAGTAATGGTCTCGCTGAACGCGCTGTCAGAAGCGCCAAACACTTGCTGGAGCGAGCACAGATTTCAAAGTCAGACATTTATCTCAATCTCCTGAATCTCAGAAATGTTACCAGGGACGGAACCCTGGGATCGCCAGCACAGCGACTGATGTCGAGATTGACGAGGCCTCTGGTACCCATCGCACAACAGCAACTGGTTCCTCAGGTGCTGAAGCCCTCCACTATCCAGAAACGTCTACAAGAGAAGCACGATATCCAGAAACGGTCGTACGACAGTTCCAGCAGACCACTCAAGCCTCTACTTCCGGGTCAGGTCGTCCGTCTACGAACATCAACTGGACATTCCCGTCTGGGCACTGTGGTCAACCCGACTGACGAGCCACGGTCTTACCTGGTAGACTGTGAGGGAGCAGTGTACCGGAGAAGTCGCCAACACCTGCTTGCTGTGAGGGAGCCTCGACCACCGCCTGCTAGTCCCTATGCTCCACCGCTCCAGTTCCAGCCACCTTTTGCAATGTCTCCCACCTGTCCCCGCATGCCTTGCACCCCTCCATGTCCCGCGGTCTCCACTAACCACGGGGCCTCTCCCACCGCATGTTTTCCCTTTCGGTCACCACAGGCCTCCATCACGTCATTCTCGCCTCCAAGCTCTCCGTCTCATCTTTCAAGTGAGGGAGGGGAGGGTTGGTTCGAATGCGCTCGGGTCGTGTTAGTAGACCACCAGACAGATATGGCGGGTATGTTTAACCCCATGGCATGAGTGCCCTTTCACACTTAACCTTTGGGGGGAAGGATGTTGATTGATGTTGCATGTTAACCAATCACACACCAGCCAGCATCTCTAACTCCACCCCACTGTAATACTTATACTAAGACTATTTCTCAGCACTTACAGTTTGAACAGCCAGGATGTGTTGATAACTAACCATCCTTTATACTGTTACGTTTTAGTACTGATTAAAGATGTGTTTGAATCATGTACTGAGTATGGAAGTCATTTATAGGCACAAAATGTAACATTTGCCAATTTGATGACAACACAGAACTGCGTGAGATTGTAAGTTGTGAGGAGAATGTGAAAAGCCTTCAAGGTGACTTAAACAAGTTGGGTGAGTGGGCAAAGACGGAGCAGTGGCAACATGACATGGATAAATATTAAGAAAACAGAAAGGCAAAGTATTATTTAAATGGTTATTGACTGGGTGATGCTAACATTCATAGGACTAAGGTTGTCCTTGTACGCCAGTCACGGAAAGCAAACTTGCAAGTGCAGCAAATACTGTAGTCACTGTAAGAAGGCAAATAGTGTGTTGACCTTTATTGCAGAAGGTATTAAGGACATGAGCAAGGAATTCATGATCAGACCCATTCTTTAGACTTTACATTTTGAAGATAGAGTGCGGAAACAGGCCCTTCGGCCCACCAAATCCATGCCAACCAGCGATCACCTCGAGTAGAGTATAATGTGCCTTGGTCCCTTTCCTCAGAAAGGAAATATACTTGTATAGAAAATATAAAGGCTCGCCATACTGATTTCCTGGATGATGGGTTTGTCATAGTAGAAATTGGATGAACTAAACCTGTACTCTCTAGAATTTATAAGTTTGAGCAGAGATCTCATTGACATATACAAAATTCTGACAGACCTTTCTTTACAGGCTGAAGGGGAAGAAGATGTGTAGGGGTCCAGAATAAGTGGTCATTGTCTCAGGATATGAGGCGGCATTTAGGACAGAAACTAGGAGAAATGTCTTAACTCAGAGGGTGAAAAATCTGTGGAATTTTCTATTAGAAAAGGTCACTGAGGCCAAGTCACCAAATATATTTAAGAAAGAGATAAATGGATTTCTGGAAACAAAAGACATCAAGGAGAAAGGGTGGTGGGTTGGAAAATGGTATTGATTTGGCACATCAGCAACAATAGTACTCAATGAAAGAACAGGCCTGAAGGGCAAAATGGCCTCCACAGCTCCCATCTATGTTTTTTAGGTATCTGACCATGCTTTACACTAATGAACAACTGTCTACATTTATCAGGCACAAAAGCAGGCTATTGGAGTAACTCAGTAGGTCAGGCAGCATCCGTGGACAGAGAGTGACAGTTACTGCTTTGGGTTGAGACCCTGCATCAGGGCTGAGACCATAGAGGGGAGATAGCCAGTATAAAGAGGTGAGAGGGAGAGTGAGGCAGGGGTTGGCAGATTAACCCGGTATGGAGGAGATGATGGGCACATAGCTATCTCTCGTCTGCTTCCTCAGTCCTGATGCAGAGTTTTGGCCTGAAATGTTGATTATTCCTCTATCTTGATGGGTGCTGCTTGATCTGCTGAGTTTCTCCTCTCATTCTCCCCTTATCTCTCGATTCCATTTCCCGTGACTTTCAGTCAGAAGAGGGGTCTCGACCCGAAACATCACACATTCCTTCTCTCCAGAGATGCTGCCTGTCCCGCTGAGTTTCTCCAGCTTTTTGTTTCTATCTTCCCCAGGATCTAGCCCCAGGTTCAGAGAACATCGAACAGTTCAGGGCAGGAACAAGGCCCTTCAGACCATACCATCTGTGACGAGCATGATAAACTTAATTCAAGATAAACTAATCCCATCAGACTGCACATGATCCATATGTCTCCATTCCTTGTACAGTATATCCCATGTCCCTATCGTCTTGAACACAACAATCGTACTGGCCTCCATCACTACTCCCCGCAATCTGATCCAGGCACCTACCACCCTCTGTGTAAAAAAACCTGCCCCGCATTTCTCCTTGCAATTTTGCCCCTCTAGTCTTTGACATTGGCACTCCTGGGGAAAAAGGTCTCATCTACTCTATTTATGCCTCTCATATAGACAATAGACAATAGGTGCAGGAGTAGGCCATTCGGCCCTTCGAGCCAGCACTGCCATTCAACGTGATTATGGCTGATCATCCCAATCAGTACCCCGTTCCTGCCTTCTCCCCATATCCCCTGACTCTGCTATTTTTAAGAGCCCTATCTAGCTCTCTCATGAAAGCATTCAGAGAACCTGCCTCCACCGCCCACTGAGGCAGAGGTTTCCACAGACCATTACCATTATTGCAATCAATACAGGACCAAGAACCAAGACTATTGTTGGTAACAACTGAATTTATAAAACTCCATTTGTAATGAGTGTATCCGGTACATTTATCTGCTGCAAAGTAAATGGTTTACCTGTATTTCTTACCTAATCCAGAGCCAACTCTAGTGATTTTCTTTTCACAGCCTCCAGATCAGAGAGATTAAATCTGTGAGAGTGACGCTGCCATTCCATTATCACGTGCTCTTCAGATACTTGTTTCTCTTGCCAATGTTTGTTTAAACTTGTGGCTCCAGCTTCTGTGTTTTGGAAATCAAAAGCATTTTTATCTACTGAGCCCAGTGTGATGGCCTCTGGTGTTGCAGAGATTTAAAGATTTCTACCTCACTGTAATCCAATAATAGAACAGTTACAAAGATTATGTGTAGGAAGGAACTGAAAATGCTGATTTACACCGGAGGTCGACACAAAATGCTGGAGTAACTCAACGGCTCAGGCAGCATCTCTTGAAAAAAGTGCTATGTGACATTTCTGGTGAAGACCCTTCTTCAGACAGTCTACATAACCAGTCTACATAATCTTCGTAGACACAAAATGCTGGAGTAACTCAGCAGGTCAGGTAACATCTCTGGAGAAAAGGAATATGTGATGTTTTGGGTCGAGACACTTCTTCAGACTGAGTGTCAGGGAAGAGGGAAACTGGAGGTGTGCAGAGGTATAAAGAACCTCCTCATACCTCCTTATTTGTACACCCTCATTCCTCCAGTTTCCCTCTCCCCTGACTCTCAGTCTGAAGAAGTGTCTCGACCCAAAACATCACATATTCCTTTTCTCCAGAGATGTTACCTGACCTGCTGAGTTACTCCAGGATTTTGTGTCTACGAAGATTATGTAGACTGTCAAGGTCAACCATAAATGCCATCTTTGTAAACCAGTGAAATGAGCAATGAAAATGATGGCAATTAAGTATTCTAACTTGTCACTCAAATCAACATCTTCTCTTATTAGTCATCTACATTCTGAACCATTGTAAAATTTTAAAACTGAAATCAATTATATCTGAAATGATTTGTGGAAATGAGTACTTATAAAATAGAAATGAAGAAGATTCCCAACCTGAAACATTTTGTGTCCGTATCCCTCCTCAGATGCTACCTGACCTGAGTTCCTCCAGCAGTTTACTACTTTTCCCTAGTCATTTGGCTGCTATCTAAATAATTTCTGAGAGAAGCATTTCAGCCTTTCCTTTTGCAAACATCCTGTGAATTTAAGAGTAAATCAACCATACACTCGCTTGAATGGATCAACTGGGTTTATATTAAAGAATGGATCAGGTGGGATTATATAAAAGAATGGTTCAACAGGGTTTATATTCACTGGAATTTAGCAGGATGGGAGGGGATCTTACAGAAACATAAAATTCTTAACGGATTGGACAGACTAGATGCAAGAAAAATTTCCCGATGTTGGGGGAGTCCAGAACCAGGGGCCACAGTTTAAGAATAAGGGGCAGACCATTTACGACTAAAACGAGGAAAACCTTCTTCACCCAGAGAGTTGTGA
The DNA here is from genome assembly GCA_963514005.1 of Raja brachyura. Next base: position 56,034,780 of record OY740783.1, read on the forward strand.
ATCTGTGGAATTCTCTGCCACAGAAGGCAGTGGAGGCCAATTCACTGGATGTTTTCAAGAGAGAGCTAATGGAATCAGGGCTAATGGAATCAGGGAATATGGGGAGAAAGCAGGAACGGGGTACTAATTTTGGATGATCAGCGATGCTGGCTCAAACGGTTGAAAGGCCTACTCCTGCACTTATTTTCTATGAAGTATTGAAGTATTGACTAACTATATAGATAAGTGTTGCAACGAAATAAACTGCAAATGCTGGAATCTTAAACAATAAACAATCTGCTGGAGGAGTGGTATAGTGTGGCTCCAGATTTAATCCCAGGAATATACTGGGTTGAATGGTTTTAGGCAAATATAATGTTAGATGTTACAGGTCTTAATGTTGCAGAGAGAGGGAAGAAGTAAACCTAAAGCAAAATACTGCATATACTGGAAATCAGTAATTAAAAGAAAATATTCTGGAGCACACAGCATCTCTGCAGAGAGACAGAGCAAATGTTTCAGGTGATTGACCTTTCATTACAACTGGAAAATTTTAGTAATGAAGCAAGAAAATTGCAAAAAAATAGAGAGTGCCAGTGAGTAATACGATCATGATAGGTTGGAGAAACATGAGATTGATTGAGTGACATAACTGTTGATATTGCAATGTTACGGAGCGATGAAGGTTGACATAAAAGACAATCAAACTTTTGAGCAAAAATTAAGTGCTGGAAGAACAGACCTGTTGCACAGGAGATAGAAATCAGCAGGGCAGGGATGGGGAACTATCAGGTTGTAGGTTATAGAGGGGAAATTTACAGAAGCGATAAGATCTGTGATGGTTAAGGAGATGGGAGCCAGTGGTTGGAGCCATGCTCAAGGGATAGGTATGAAGAGGTGTCCAAAATCTGACGCCTGGCTTCAGCACAATAGAGGGCAGTCTGCCAGACTACAACGGCGCCGCCCTTGTCAACAGGTGTGAAGACAAAGGTATGTAAAGGTTTGTCTGGAAGAGGTGTGAATAGTAGACAAAAAAAATCAGAATGCCATAGTTTAACTGACCACAGCATGGGGGGAGTAAGGTTTCCACATCTGATCACTACTCAAAGTTTCTTCTGGAAATTGTGAGTATGTGTCCAATATCAAGAGGTTTGGGGCTTTTTTGATTGTCAGTAAAACATAGCAGAATAAAAGCCGACTGTTGAAATTAGAGTAATGCTGATACCTCTGCTACACCATAATAGATATTTAGGGAAAGGACATTACTTACATTACTTCAATTTTCTCACATTCAGAAAAAAAACAAATATTTATTTCAAAGGCCCTGACTGTTTGACATGGAAATGCAGACTGTTAGTTCCCTGCCCCTCAAAGATAATAGATCAAAAGATCCTTCCATAAGTTAGGGTGATGCTCGATTCACTCTACCTTATTGCAAACATTGCACATTGTCTGAAGACCTGATGCACTACAATGCTGAGAACTAAATTCTGAACTGTATCTTCCCCAAAGCCAAAGACAAAAAGCTGGGGTGACTCAGCGGGTCAGGCAGCATCTCTGGAGAAAAGAAATAGGTGACGTTTTGGGTCAAGACCCTTCTTTGGACACTTCTATCTTCCCCTTCGCTTTGCCTATTGTACTTAAGGCAGAAGCAAAGATCTTAGAGCGGATCAAGATAGACCACTCCTGCAAAATCCAATGGACTGACGTGTCGTACGCTACGAAGCCTGACTTCCACCATTTCAGTAAACCCGACCTGACTTCAGTTATGCCTCTCGCAGTTTAATCACTAATCAGCGTTGCGGGGGAACAGTTTGTGTGTTTTTAAATGTGTTAAATGTTTTTTTTAATGTTCTTTTTAAATGGCGTATGTCCTGTGTTTGAATTGATTTTTGTATTAAACTTGCTGTAATCAGCATTGCAGGGGAACAGTTTGTGTGTTTTTAAATGTTTTTTTTAATTTTCCCTTTAATGGCACATGTCCTGTGTTTGAATTGATTTTTGTATTAAACTTGCTGTAATCAGCGATGCGGGGGAACAGTTTGTGTGTTTTAAAATGTTTTGTTATATAATATATAAAAACACGTATATATTCGTTATATATATATATATATATACGAATATATGTATGTATATGTTTTTATATAATATATATGTATGTGTGTGCGTGTGTATATATATGTGTATATATATGTGTGTGTGTGTGTGTGTGTGTGTGTGTGTGTGTGTGTGTGTGTGTGTGTGTGTGTGTGTGTGTGTGTGTATATATATATATATATATACACATGTACATGTGATACTTTGGTCAGAAGTGAAGAACGTTAACAGCACAGTCAGTTAGCTTTCTGACTGAAGCGAAGATCAAGACGACGTAGCAATCCCGATAAAAAGAATTATACGCTCGCGATGGTATACACTCTTTGTTTTATTTTATATATCTATTACAGAATTGATGTGGACAAGCTTTTCCCTATGAGAATAGGGAAGATTCAAACAAGAGGACATGACTTTAGAATTAAGGGACAGAGGTTTAAGGGTAACATGAGGGGGAACTTCTTTACTCAGAGAGTGGTAGCGGTGTGGAATGAGCTTCCAGTGGAAGTGGTGGCGGCAGGTTCGTTGGTATCATTTAAAAATAAATTGGATAGGCATATGGATGAGAAGGGTATGGAGGGTTATGGTATGAGTGCAGGCAGGTGGGACTAAGGGAAAAAAGTTGTTCAGCATGGACTTGAAGGGCCGAGATGGCCTGTTTCCGTGCTGTAATTGTTATATGGTTATATGGTTATTATATCGTTGTTAAAATATATCACTGGACTTGATGAATGCTATGGATGTATCCATCCAGCACGATCTCTCAGTTCTTTAGTTTACGCATTTAATTTAGGTCTCGGCTCCAATACAATAGTGATGATTTAAAAAATCTAGAAAACGTTACACACAATAAAAGGGTCGCTCAGAATTGTCACAAATTATCAACATCGCCTCGCCTGATGAGCATAATAGTAGCAATTCCAAGGAAGATTAGGTAAAATAATATCGTCTGCAATTACAGTAACAAGAATGAAAATTATTGATAACTTTATAATGTTTGCTCGGCATTGGGCCCCCTCTTTCCGCAGGCATACATTATCAGAAGTACAAAGTGGTTCAATAAATGCAACGAGCGTTTTGTTTTACAGGATGCAAGATGCTTAACATTCTTGCGCGATTAAATAATGTAATTTCAATTGCATTTAGCATTTATCTTGTCAACGTTGTGTTAAAATAATCATACGTTGACATTTCTCTCATGGCTAATCCCAATTCCTGTAATTAACATATTTTTAATTTTAAGAAGATTCAACAAGTGTGCACATAATTTACAGTCTTCACCTATATTTAAAACATTGCTTTATATTTGGATACATCATAATCACACGGGATGTTTTGCACAAGACTTGATTCCATTTTATATGCCATGGCTTTTGTTGTTAAAATTCAGTAGCCCACAATTTGAACACATTTTAAAGTAATTTTGCAGCCACGATTTACATAAGGTTACATTTCTGAGTTGACGATTGGTGGAAGTTAGGAAGAGAGTAAATTAAATCAGGATGAATTAGAAATCGCGGCAACGCAACACGCGTTATTGATTGGAAATATAATATTGATATTTTCTGGGAAACTGGGAAACTTGATCAGCTGCTTTAGGTGTCAACTGCTCTACATCGGTGAGACCAAGCGCAAGTTTGCCGATCGCTTTGCCCAACACCTCCGCACAGTTCGCATTAACCAACCCGATCTCCCGGTGGCTCAGCACTTCAACTCCCCCTCCCATTCCGTATCCGACCTTTCTATCCAAGGCCTCCTCCATGGTCAGAGTGAGTACCACCGCAAAGTGGAGGAGCAGCACCTCATATTTCGCTTGGGTAGTTTACACCCCAGCGGTATGAACATTGACCTCCAATTTCAGGTAACATAGAAACATAGAAATTAGGTGCAGGAGTAGGCCATTCGGCCCTTCGAGCCTGCACCGCCATTCAATATGATCATGGCTGATCATCCAACTCAGTATCCCGTACCTGCCTTCTCTCCATACCCTCTGATCCCCTTAGCCACAAGGGCCACATCTAACTCCCTCTTAAATATAGTCAATGAACTGGCCTCAACTACCCTCCGTGGCAGAGAGTTCCAGAGACCCACCACTCTGTGTGAAAAAAGTCCTTCTCATCTCGGTCCTAAAGGATTTCCCCCTTATCCTTAAGCTGTGACCCCTTGTCCTGGACCTCCCCAACATCGGGAACAATCTTACTGCATCTAGCCTGTCCAACCCCTTAAGACCTGTCCTTGCTTTCTCCCTCCTTCCCCTCCCCTTCCCAGCTCTCCCACAGCCCACTGTCTCCGCCTCTTACCCCCCGCCCCCCACCCCCACATCAGTCTGAAGAAGTGTCTCCCCGAAACGTCAACTATTCCTTCACTCAATAGATGCTGCCTCACCTGTTGAGTTTCTCCAGCATTTTTGTCTACTATAGTAGTTCAGGACAGCTCTCTGGTTGTGGTAGGAAGGTTCAGTTGCCTAATAACAGCTGGGAAGAAACTGTCCCTGAATATGGAGGTCGCGTTTCACACTTCTATACGCTTTGCTCGAAGGGAGAGAGGAGAAAAGGGAGTGGCCAGGGTGCGATTCATCCTTAATTATGCTGCTGATCTTGGCAAGGCAGCGTGAGGTATAAATGGAGTTCATGGAAGGAAGATTGGTTTGTGTGATGGTTTGGGCGGCGTCCACAATTCGCTGTAATTTCTTGTGGTCTTGTGCGAGATGGCTGCCCTGCCAGCAGCATGTTTGTTATTTCTACTGTTTTGGGGTTTTTTTTGGTGTGTCTAGTGTTGGTTTGGGTGTCTCTCGGTGTGTCTTGTGTGGGGGGTGGTGGTGAGGGGAAAGGGGAGAACCGTTTTCGGTCTCCTCCTCCACGGAGAGGTGACTTTTTCCATGTTGCCTCCCTTACGGCCTAACACCATGGATTGGAGCAGTCTTTCCATCGCGGAGCAGGCAAACCCTTGCCAGGGGTCGCCAGAGAGGAGTGCTCCGAATGCTGGCCTGGTGACTTTGGCATCAAGCCCCTGTGGTCTGCGGAGCTTCTAGCTGTGGGCATGGAGTGGACTTACCATCCGGAGCCTGGCATCCCTTGCCGAGGATCACTGGAGAAGAGGTCCGACCGCCGGCCTGCGGCCTATAACATCCTGAAGCCGCGGTCTCCGGTAGGAAAGTGCCGAGTTCTGGACCTCCAAGCCGTGGAGTGTATTCGACCGTCCCGACATCGGAGTTTCAATCATCCCGACGAGTGGGCCTGTACATCCAGCCGTCCGCAACGGTGACTATGGAGGGTTCATGGCCCCGACCACGGACAAGGACTGAGGACAGACTGAAATTTGTTGCCTTCCACCACAGAGAAGAATGCTGTAGTGGAAGTTTGTGTTAGATTCTATGATGTATTGTGTTTTCTTTTTAAGTGTATCGATGCTGGCAAATTCATTTCACTGCACCTTCGTGTGCATATGACGAATAAAATTGACTTTGACTTTGATGGAGTTGTTCCCAAACCAAGCTCTGATGCATCCTGATAAAATGCTTTCAACGGCGCATATGTAGAAATTAGTGAGGGTTGTTGGGGACATGCTGAACTTCCTAAGCCTTTTGTGGAAGTAGAGGCGTTGGTGTGCATTGTTGGTCGTCATGGGCGGAAATCCTGTGGGGGACGGGGACACACACATCCCCTACATGCTTTGAGAGGTGGGAGACAATCCCCCCCCCCTGTTTTGTAATCCGGACTTCATCAGACGCTTCCTAAGGGCTGAATCGGCCCGTTCGCAGGGCCTTTCTGCACCCGGCGCGGCTTAAAATGAAACTGCTGTATCGAGGCGATTGAGGCTCCCAATGTTGAAGCCCCCACCGGCCGATTGAAGGCCCTGTGTGTGTGCGCATGCGCGTGTGCGTGTGTGTGTGTGTGCTCGCATGCGCGCGGGCGCCAAGAAATTGTGTCCCCCCCCCATGTTTTGATAGCGATTTCCATGCCTGTTGGTCGTTGCTTTAATATGGGTGGTCCAGGAGAAGTTGTTGGTGATATTTACTCCGAGGAATTTGAAGTTATCAATCATGTCTACTTCGGCGTCGTCAATGCAAACTGGGGTATGTGTACCACTTTGCGCCCTGAAGTCGATCTCCTTTGTCTTACTGACACCAGGTCACGACTTTCTCTATCTCCTTCCTATACTCTGACTCATCATTATTTGATATCCGTCCCATAATGGTGGTGTCGTCTGCGAATTTGTAAATTGAACATGGCTGCACAGTGATGGGTGTACAAGGAGTAAATAAACGGGCTGAGAACGCATCCTTGCAGAGCAAAAGTGTTGAGGATTATCATAGAGGATGAGTTGTCTCCTATGCTCACTGATTGGGGTCTGTTGGTCAGGAGGTCGAGGATCCAGTTACAGAGATGAGTGCTGACTCTAAGTCCCGCGGGTTTGGTGATGAGCTTGGATGGTATAACGGTATTAAAGGCAGAGCTGTAGTCTATAAATAGTCTATGTAGTCTGACATAGATGTCTCTATTATCCAGGTATTCCAGGGAAGAGTGTAGGGCTAGGGCTATGGCAGAGTCCGTGGACCTGTTGTGGCGGTAGGCGAACCGCAGTGGGTTAAGATCGCTTGGTAGACTGGATTTAATGCGTTCCAATAACTAGCCTCTCAAAACATTTCATGATGATAGAAGTAATAAGCTATTTTATTTGGTTGTTAACCTAATATCATGTACCCATTTGCCCATATGTTATGGTAATTGTTTCAAGCACACTGACATTCTTTTCTTCACTTTAAGTTTAATTCCTGGTTTAAGAGTCAAGAGTGTTTAAGTGCCATATGTACCGTCAGGGGAACAATTAAATTCTTGCAGCAGTATAGTAGGCCTGTAAAAGCAATACACATAGATTATATATAATCAACAAAAAAATCAACAATTTAATAATCAAGTGTTTATCATTAAATATATTTGTAAAACATTCATAATGCACATGTTTTACAGGTTTGAGAAAGATCAGCTATCTCGTTGCCTTATTCGCCAGCGAGAAAGTCGCAAATCTTTTTGTTGGAATACCGGGTTAAAATAAATTAACAATCAGCGTGTTTGAACGAAATACGAGTGTGGCGCGCTAGGACCAGAGGAAGTCTTTTTTTTCTCTCTCTGGTGAATTTCTCCAGCGGGGGTGGGGGTTAATTGAGTTACCGTTAGAGTTGGAGGTGGCGCTGTAGCCATCTTAAGGCAAAGATGATTTGAGTGAGGAACAGCGCTCACTTGCATATACACAGGAACACACAAGACCTACATAGATGTATGTCATAGACAAGGGCTGCAGACTACAGCTGCACCAGGGGGACCACAGCAGTTCACAATTCAACGGAGTACGTCCAAAACCAAAGGCATTGACTACCGCTTCATCAAATTATTTCTTTCTTCACCTGGTTTAATCATCAAAAAGCCCGGCTAATTTGCGATAGGAAGGTTCACAACCTAGAGCGGACACCGTGCTTGCGGTAGGGTGGGCGAGTTAGTTAAGCGGGGGATAGACCTGTGAAGATCCACGCTTTATTTGACCGCTCTGAAATTAACAAGGGAAGTCAGTGTGAGCACTTAGAGTGAGATTTCATTTATTTTTTTGCTTTTTTTTAAAAACAAAACAAAAAATATGGGTCGAACAACGAATTGGTGGCGGGATCTTCTCTTTGCTGTGGTGGTGTTTCTCGGGGTTGGAATCCCCCTTTGCAGAACATTGACGTATACGAACCACTGGGCAGTGAGGATAAACGGTGGCTCCGAAGAAGCCAATGCGATAGCAAGTAAATACGGATACAGAAACTTGGGACAGGTAAGGTGCATCCCGAGCTATATACTAAACGGCCAGACCGCACGCCCAGTTTCCTTTTTTTTTGTTTTGACCGCATTGTTGGGAGTAGCTGAGAGCGATTTGTAATTTCTTTCTTGCCTGGCAAGATTTCAATGTGATTTTCTCTGTGAGAAGGCGAACTGTTTCAGCGTTCATTCACACACATCTGATGTATTGCCTGAACCGAAGAACTTTTTCAGTCGAACCCAGCAAGCCGCTCAGAAGCAACATAACTTTGTTTGCTCTGTTTTATTGAAATAAGTGTTTAACGTTGGATTTATCGTTTAGGTTTTTTTGTAGCAGAGAGAGCCTAAATCTTTTATCGCGCCTTCACTGCTAAAGGGGGGGGGGAGAAACGAAACGATATTTGGAAACATCTCTCCATGTCGTACCGTAATGGGAGCGGGTTAAATGATTACAACTTGTTTTGCATTTTAAGCAGTTGCTTTGAGGAGGCACAGGTGTCTGTGCGTCCGGCTGGCCGGAGATGAGACCCGTCCCGGGCCAGTGGGCCGCTAACCGCGCTCAGCTCGACTGAGCCCGGTCACGCTGATGGCTCTCTCTCCGTCTCGTATTCTGTTCCCATGTTGATCTTTCTGTTCTTAGGAAGGCGCGGAGGGAGTGTGTTGTGGAGAGTTGCCCGGGGTGAGGTGAGGGGGTTTGAGATGCCCGATCAGTCTTTGGCGACCTGCTGTTTCTCGGGAGAGATCCAGACCAAGTCTGAACCGGGCGGGTCTTTCACTGCCAGTTTAAGGGGCGAGCGGCAGCAGGACACCGCCTGCACTTCAGTTCTGCCCTTAAAGGCCAAATCTTTCTTTTCAAGTGTGCGTGTGGGTTTAAATCGCGATATTTAAACGTTTTGATTTTCCAAAGTTTGTATGTAGTCCGGAAGGATCCGGTGGAAATCCACACAATTCTCCAACTCATGAGGGGACTTGGGAATTTGATTTCAGTGAGTTTTTTTACTTGGCAAAGCTTCCCATTTACACACCTGCATTGTTTCAAAGGGCAATGTTCCCACCGGCCCAGTTTGTCCATTCACTCCACTGACCCGCTGAGTCCTCCAGTTCTTTGCTCAAGATTCCAACATCTTGATCTATCTCCATTTTGCAGCTTCAAACATTGTTTGTTCTGAATACACCTATTTATGTTCCCAGTGATCTCCCTTGCCTTTCATTGATAAGAGATTGAAATGTCTGCGGCTCTGATTAGAACTGGGGTAATATTTAAAACTAGAACTGTATACGCACTTGGATAGTAAGGCTTTAATTGAGACTTATTCTTTTTGGGAGAAGATAATGGTTGAGTGCAGGTGAAAGAGGTAATAGAATCGGGCTATTGAGCGTCAGTTTTACAAAGGAAATTGTAGGACAGAGCGATTTTTAAAATTAATTGAACTTCTATTTATACTTCATTTCAAGCATCCCAGAGCATTTGCAATGAATGAAATACTTTGAAGTTGTTACTGAAGTGTTATATGAAACGCATCAGATAATTGGCAAACAACCAAGTTCTACTATGCTTTTCACATCTTGCATGTTTTTTGTACCCTTCCATGTCTCTAGTTTCTTTCTCCGCTGACTCTCAGACCGAAGTAGCGTCTCGATCCGAAACGGCACCCATTCCTGCTCTCCATAGATGCTGCCCGTCCCGCTGAGTTACTCCAGCATTTTGCGTCTATTTGCACTTAGTAAATATTTAATACATTGAGAGTGTCCACTCACTATAGCGCCCATCAGCCCCCTTATGAGGCACTGCAGGGGCTTGCGAATATTATACGTCCCCTGGGGGAGGGAGGGGGAGAGAGATGAACTTCACTGGTGCTTTAGGTGAGTTGAGTCGATCTCTGGAATAAATCAGTTTTTAGATTGGTAAATGCACAATATCACACGGTGCTATTTCTAATTCACTGACTCATTGGGATTGGAGACGGAGCAAGAATGTTTCTTGTCTACAGAATCTGCTAGAAAGGCACACCTCAAACTTGAACCTAATCAGGATTGTTCTCACATATAAGCCACAAAGTGCTGGTGTAACTCAGCTGGTCGGGCAGCGTCTGAAGAAGAGTCCTGACCTGAAACATTACCTGTCCATGTCCTCCGGAAATGCTGCCTTGATTTACTCCACTTTGTTTGCTCCAACATCTGCAAATGTGATCATTATTCCTAATACTCCCCCCCCCCCCCCCCCCCCCCCCCCCTCAACTATCTTAATATTGTGACTGGTTCAATGAGAGGCAATCCTCCGTTCACAAGCCTCCATTTTTCATAAGGTTTGCTTCTTACTACTGGCGATTATATGATCTATCAATATCCATGGCTGGGGTGATGACGAGTAACATTCATGTCACACAAATGTCAGGTAATGATATCCGGTAGAAAAATATCCATCTGTCACTACTAGACATTCAATTGCATTGCAATCAGTGAAACTCTCGCTATCAAATCCTGGGAGTTACCAATGACCAGAAACGCTGATCTGGGCAGCGCAGTGGTAGAGTAGCAGCGACCTGGGTTTGATCCTGTCTACGGGTGCTGTCTGTGTGGAGTTTGTATGTTCTCCCTGTGTGAGTGGTCTCCGGTTTCCTCCCACACTTCAAAGACATGCAGTCGTTTGGGTTAATCGGCTTCAGTAAATTTGTGTATGGGCTATCACTGGATGGTGTAGATTAGTGGGATGAACAGATTGTTTCCGAGCTGTCTCTCGAAAGTGTAAAGTCTAAAGAATCTGAACTGGAGTAGCCATATTACAATGTGGCTACAATAGCAGGTCAGAGGCGTGGTGAGTAAGTTGCAACCTAAAGCCTGCCCATCTACAAGGTTCAAATTGGGAGTGTAATGGAGTACTCTCCCCTGGACTGGATGAGGGTAGCTTCAATGTCATTAAGCTCTACACTATACAGGATATAACAGCCTGCTTGATAGGCACCTCATCCACAACCATTCATTCGCTCAGCTACTGATTCTTAAGATTCTTAAGGGGTTGGACAAGCTAGATGCTGGAAGATTGTTCCCGATGTTGGGGGGAGTCCAGAACAAGGGGTCACAGTCTAAGGATAAGGGGGAATTCCTTTAGGACCGAAATGAGGAAAACATTCTTTACACAGAGAGTCGTGAGTCTCTGGAATTCTCTGCCACAGAAGGTAGTTGAGGCCAGTTCATTGGCTATATTTAAGAGGGCGTTAGATGTGGCACTTGTGGCTAAATGGATCAGGGGGTATGGAGAGAAGGCAGGTACGGGATACTGAGTTGGATGATCAGCCATGATCACATTGAATGGCGGTGCAGGCTCGAAGGGCCGAATGGCCTACTCCTGCACCTATTTTCTATGTTTCTATGATGCACAGTGGCAGCAATTTACGTCATCTACAGGATGCACTGTCGCAGCTCACAAGACTCCTCGGGCAGCACTTTCCAAACCCACTACCTTTACCAGCTAGGAGGATAAGGACGGCTAAGTACAGGTGTCAGAGGTTGTGGGGAGAGGCAGGCGATTGGGGTTAGAAGGAAGAGATAGATCAGCCTTGATTGAATGATGGAGTAGACTTGATTGGCTGAATTCCATTCCTATTCCTTATGACCTTAAAGCATGTGGACACCATCACCTGGAGGTTGTCCTCCAAGTCGCACACCATCCTATCTTTGAAACATATTGCCATTCCTTCATTCATTGATGTTGGGTCAAAATCCTAGAACTCCCTCTAACAGCATTGTGGGCATACCCACACTTAGAGGACTGTAGCATTTGAAGAAGGCAGCTCACTAGCACCTTCACAAGGGCAATTAGGGATGGGCATTTGAATGATGGCTCGGCCTATGTAGCTCACATCATATGAATGAAACTAAATGCATTTCTGGACACTGCATAATTCTGTGCACTTTTCAACAAGAGTGCAAGAGGATTTAAGCATTAGTCATTCATCCATCTGAAATATTCCTGGCAATCATAGCTCAACAATTAGTGATGTTTCAGTCACTAATGTCGGCATTACATTAAATGGATTTGCTTGGTTATGATGCATTTGTTTACTTTGCGAGAAGGATTTTGCTTTCAATATGAATTTTAAACTGAATTGTGAGATGTGTATCATATTTGCATAGTACTGTTAATGATTGATCATTATAACTGAATAGAACTGCTCTTTTGGTAGAATCAATTATTACAGATCTTGTTTAATAAAACCCAATATAATTGAAGAATTTACCAGTTCACTTTAGAGAGATAGAAAAAAGTTTTCCGATTGGATTGATGTAAAGAGTTTTCATTATTATTGTAAGGTCATGTATTTTTATTCACGTGTGGAAATTTCGTATGACAAGGCGTTGTGTTTGGTTCCCTGAGACGGTGTTGGTGAGCTACCGGCTTGAAACGGGGCTTGTAATTGAACGGCTTTCTAAGGTATTTGAGCAAACTCTTTGCTCAAGATTTCAATATCTTGTATCTCCATTTCGCAGCTTCAAATGTTTGTTCTGAATACACCTATTTATGTTTCCATGGATCTCCCTTGCATTTCATTGACAAGAGATTGGAATGTCTGTGGCTGAGATTAGGAGAGGGGTACTATTTTAAACTAGAACTGTATACACACTTGGATAGTAAGAACTCTTTACAGTCAGTAATGCTCCTCTGCGTTTGGTATTGCACGTGTCAGTAAGTAAGGGAAGAGAATTTCCTTCCCTAAAGAAGATTAGCAAAGCAAGCTTTTGTTTTGACAGTGTTTTAATTTTGTGGTCGCCTTACTACTGATAGTTTTTTAATTAAAGAATCATATAATTAAAACAAAGTTCCCAAAGTAAAAGTGAGATCCAGATGAAAACCAGGAAAAATTGGATCATTCATCTAGATTTCAGGACTTCTGGTCCTGTAATGCAGCCATTATGCTCAGATTCAATTAACTATTCCTTTATGCTAAGAGGAGTGAAAAGGCAGTTTGTCGTTTTTGAAAAGTGTAAGGGTTAAATAAGTTTTAGATGGTTGACATAACGCAGTGAATTATTCCACAATACATTATTTTTGGTTAATTTTTAATGATCAATAAATATTAAAATAATAAATCATTCATAAATGTATACCTTATTTAGTATGTAAATGAACTATAAGAATGTTAAGTGCTTGTTTGTGAGTTCAGAATTGGTGATTGGTGTAAGAAAATATCTAAATTCCTCTATTTCATTAAAGGGGATGGTTTCCTCTTTAATATAATTAGAGTATATATTACAGTAAAAGCTTTATTAAGCTACACTTTAGCCTTGAATTAAAAGCTAAAAATCATTTTAAACATGATGCAAAGTTTGTAAAAGTTTTTATTCCTGATATATTATATCAGCATTTGATTGATTAAAATAATTTCAAGTGTGGTTTGTCTTGACATTTTTGTCCTGGTTTACTGTCTTCCCATTTATTCTTTGGTATCTCCCTACTTTCCTTAGTGGGGAGATTTGGACCTCAACTAGAACTCATCTCCTGCCCAATATTGGGCGAGTCCAGAACCAGGAACCACAGTCTTAGAATAAAGGGGAGGCCATTTAAGACTGAGGTGAGAAAAAACGTTTTCACCCAGAGAGTTGTGAATTTGTTGAATTCCCTGCCACAGAGGGCAGTGGAGGCCAAATCACTGGATGGATTTAAGAGAGAGTTAGATAGAGCTCTTGGGGCTAGTGGAATCAAGGGATATGGGGAGAAGGCAGGCACGGGTTATTGATTGGGGACGATCAGCCATGATCACAATGAATGGCGGTGCTGACTCAAAGGGCCGAATGGCCTCCTGCACCTATTTTCTATGTTTCTGTCGTTATCTAACCTGAAGCAAATTGTGCTCCAGATATGGAAGCTTGTGCTCAGTCAACCAAAATCCCCCGTAAACTAATTTCCCGTCCCAGATAAAATCTAAATATTTGACGCAGGCACAAGATTTGCACTTTGTTTTCTTGCACCAGTCATTTGTGATCAAATGCCACCCTATTTTCACCGTGACCTATGTGGTAATCTTACTTGAAATATTGTTTACACTGGGATCAGTTAGATGTTATTTTAAATTGGTTCTGAGTCAAAGTAAGTGTTGAATGATTAGTCTAAAGCTTTGGTTAGGCAACATTTGGAGTATTGTATGCTATTCACAATAAAGGCTATTCATTCATTCATTTCCGATCATCCCATTATTGGAATGTGTGGAGGCTTTGGAGATGATGATGTAGGGATTAGAGGGTATTAGCTGAAGGGAAGGTTGGACAAACATAGTTTTCTCCAAAGTGGTAGAAGTTTATAAAATTATGATTGACATGGAGAAGGTATACAGTTAGAACCTTTTTCCTGTATGAAAATGTCATAGAGGGCTTAACTTCAAGGTCAGAGGGAGAAAGTTTACAGGTGTACAGGATGTATCTGAGAGTAAAACCACTTTATTAATTAAGCTACACTTTAGTCTTGAAGTAAAAGCTAAAAATCTTCATTTTAAACATGATTCGTAGTTCACAGAAAAGGTTTACTCCTGATATTTATTATATCTATACCTGATATTTATTTACATGGAGAATGGCAAATGCCTGGAATGCATTGCCAGGGATGGTGGTAAAGTGGGTACAGTAGTGACATTTAAGATGCTTTTGGATAGGCACGTGGGTATGGAATGGAATAGATTATAAGCAGGTAAGTGATTTTGTTTAATTTGTTGTCGCGTTCGGCGCAGACATTGTGAGCCCAAAGGCCTGTTTCTATGTTGCACTGTCCTATATAGTTCCTCAGCAACTGTAGAATTTTTAAATTTAGTCTACTATAGACAATTAAAGTGTGTTGTGACTGAAAGTGAAATGGGAATATTTAAATCCAGTTTCCTGTTCTTGTGGTTAGTTGTCTTTTGCCATTAAGTAGTGTGATATAGTATTAAGCTATTTGATAAATCATTCAGAGTAGAAACCTTAAAATCATGTACCCCATGGCTCCAATACAATTCTATAACTTAATTTAAAATTTGGCTTGGTAAGGATACTGACAAAGTGAATTAACATGCACAAAGTGCTTGAGTAATGCAGCAGATCGGCCGGCAAAGAAGACAAATGAAGTTGACTTGACGAGAAAAGAAAGATGACATTTTGGGTCGAGACTTTTCTTCATACTCTGATTTCAGAATTAACATGGTCTCCACCTTTCGGTTCAAACAGAATTCACAATTGTGGGAGGACCTGGTTGAGCTTTCAGTTCTTCAGGTTATCTTAGTAGTCAATTTTATATGGAGAGTCCTAAAGTTGTGATGTGGGAATGTTCAGTAAAGAAGTGCAATGTGGAGCGAACTACAAATTGCAACTAATCCCTACCACAGTCATCAAGTCAGACTTGAGTTTCAGCACTATGACTGAATGTTGACCCTGATGAGCACAAGGCAGAAGAGAGCCATGTGAAAGAAATCGGCAGTTAAGAATTTAAAACTGCAAGTATTCCTACATTCAAATACTGTGAAGTGGGCATGTGATGTGAATTGCCTCCACCATAAATCTGAATGAAAGTTATGGTGCATGTTCAATTACTGCTCCTGCTATGCGACACATTCTGTTGGCAATGCAATGAAGAAAAAATTGTTCAAACTGTAGATGTGTTTCTTTGATTGCAATTGTACAAAATCCACAAACTGCTATCTCATTTAATGAATGATGCTTCCCTCTCAATTGGACATCTTTGAGTGAGCATTGGTAGCAACTGGCAGAGCTGCTGCCTCAATGCCAAAGACCCTGATTCACTCCTGATGTTGAGTGCTTCATGTGTAAGGTTTGCATGTTCTTCATTTAGAAGGATGTGAGGGGATCTCATTGAAACGTGTAAGATTGTTAAGGGTTTGGACACGCTAGAGGCAGGAAACGTGTTCCTGATGTTGGGGGAGTCCAGAACCAGGGGCCACAGTTTAAGAATAAGGAGTAAGCCATTTAGAACGGAGATGAGGATACACTTTTTCTCACAGAGTTGTGAATCTGTGGAATTCCCTGCCTCAGAGGGTGGTGGAGGCAGATTCTCTGGATGCTTTCAAGAGAGCTAGATAGGGCTCTTAAAGATAGCGGAGTCAGGGGATAGAAACATAGAAACATAGAAAATAGGTGCAGGAGTAGGCCATTTGGCCCTTCGAGCCTGCACCGCCATTCAATGTGATCATGGCTGATCATCCAACTCAGTATCCCGTACCTGCCTTCTCTCCATACCCCCTGATCCCTTTAGCCACAAGTGCCACATCTAACGCCCTCTTAAATATAGCCAATGAACTGGCCTCAACTACCTTCTGTGGCAGAGAATTCCAGAGACTCACCACTCTGTGTAAAGAATGTTTTCCTCATTTCGGTCCTAAAGGAATTCCCCCTTATCCTTAGACTGTGACCCCTTGTTCTGGACTCCCCCAACATCGGGAACATGGGGGGAAGGCAGGAACGGGGTACTGATTGGGGATGATCGGCCATTGAATGGCGGTGCTGGCTCAAAGGGCCGAATGGCCTACTCCTGTACCTATTGTCTATTGTCCATGAGTGCATGAGCTTCCTCTGGGTGTTCCAGTTTCCTCCTACATCCCAATGATGCATGGGTTTATAGGTTAATTTGCCCCTAATGTGAACGGGTGATTGATGGATGGTGGGTCAAAGGGCCTTTTTTTGTGCTATACACTTCAACTCGAGTGACAAATACTTTCATATCTGACCTTCTAAATTAGGGGATTAATTAATTATGTGATTCACTGCTTAAGATATTCTGATCTTGATTGATATCAGGTCTTTGCCATGTTTTACCATTTCTTTCAATGATTCCTTAAAAAGAAAAAGTATAATTTATGTGGCTCTTCAGTAACAATCGAATTGCAGGTGTTGGACTTGTTCATGATTTTTGCTTTGTTAGTCTTTCCTAAACTGCCTCACTTTTTTTGAAAATCCGATATAAATTGGATATCTTTACTTTACTCATCGTCATCTACTTCTCCCACACCCCTCCAGATTCTACCACTTATCAATGCACAGGAGCTTTCTCCAAGAGCATGAGCAGATGCCTAGGAGTTAATTCCTCCGTTTCATCCCTACCCAACTATCTATCATAGTATCATCCAGCCTTGTCCGATATTATGCACCCAAATCTCCTCAAGGTATTCCCTACTTTGAAGGACTCTTCCCTCTGATTGGAGTTCTGGAGACCCTCTCTCACTGCTTCCCCCACTGTGGTTCCTGTTGCTATCCCCTGTTATTTGCCAGACTTTGTTCCACCACCATCTCTTTTTCCAGCTTCTTCACCCCACTACAAAGAGTCGGAAGAAGAGTCTCAGCCTAAAACATTGCCTACCCATTCCCTCCATAGATGCTGATTTTCCTGCTGAGTTACTCGAGCACTCCTTCCTCTAGATCAATAATGTACGATTTTAACGTTTGCTGATGATATTTGGCTCGGTGGAAGGGAAAGGGCATGTTGTGATGGTAACATTGTGATTCTGCAACAACATTGAGTGATTGGGAGAAAAACATGGCAAATAGAATTTAATGTGGGTGAGTGTGAGGACTTCAGTAAGAGGAATCAAAAGGTGGAGTACAATCTAAACCTTAAGGGGATCAGAGGGTATGGAGAGAAGGCAGGTACGGGATACTGAGTTGGATGATCAGCCATGATCATATTGAATGGCGGTGCAGGCTCGAAGGGCTGAATGGCCTACTCCTGCACCTAATTTCTATGTTTCTAAAGGAATGCAGTTCAGAGCGATATAGGTGTCAGAGTACATGAATCCTAAAAAGTGAGTAGATAGTGCAAAAAAGTAATTAATGACCACAATGCTTGTTGCCGCCTTGTGAAGTGGTTGGCGTTTAAGAATAGAGATGTTTTGTTACCCTAGCACAAGGAGTTGGTGACGTCATTCCTGGAAGATTGTGCAAGTTTATTGTTGCCTTGCATAAAAAAAATACTGGTATGGACGGAGTACAAAAGAGATTCACCAGACTAATTCCTCAAATTTGAAGGTTGTCCTATCAAGAGAGGCTAACAATTTGGTTCTCTATTACTCCGAGTCTAGACAAATGAGTTGTGACCTTACTTAAGATCTTAAGTAATTGTGAATCTCTGGAATCCTCTGACCCAGGAGATCATTAGATGTATTTAAGGTTGAAACAGATTTTTACTAGAAAGATTAAGGGTTATGGGGAACTTGCACAGAATTGGGAAAAGCATAGATCAGCCTAAATTTTATTAACAATGTAGCTGGATCCCGCTCCCTTTTCTTCTGGTTATTATTTATGCCTTGATCTAAAGAGGAATACATGCCCCTCATTGTTAATTATTGGGAAGTTTGTAACACCAACTTGTGAAAAATCTGATTATCTGTTTGAATAACAACGATGAGCTTGAATCAAGTTTTCCAGTGCTTTACTTTGACATAAATTGTATAGAGGACTATGAAACATCTAAACCAAATAATGATTTGGCTAAAATACATCAATATTAAAAAATATTGTTCATTTTATCTAGTCTCTGTCCAAATGACATTGTGCAGAAAGGTTTATTTGTGTATTTTCAATTATCGTGTATCATTTTCGATATCTTCCATTATTTCATGTTCTTGTAGCTATTTTCTTTAAAATATTACTATCCTGCAAAAAATATATAAATAAGTGACTGCTGTTGCTTCTTTTCCCAGAAATCAAATGTTTTGAGAATAGTTAATCTGCAAGTTTCCATTTAGCTTGCCCTTATCTTTCTGTTGTGACCTCTAAACTAGATCTTGTGACGTAATGAGATGCACAGTGTCATGTTTAAAGCTGCTGTGTTGTAAATGATTGCAGCGCCAGCATGTTATTTATTAACATTTGCAGAATACTCAAATGGGAACAGTACTGGGATGTGTTGGTGAGGATCGCATAGCTCGCTTCCCTTATTTAGTTAGAAAAAATGTCACCTGGGCATTATTTCGTATGATTGGTGCCCCATGATAGTACCTTGCAAAAGACAGTGTTGTGTCTGACTATAGGTTACCAACACCGGCACATGAAAAGTTATTTGTTCTGGTAAATTGCCAGAGACATTGGAACTATCATAGATAGGAAATGTTTAGAGGGTTATGGACCAAATTTGAGCTGGTGGGACAAGTGTAGATGGGGCATCTTATTAGACAGAACATTTTGGTGTAAGGAATTTTCAAAAATATTTACTGACCAACACCTATTTCTACAAAGAAGATTGTTGGCACAGATTTTCTACCCTGACTTATTGCATTATTCCTCAAACTGGGGTGTGCTTTTCATAATGGTACAACTTCAAACTGCTGACATTTTGATTGTTTCAAATGCCTTGTGTAAGTATTCTGATATACACAGGAACAGGAAAGAACATAATTTAATGAGGTCTTTCAGTGATTTTGGTTCAAAATAAAACTGAGGTGACACTTTTCCATCGCCATAATTTTTAAATATCTAGGTTGATTCTTGGATCTAAGATGTACAGTTTATGCTTGCACTTCATACTTGCCAATGCTGAAGGTTCATTCTTTTGGGTCCTTTGTCTACCTCCTGTTCTCTTTCTCCCAATTTAAAACAACTTTCATTGATGCGCACAAAGTGCTGGAGTAACTCAGCATGTCAGATAGCATCTCTTAAACATGGATAAGAGATCCTTTTGGGTCGAGACCCTTTTTCATTTTTGAAGACCATCTAACTTTGATTTATATCTAGCAAAGCCTTAAACAATTTTAGAAATAGGAATGGAAAAACAATGGCATGAAGGTAATGGTGTACAGGTAGGAAGCGAAGGTATAATGGGAAAAGATTAACAGTTGTGTTTATCCTTAATGACCCTGAGAATATGGTCAACCACTGCAGTTCTATAGGCTCTGACCTCCCCACCATCAAAGGGATCTATCATAGTCACCAAAGATCCTATAGCGAGCTATAGGAACTTTGGTAGTCACTGCCTCAAAGGCACCCAACATCATCAAAGACCCACACCATCCTGGCCACACACTCATCTTATCATTGCCATCGGGAAGAAGGTACAGGAGCTTGAGAACTCTAACTTCCAGGTTCAGGAACAGCTTCTTACCCACAGCCATTTAACACTACAACCTCGTAAGCTATGAACTACAATAGACTATTATTATTATTATTATTGCACTTATTATTATTATTATTGTTATAATTATTATTGTTTTTTTCTGAGTTTGTGTTGTATTGTTTATTATGATTACATATTCTGTTGTGCTGCAGCAAGTAAGAATTTAATTGTTCTATCTGGGACATAAGACAATAAAACACTCTTGACTTGAGATTGGGAGGCCATTCAGTGCATTGTGCCCATATTGGTTCCTAATCCAGCAAACCCATTAATCCTATTTCCTGATAGACATTAAAAAGGTGTAGTAACTTAGCAGGACAGGCAGCATCACCGGAGAGAAGGAATGGGTGACGTTTTGGATCGAGACCCTTCAGACCTATTTCCTACATTTCCCTTTCCCTTATTCTCTCCCTCTCTCAACCTCAATGACTGTTATTTGTCTGAAGAGTAATTATACTTCCAAATTAAGAATAATGTGCAAATTGTAAAAGAGTGTGTAGATGCCAGAGTTCTCTTGAACTTGCCCCAGTCTGTAGTTGTAGTAAGGGCAAATTTAGGAGTGCTTTGGAAATACCTAGGCATGAAACTGCTGTGCATTTTGTCGATTACAGCTGCCAGCCATGGAGTTTCTCATGGAAACTTTCCAGAAATCACTACAAACATTATATTGGCACTGCCTCATTCATCTGAGCGCACAGGAGGTTGGAGATGAAGTAATTTGTAGGAGGGTGGTAACAAGATTAGTTTGCAGTTCATTTGGCAGTTTCCAGTCATGAAGATAAAGGTCAAACCTTTTTTAATTTCCTGCACAGTTAATTATTAAATCCATATCTGAGAAGGTAAGCAGGCACTTCCTTGGTAATAATACAAAAAACAATTTGATAATTAGATTGAATATCATTCATGCTGCACATCAAATGAAATCTAAATTATGATGTCTGATTTAGTTGTAAAGCAACAAGCAATAAAATCAATACAGTTGTCTATGACTGCTAATTGTACCCTAAAGTTAGTGAAGGAGGCTGCGCCTCCATTTTCGTGAACTGTGCATTGAATGGTCTGCTCTGGGGGCTGCAGTCATCTTTGTGCATCAACTAATTGCTTTGTTATGGTTTTTGTAGAAGAGGTTAGAAATTGAGTTTTACGAAGATTGCAACCAGGCATTACCTGCGACCTTGACATTTGTTATCATTTCTTGAGAGCTCTGTCAGTTGTCAAACTTAAACATTGAATTATCATTGTCGAAGGTGAAAATTATGGGTCCATAATAAGATGATTAAAATTCCCAGTAACTTTGAGTGATGTTCTGCATCCCTTCCCTGAAGAGCTTGGGCACAACAGCATATGATGGGGGCACAGTCTATGGCACCGCAAACTCGGTATTGGGTTCAACTTGAATTCCACAAGGTAATACTCAGTTGGACTTGAAATACTTGAAATACAGTGAAAGTGGTTAGGAGGGATATGGGCACGGTACAGGCAAGTGGGACTAGTATGGTTAGGCAACTTGATCAGCATACATGAGTTGGGCCGAAGGGCCTATTTGTGCTGGACAGCTCCATAACTCTCGAGTGGGTTGTGTCTATTCATTCTTTTCTGAAAGTGTTGATGTTTAACTGTCTTGGTGGTTTCCTATTGATGTGAAAAATGAGCGTGGCCTAGCTTCCCTCAAAGGTTTGTTGCAGTGGTTTATTCTAGCAGAATCTTTCAGATACCAGGGTGCAATACCCGGACTCTTGCATCCATTCAGTAATCCCAGCAATCCTTCAAAGTAGAGAAAGGGAGGTTAATTTGCACTTTGTCCAACCTTATCTATTGCACTCTACACACGATCTGGCCTACATTGGTGCAGTCATTTCGCCGAACACTTGCCCTCTGTCCGCCAAGGTGTGGAGCTCTTATCTGCAAATCCTCCTTCCCATGCTGATGTTTCTGTCCTTGGCCACCTCCATTGCCAGAGTGTAGGCTGGAATAACATCACCTGGTATTCTGCTTGGGTAGTTTGCAATCCAACAGTATGAAAATTGAATTTACAAGTAATAGCTCCCCCTACACCCCCTCTTTCCCAAACACGTTTATTCCACCACTCCAGTCACCCTGCTCCTTTCCTCTCCATGCATTATTTTCTCATCCTCAAGTCTGGAATTTCGCTTTTGTCCTTCCTTTCCCCTCCCCATTCCTTTGCACCCATATTCTCTCCTCCTCCTGGCTTTACATTTCACTCATTTTCATTCTTTTCTGACACCCTTTGACTTCACCTGCAGCCTTTGACACTTCACCCATATGTCACTGACCCTCCACTGTCGACTGCATCCACCTGTCACTTGCCAGGCATTGCCTCGCCCCACCTCTCATCTGTTTTGCTCTTTCTCCTCCGCCCCTGCTTCCTCCCCACCCCCCTCCATTCCATCAGTTTGAAGAAGGGTCCTGATACGAAATGTTATTGATCCATTCCCTCCACCAATTCTGCCTGACCTGCTGAGTTCCTCATGACTTTGTTTGCCTGATTGATGTTTGGACAGGCTGTGACCTGAGCTTCTATTTCCAAATGGATGTAATGTTTGTCTTTGTGTTCCCAGAGCACAGTGATTCACACTCACTCACTCACTCACTCACTCACTCACTCACATGTGACTTTGTTACTCGGTCTTTTTATGACTAGCCAAGGCATGGTAAATGCTTGTCCTTTAGGCAGTATTAAATTGAAGAACTGAGGCAAAGCAACTAGATCACCCAAGTAGACTTTGTTTCCTGCTCCCTATTATCATTAGTTGATGTATTGTTTGCTGTAAAATATGATCACCACATTTTAGCATAAGACTTTCAATCCATATTGTGTCATGGCTTGATAGCGAATAGTTCAATAGAGGCTTTGACTACATTTCCTCCACAGATGCTGCCTGACCCATTGAATTTTGTGGCTTATAACATTTGTTTTTGCTCAAGATTCCAGCATCCGTAGTTCCATGTGTCTCTGTTAAGACTTTCTCGGTCTTCTACTAGAAGCTGCTTTTTCTGCTTTTTCAAGGACCAAACCTGTATCATTACAACATATTTTACATCCGGATAATCCATGTTTTTTACAGATCACCAAAGGGGTTAATTTCCCATCTGACCAAATACACCAAGATGCTTTAGATAGTTCAAAGGAGCAATTTTGTCTTGTAGTTCTGGCTCGTAAGCTTAATTATGCCCATGAGCATTGTCTCCATGTGTGCTTTCTACATTTTTTCAGATGTGTCCTTTCACTGAAATCCTGGTAAGATCTTGGTTCTGTTGCCAGTGAGCAGGGAAAGTTCCATTCTGCTTGGGGTCAACGATGATCATGTCGATAAATATGTCAAGCTTTCAGTAAATGCTTCATCAATTATGTAGTCTATTAGCAGTTAAAGTCAATAGCTCATGGGTTTGGAATTGGCTCATCTGGGGCTCTGGCTTTTGACTGTTTTACTCATTGGGTTTTTGTACGTGCAGTATTTTGTATTCTTATTTTGAATGCAGTGGAGTGGTGAATTATTTAAGATAACATTTATGTTTCATACAAGTTTACCTAACTTATCTTAAAGCTTCTGTTGAGTATTTCTAGCCTTTGAGCAAATCATTCTCCAGCAAGGTTTGTCAACTACTTCCACATCTTTTAGTGGTGGGCCGGATGACAATTGACGACCACATGGTATAATTATTAATATCGCTTTCGTTGTTTCAATCCCTGCCCTTTTGACATTTTAAATATCTCTCCTAGAGAAACAAACAACTGCTGTCAAAGTTTTGTCAATTGTACGGGAAAGCATGATCTTTAAAACCAAACTCATGAAAGGTTAATGGGTTTTTTTTGTGCCGTGTTCTTTGTTGCTGTGAAAGATAATCCTGAAGGTCAGAATAACATTTGAGATCCTCTAGATTAAATTAAATTGAATAATTTATGCAAGACAGACAAAAGGATGAGAGTTATAATGGGGCCATAAGAGTTAAACTCATTCTTTTTCCTTTACAGATTGGGTCCTTGAGAGACTACTACCACTTCTACCACAGTAGGACAATGAAGAGATCAACAGTTTCTAGCAGAGGAACACACAACTTCATCTCAATGGAGCCAAAGGTGTGCAAACGCTATTATTCTTGTTTCTCTCATTTCAACAGAGGTGAAAAGCTCTGGTCATGAAGACGTGTTGTTTAATAATTAATTAGTAATGTCATACGAGGAAATGTTCTGAGATTGCGTGGTGAGTTTCGAAGAGTTGACACATTGTGTGGCAAATGAAAGGGAACAATGTTGCGGACTTGATTAGATTTGGGGAGTGCTCACTAGATACGAAGAATAGAGTGATCACCATGCAGAATGAAACATTCATTGTCTGTAATTAATTAAAGTGACATTTGAAAACTAGGTCAAATAATTACACATTTCTAGAAGGGCTCACATTGTAACGTTTGATCTGAAGTAGTGGGCCAAGGTTTGCTAATCAGCAGATGAAGTGCAAAGATAAGTACAGTGCAAAACCCTATCAAGTTAAAACTTAGGGTGGTGCAGCTGATAGAGCTGCTATCTCGGTGCTAGAGACCCAGGTGCGATCCTGACCTTGGGTGCTATCTGTGTGAAGTTTACACATTTTCTCTGTGACCATATGGGTTTCTTCTGGGTGCTCCAGTTTCTTCCCACATCCCAATGACGTGCGGGTATGTAGATCCAAGAAACTAATTACGGTGGCCTTAAACACGAGTAGCAGGACATGTGATATTGGATATATTCACTGTGGAAACTAATCCTGGAATCTTAAGTATAATTGTTGACATGTACAAAAAAGACACAGAAATTGCACAACTAATAACTTTTATCCCTCACTAAATAAAAAAGGATAAAGGGAATTGCATTAGTCAGTATGTGGTAAATCTATGGAATTCATTGCCATGAACGGCTGTGGAAGGCAAGTCAATGGATATTTTTAAGGTGGAGATTGGGGTTATGGGGAGAGGGCAGGGGAATGGGGTTGAGAGGTAGATTGGCCATGATTGAATGGCAGTGTAGACGATGGGCTGAATGCCCTAATTCTGTCCTATAACCTACAAATTTATGATATTTGACTATTGAAATGGCCATTTAACTCCATAAAATAATTGCCAAATTTATGACTCTTGATCTTTAATTGAGAATTTTAGTTGTAATTAATTGTATTAGCCAAGTATGTAAACATGTACGATATAAACATTTGATATTCCCTAATTTTAATTAAATTAATCAATTAACTGAACCTCAAGTTAATGAAAAACTGAGAAATGGATTGTGGGATATAAACTCGCACCTATGGATCAGGATCTACATGCAGTGAAGTATTAGTAAAATAGCACAAACTGAATCTGGATTTGTGTCCAAAAGCACATCAGTGAAGTTGGTTTTACTCCCAGTGAACCGTTAACAAAACATGAGCCATCAGAACTTTTTCACAAGAAGCTGTCAGTTTCAAAGCAGATCAGGAGGTACGATATGAATGAAACTAACTCTGAAGAATAGTTCTCGGTATGGACCAGGGATTAGAATCTCTGTCTTTCACACTGTTGCCATCTATCTGTTTATAACTTTCAATCCCTTTATCAATTCGCTGTATCTCGGAATTGATGATCGGCAGCTGGATTTTAGAGCTGCACATGCTGGAGAATGTGAAAACTGAATGAGTATCATTATTTAAATGCAACTTATTTTACAGCATGAAAAAGTTAAGTTTTATTTTGAAGGACTGATATTCCTTCATCCAGATATTTTTCATCACATTTCAGTATCTCTTGTAGATGTGGAAACTACTCGGCAAAATCCAATCTTGCAGGCTTAATGGTTCTCATGTAGTACCAGTCAAGGTCCTGTTATGGCTCGAGAGTCTGGAACACCAAGTTCTTTGAATAACGTCACCATGAGGCTGAGTTAAACATGCTGCTTAAAGTTGATAAATCAAAAACTGCTGCAGGTGCTGGAAAATCTCCTCCGGTCAGGTAGCATCTACTGAAAGAGAAACTGAATAATGTTTAGGGTTGAAGACTCCATCACTGAAGTTGTAATTACTTGTAATTTCCATGTCTCATTCCTAAACCGTGGCTTTGACCTTTGACTGCATTTCATCTATTTCCTGTATCTCTTTGTCACCATATTTCCACCCCAAAAACAGCGCAGGGATATAGTTTCCATGGACTTCACGTTTGGTTCCTTCTAGTCTTTACATTCAATGTTTCATGATTTCCATCACCTTCAATGTTATTTCAACCGCAAGGTGTATCTTTCCCCTACCTTATTTAGAATAAGAATAAGTTTATTGGCTAAGTATTCGCATACAAGGAATTTGCCTTGGTGCTCCACCTGCAAGCGACAACATGACATAGTGTCAGTTAAAACTGACACATAAAACATTAAATATTAATAATGAAACATTAATAGTTTAAATATGTGAATTAAAGAAAATGCCAGAGCAAAAGGAGGCTACAGATTTTTGGTTATTGATTAGAGCTACTTCTCGTGGGGAAAAAAGCAATTTTTATGTCTGGCTGTGGCAGCTTTGACAGTCCGGAGTCGCCTTTGAGAGGGAAGTGATTCAAAGAGTTTGTGGCCAGTGTGAGAGGGGACAGATGATCTTACCCGCTCACTTCCTAGCCCTTGCAGTGTACAGTTCGTCAATGGAGGGAAGGTTGCAGCCAATAACCTTCTCAGCTGATCGGACGATTTGCTGCAGTCTTCGGATGTCCTGCCTGGTGGCTCAGTATTCCACAGAGATCTTTACTTTCATGACTCTCTTATCTGCTCTTCCATTTACACCAACCACTTCCCATCCTACAGCCCTTTACCATGCAGCTGGAGGAATGTGGCATTTGTCCTTTTACCTTTTTGTTTTCTGCCATTCTTGCAAGTTCATCTAGCGAACTGCATTCATTGCTCACTTCCACTTTGGAGAAAATGACTGCAGATTGGGTGTCTGCTTTGTGGAGCACCCAAGTTTAGTTTGTCACGTGTACCAAGGTACAATGAAAAAGCTTTTGTTGCGTGCTATCCAGCCGGCAGAAAGACAATACATGATTACAATTGAGCCATTCACAATGTTCCAAGTTCATGAATCCTAGCTCATTTGCAGGGGTATTCCTGAGTTTTCAGTCATTTTAATTTACTATCCCACTCCCCCTTTGACCTATGTGGGCTTCTGCATTGTTTTAACAAGGCTCAATGCAATCTTCAGGAACAGGATCTCTTCCTCTCTCTCAGTGCTTTGTAGCCTTTCAATGCTCTACCAATTCCAGAATGTCCGGCATCTTGTACTCTGGTATCAGAATTGGCCATTTCATCTATAGGTCATCCATCTACCATACTAGCTCAATATTTCTCATTCCTTCAGTTTAGCAGTTTGAGACTTTAATTGTTCATGCTCTCAATGCCCTTGGTTAACTTACCAACTTCAAATATAACCTCTTCACAGCTGTCCCAGACTTCTTCCCTATTTCTTGTACATCCCTACCCCACTCTTCAACAAAACAAATTTGTGTTTACTCGCAAAAAAAAGACAGTTTGAGTAACTCAGTGGGTCAGGCAGCATCTCTGTAGAATATGGATAGATGACGTTTCTTTCATTTGAAATGTTAACTGTTTTGCTTTCCACTTTTCTTTCAATGGGTATCATTTGACCTGCTGAGTGTTTGTAGTACTTGTTTTTGTTTCAGATTTCCACCCTCTGCAGTCATTTAAAAAATTTGAATAATATTATCCAAATTATAATATATCAGCAGAATTAACTCTACTGGCTAAAAGGCGAGTCTGCATGGAAGCTGAGGGGAGGAGACCTGTTAGAAGTTTATAACATTATGAGTGGCATAGATAGGGAAGCCAGTCACAACTTTTTGCAAGGGTGGAAACGTCAGAGACAAGAGGGCATAGCTTTAAAGCCAGAGCAAAATGTAAAGGAAATATGTGGGGCAAACCTTTTCCACAGAGTGGTGGATGTCTGGAGTGTGGGGGGGCAGCAGATACGACAGTGGCATTCAAGATGCTTTTAGATAGGCACATGTATATGCAGGAAATGTAAGTATGTGGATAACGTCGAGACAGTGGAGATTAATTTAACCTGGCATCATTCATGTGGTGCACTGTTCCATGTGTTCAAATCCATTGCTTTTCATTGGTGGGGTGTTGGTACTAATGTGGTGGTGATAATATGGTGAAAGTAGTACATAGCAAAATGATGGACTTGATGTTTTTATCCAAAAATTATTTTGAGACGCTTTAATTGTTGATGTTTGTTTAATTACATCCTTGACTTTGTAGTCTGTGTAATTTTACAGTGTTGTGCTGAAGTCGGCTATCTTAAATGTAGGTGTTCTGAGATATTGAATATCAGTTCCTGTCTCCACTGTTGTAGGTGGAAGGAAGAAACAACTCCACCTGAACAGATGCTAAGTAACTTGTGAACTGATGTGTTTCTGTGTATGTCATCTCAATGCAATGTCAGGCAGTAGCTTTAATCAATGAGCAGTTGAGATATTTTGTTTAGTCTCCAATGGGCATGGGAAAGAATAATTACTGTAAACTTTGCAGTTATCCTTCAGAAAGACCCAGAAAGATTTGCTTAGAATGCCTGTTCACTGTGTTAGTGATTGAGTCAGCTTTTTTTTAAACCTTTGTCACCCATAATTGAGCATCTGATTTTTCTTTAAATAGCATAACAATAGTCATACAGTATGGAAGCAGACCCTTTGGCCCAACTTGCCCACGTTGACCAATATGATCCATCTACACTAGTTTCACCTGTCTGCTTTGGCATGTATCCCTCTAAACCTGTCCTATTCATGAACCTGTCCAAAATCTTTGGGTTTTTACGACGTTGTTAATTTAGTTGCAGCCGGATGAGCGAGGGAGAAACAGGGGCGCGCGAGAGACCGAATTCTCCATTCCTGTCGATGCAATGGAGAATTCTGTGTGAACAGAATCTGTGCCGTATGAATTTTGTTTAGTCACCTAACCATCTGCTAAGATGAACTCTTATCTTCAACATTGCTCCAGAAATTCTGTCTTTGCTGAACAAAGTCCCAAAATGAAGGTCTTTTATATGGATGATTGCAATTAATCATTTGAGAGCATATAGTACAGAAAGAGGCCCTTTGGCCCAACTTGTCAATGCCGACCAGATACCCTATCTAAGCTAGTTCCATTTTTCTGTGTTTGACCAATATCTGTAGAGACTTTTCTCATCCATGTATATGTCTGTGTCTTTCTAAATGCTGTTATTGTACCTTCCTCGACTATCTCCTCAGAACTGTTCCACCGCCCTCAGATGTTGCTCCTCAGGTTCCTCGCCTTAAACCCATGCCCTCCTCTTGTTCCTGATTCCGCAACTCGGGACAAAAGGCACTGTATTCACCCTATCCCTTCTCCTCATGACTTTATGGACTGCTTTCAGATCACCCCTCGGCCTTTGAATGGCAAGGAATAAAGTCCAAGCCTACCCATTCTCTCCCTAACCTCAGCCCCACTAGTCCTGGCGACATCCTGGAAAGGTAGAAACACAGAACTGCAGATGGTGGCTTATACCAAATTTAGATACAAAGTGCTGGGAACCCTCCTTCAGACTGAAAATGTAAGTGTGTGTTTGGTGAGGAAAGACCAGGACCAATCGGAACAAATTACTTTAGGCAGAGCAGTGCCTCGTAGGACCATTGTTCAATAGAGAACATGTGATCTCAAGAAACAATATGGAGAACTGTGGAACTGGTAAAATGGCTAGGGAGGGGAGAGAATATGGGTTGAGGTTATGGGCCAGTCCCACTTACGCAACTTTTTCGGCGACTGCCGGCAGCCGTTATTACATGTTGGGGGAGTGTCGCCTGTATGATCATGAGTAGTCTCCTCAGTTACCCAAAGAGTTGTAGTGTCTTTCTGGTTGCCACTGGGATTTTCAACATGTTGAAAATTTTCAGCGACCTACAACAACCTGTGAAGGGTGCTGGCAGTCGCCGAAAAAGTCACGTAAGATCAACAGACCGATTACTTAAAATTTGAGAATTCAATGTTCATGCTGCTGATTTGTAAGCTGCCCAAGTGAAATATGAGGTGCTGTTCCTCCCATTTGCATTCTGGCTTCACTCTGGCAATGTCGGAGGCCCAGGACAGAAAGGTCAGTATGGGAATGGGAGTTGAAATGGTCGGCAACCAGACGATCCCGTAGGCCTAGGCGGACCGAGCGCAAGTTCAGGAACACCAGAAGCAGTAGATGAGCTTGGAGGTGGTACGTGTGAACCTCTGTCTAACCTGAAAGGACTGTTGGGGCCCCTGAATGGAATGGAGGTATAAGGGTTGCAACATCTCCTCTGGTTGCAGGGGAAACTACCTGGGAAGTCGATGGTAGGGGTGGCAATAGACGAGTCAACCAAGGAGTTGCGGAGGGAGTGGATCCTGCAGAAGGTGGAAAAGGGTGGAGATGGGGAAATGCATTTAGTGGTGAGTTACTCCAGCACTTTGTGTCTAACATCCTGTAAATCCTCTCTACACTCTATCCAGCTTAACGACATCCTGTAGCAGTGTGACCAAAACTTAACAAAAACAAAATCTAAAAGTTGCAAAATAGTGCAGGAGTGTGGCAATTTGCATGCTGTGCCAGAAGAGAATCTACTATTGTCTGCCACAATCATTTCACTCTTATACTTGTGTATGATTATAGTCGTGCTATGATTTGACTGGTTAGCGCACAAATATATTCAAAGATGTATTTCGGTGCATTTGACAATAATAAGTTCAACTTAATTAAACTGAACTAATCTAAACAATTGAGTGCATATGTCACCCTTTTTAATATAGCAAAAATTTGAAAGAACTTTGAGTGTTATCAAACATAACTTGCATAGGTGCCTAAAATGTCATGTCATTCCAAATTTGGTCAAGGATAATCTTTTGGGGAAAGCATTAAATGAAAAAAAAGTCCTTAAAGCCTCCAATTGCTCCGCACACAAATATTTTCCAGCTTTGCATTAAACTTTGCAAGAAAAAATGCTTATTGATAGTTGCCTGATAGTCATTTTAAGAATATGCTCATATACAGTATCCCCCAGCAGTGGAAATAATCAGTCTTTCACTGTGATCCATTCACCACCCTTTCTCAAAGCTCAGTCTTGTTCAAAGTCCAAACTAACTAATTGGATCTTTTTGTTGCCAGAAAAGCAAATTTATCGCACACATTTTGTAGGCAGCAATTTCTGCTGTTGGTCGCGACCATAATGCTGGGTTAGAGACTAGTATAGAATATTTTAAAACAACCTTGTATGTTTGGGGACAGTGGCTATCTGGACTACACTTCTTCCCACCCTGCTTCCTGTTAGGACTATCCCCTACTCCCAGTGCCTCCATCTATGCCCCACTGCACCTAGGATGAGATGTTCCAAACCAGGGCATCGGAGATGTCCTCATTCTTTATTGAACGGGGGTTCCCCTCTTCTACTATAAATGATGCTCTCACCAGGGCCTCCTCTATATCCTGCAGCTCCACTCTCACTCCCCATCCCCCTACTTGTAACAAAGACAGTCCCCCTTGTCCTCATCTTCCACCCTACCAGCTGTCGCATACAACATACAATCCTCCAGCATTTTCATTACCTCCAACAGGATCCCAGCACTGGCCACATCTTCCCATCTCCTCCCCTTTCTGCTTTCCACAGAGACTGTTCCCTCCGGAACTCCCTGGTCAATTTGTCCCTTCCCACCCAAACCACCTCCTCCCCTGGTACATTCCCTTGCAACCGCAGGGAATGCTACACTTGTTGCTTTACCTCCCCCCTCGACTCCATCCAAGGACCCAGGAAGTCTTTCCAGGTGAGGCAGAGGCACCTACTCCAACCTCATCTATTGCATCCGCTGTTCCAAGTGTCAACTGCTGTACATCGGTGAGACCAAGCGCAGGCTTGGCGATCACTTCACCCAACACCTCCACTCGGTTCGCAATAACAAACCTGATTTCTCAGTGGCTCAGCACTTCAACTCTCCTTCCCATTCCGAATCCGACCTTTCTGTCCTGGGCATACTCCATGGCCAGAGTGAGTCCCACCACAAATTGGAGGAACAGCTTGGGTAGTTTACACCCCAGCGGTATGAACATTGACCTCCAATTTCAGGTAGTCCTTGCTCTCTGCTTCCTTCCCCTCCCCAGCTGTCCCACAGCCTTCTGTCTCCGCCTCTTCCTTTCTTTTACCGTGCCCCCACATCAGTCTGAAGCAGGGTTTCGACCTGAAACGTCGCCTATTCCTTCGCTCAATAAATGCTGCCTCACCCGCTGAGTTTCTCCAGCTTTTTCATCTACCTTGGGTATATGTTTGGGTATATTCAGCGTGTGAGGCAGCATCTATGGAGAGAAGGAATAGGCAAAGTTTCGGGTCAAGATCCTTCTTCAGACTGATGTGGGGGGGGGCAGGAAAAAGTAAAGAAGAGGCGGAGACAGTGTGACTAGAAGCAGAACTGGGAAGGAGAGGAGGGAGAAGGTGAGGGCTATCTAAAATTAGAGAAGTCAATGTTGATATTGCTGGGGTGTAGACTACCCAAGCTTGTCTCCTCACTACATTTACTGCTGGCTCCAGTAGCAAATCTGAGTTTGAATGATCGGTGCAAGGCATTGATTGATGCTGCAATTCCACTGTGGAAATTGGAAAACAAATCAGAGGTTTTTTAGATAAATACACAGAGGAACATATTGTTGTGCAGAAAATTAGAGATGAAGTTGCCTGCAACAAAATATGGATCTCAATCGATGAGACAACCGATGCTGTGGGGAGATGTGTTGCCAATGTTATGACCGGCATACTGGAGGCAGGTCAACCATCAAAGGAATATTTGTTGACATTGGAAGTATTGGAGAAGTCAAACAGCTCAACTATTGCTCAGTTGTTTATATCTTCACTTGCTGTACTTTGGACAGAAGGGATAAAACATGAGAATGTTCTTCTGTTTGTGACTTAAAGTTTTATTCCCCAAAATGTTGCCCAAATTATTCCCCAATTTGACATGCTTAGCTCCAGGACTTTATAGAATTGCCAAGCACATACGTAGCTTGTTTTCAAATGTCGATCGCCTAGTTTCTGCTGTCTAGAAAAACTTCCTCAAAGCACCGTCACGTGTGAAGTTGTTGGAGATAGCTGTTCAAGGAGATTCCACTACCTCCGCCCGTTTTGACTAGGTGGGGTTCATGATTCTCTGCTGTGCTCTACTATGTTGCAAATTTTGAAAAGATAAAATAAATTGGGATTGTCAGTGAAATCATGCAGAAAAAGTCCCTCCACTGCGATCTTGTGTTTATCGCTTCCAATTTTGCAAACTTCCCACAAGCTATCACTTCCCTTGAGAAATGTGGTGAAACATTAGTGAATAAATTGCAGGTTTTCAACAAAGTAACTGACGATATTTGCAAACTTCCTGGCGATGTAGGTAAAGACATCCAAGGAAAATATGAGAGTGATTTTAGCTAACAAAGAATAGGATCCATTTACACGGAATTAGCACAACTTCTGATGGTGGAGGTTTTTATTTCTTGCAGTTTATATTTTGGTGTTGGATATGTGTACTACTTAATTCATGTATTAACCTGTCGCCCAACACAAACGGGCCCTTTGGACCAACTTGGCCGTGCTGACCAAGCTGCACCATCTACGCTAGTCTCACCTGCCTGCATTTGACCCATATCCCTCTAAACTTATGCTATCCATGTAAGTGTCCAAATGTCTTTGAAATGTTTAGGACTGAAGGTTTGGTAAAGCTAGGCAGAAACAAACATTTATGTGTAGCCGTGCTGCTACACATTACCAAGTTTTGAGTAAGGGTGATGAACGTTAAGGTGTTTAAAGCTGCTGTTAGATGACGCCTGGAGGGAGCAAACGGGGAATAGCGAAGCTATTGGATGGAATAAGCATGGTGGGAATGGAGAAGTAGTTTCATCTCTTTAAAGCTTGAACCTGATGTTGTGTGGTATGTACTTGACATGAAGTTTATGACCCTATATAACAAATATAAATGCAATTATGACAGTAACTAAAAGCTGGAGTAACTGCGGGTCAGACAGCGTCTCTGGAGAAAAGGAATAGGTGACATTTTGGGTCGAGACCGTTCTTCACACTTCTGAAGAAGGGTCTCTATCCGAAATGTAACCTATTCCTTTTCTCCAGAGATACTCTCCGACCTGCTGTTTGTGTCTATCTTCAGTTTAAACCAGAACCTGTGGTTCCTTCTTACATGTTTAGAGGGATTTGGCCAATCACAGGCAGGCGAGACTAATGTAGATGGGGCATGTGGGCAAGTTGGGCCAAAGGGCCTGCTTTCACACTGTATGTCTCTGACACTGACTTTGTATGCATTGGTTTTATAGAATACAATGTTGTGAAATGTTCATTGCTGAAACTGAACTACTCTTGACTCTGGATGTAGTGTAACATGCATATATTGACTGGCAGGAAGTCTACAGGCTGTGTCTCTAAAGCAGTTCAAGCCAGCAAATTAATTTATCAAACTCCCCGGTACTCTAATGTGGTCAAAGCTACAGCGGTTGCTGCTCTGGACGATTACACACATTTCCTTCAGCAAGTCAATCGTACTTATGCAAATATTTGGAACGTTTTCAGTATTCTAAGACGTACTTGTTTAGATATACTGGCTACTTTGTTCGTGGAAAAAGGTTGTGTCGTAATCAAATCTTTATTGCTTCTGTTCATAGAAAATGGATTTGCCCCTAACCGTTGGCTCCATTTACTGCCTTTTTCACACCGGAACCCAGGTCCTGAGTTGAAAGTCAGTACTCTGCAGCTGCTGAAAATCTGCAATTTAAAAACATCTGACTAGACAGCATCTGTGTGGAAAGAAATAGAGTCGGGGTCGACTGGGCTTGTATTCACCGGAATTTAGAAAGATGAGGGGATCTTTAAGAAACATGTAATGCAGGCTAGATGCAGGAAATGTTTTCCTGATGTTGGGGGAGTCCAGAACCATAGGTCACAGTTTAAGAATAAGGGGTAGAGCATTTAGGACAGGTGAGGAAAAACGTTTTCCCCCAGAGTTGTGAATCTCTGCCACAGAAGGCAGTGGAGGCCAATTCACTGGATGTTTTCAAGGGAGAGTTAGATTTATCTCTTGAGACTAAAGGAATCGAGGGATATGGGGCAAAAATGGGTATGGGGTACTGATTTTAGATGAGCAGCCATGATCGTATTGAACAGTGCTGGCTCAAAGGGCCGAATGGCCTACTCCTGCACCTATTTTCTATGTTTCAAAGCTGCAGTTTGCAGACCTGGCCATCTGAACTGTGGTGGCGTTGCATGAGAGTTCTGAAAAGGCCTGGGATATTGACTCTGTTCCTTTTTCCACAGATGCTGCTGACTCGCTCAGTATTTTGACATTTTTTGCCTTTTGTCTTTGGTCCTGAATTGTTGAGTACTCCAGTCTTCTAAACTAATATTCCCTAATCTATAGATGGTTCAATTGATTTAGTCGGTAACATAATAGTTACACATTTATACAACAGAAGATTGGGGCATGCGTGTTGTTGCCTCACAATTTCTGGCCTCCTGTGCTGCATTGAATCAAGTTGTAGAGAAGTTTCTTTAGGCAGAGTGTGGTGAATCTGTGGAATTTGTTGCCAGAGACAGCAGTGGAGGCCAAGACATTGGGCATTTTTAAAGTGGAGATTGATAGGTTCTTGATTAGTAAGGATGTCAAAGGTTACAGGGAGAAGGTAGGCAAATGGGACTGAGGGGTGAATCACTTGTTTGAATAAGATTATTTGAAAATGAAATGATCCACACCAACTCTTAAAAATAAATCGCCTTTATGTGAAAAATAAAGCAATTGCAAAACGTTGCCAACACGAAGGGGAATATTCTTTGGGGCCGTTCGCTACCATCCGCAATCACGGATAAAACAGTGCAGGATATGATAGCGTGGCCAATGATGCAGGTGTGAGGTGAGATCCCCGAAATACAGTCTGTCGAGCGATGAATGAACAGGGGTGAGAAATGTACTAACCGTCACCCTATATATTGAAAAATCCCAAAACTCTGGTTCAGTGAGTTTAGAAAAGTACATTAGACAAGAAACCTTTACAAATAGCGAAGCTTCACGTATGGCAGTGCACACACCTGGTGCAAATGTCCCAAAGGATGGAAACCGGCCCTTCGGCCCACTGAGCCAGCCGTCAAACACCCATTTACTTCAATCTCATTTCTGCCCGCATTCACATCAATTTCCCACCTGAGCCCCATTCGATCACTCACCGACACATCGGGGGAAGGTGACAGTCCTTCAGGTGTTTTTGCCATTCATTTCTCATCCAGTCATGGGTTCAAACAACACAGCAGGTGTTGCAGGGAGCATTCATACAACAAAGCAGCGTGTGGGGAGCGAAAAGGAGCACTTGGGGGAAACTTCATAAAATAGTACTGGAGTTTAGAATCGAAACCCAGGTCCCTGGAGCAGTGACACACGTTGCTCAAGTGAACGTATAATGAAATGAATGAGGACAGACAATAATCAGATTAATTGAACTGATCAAAGGGTGTAGATTTAACATGAGCAGCAGGCGGAATAGAGGGCATTTTTTTTCTCAACCCAGTAAGTACTGTAGTCGTAATCTGAGAACGTGACGGAGGCAGGTTTACAAAGTATCTGGGCCAGAACTCGAATAGCGGTCAGGAAGGCTATGGTTGGAATGGACATGGTGGGCGGAGGAGCCTGTTTCTGTGTTGTATGAACCCATGACTCGATGAGAAATGAGTGGCAAAAACACCTGAAGGAATGTGAGATAATGATCATGGATCACTTTTAATGGAAAGTCCACACATACAGAGAGACAGCCAAGAAGAACTTCATATCTACACTCAGATCGACTGGCAGATGGAGGAGATAGGAGTTGGGCAAAGAGAGGAAAAGCCCAAGAGAAATACAGGGAAAGGGATATTGGAAAAGACAGATGCTGGAATCCTGAAACGCATGTCAAAACATTTAAAAGGTATAACACACAGCAAATAGGTGTAGGAGTCGGCCCTTCGAGCCAGCATTGCCATTCAATATGATCATAGCTGATCATCCAAAATCAGTACCCCATTTCTGCTTTCTCCCCATATCCCTTGATTCTGTAACCCTAAGAAATTTAAATATGGGATGCTTTTTATAGTGGTAAAAAAGACTGCATGACACCATTTTTATCATGTGACGATTTTTCCACATGTCGGTAGTCGTTGTTTGCTCAAGAGTAACTCGGGAGAGGGACTTGGTACATTGCCGAAATGAGAAGTAAACGGCAAACTTAGACATACATGTGTGAACTCGTTGAAACTCGTGAACATAAACTTGGAATCTCGTAGAAAATCACGAGTTTGATTTTTTTCTTTAACTCGGGATAACTTGTGGGTGGACTCTCACTGTGGGACAGGGATACAAGGCAGCATCTCTACCGCTGTGCCAATTGTGTTGGGAAATTGGAATGTAATATATTTTGGTGCCAGCGAATGTGTTGAATAGTAATATGGACTTGATATTATATACTTATTAAAACTCTGATCTTGTTAGTGTGTGTGTATATATGGTTGTCTTTACATCTTCACGAAAAAACTATGCGGTAACGATAACATTTTTACATATTCCGGTTGACATTTTTCCCGTCGAGGCCGGGATCACCTTATCTGAAGATTTCATGCTTTATTTCTCAACTTATTACTGATTAAAGTTTAAAAACATCAAAAGACTTTTAAATTAAAAACAACAGCTTCAAATGATGTCACAATGGCTCGGCAAGCAGAGACCAGCATGAATGAAGATTTCATCCTATATTTGACACATACGCGATTTAAAAAGGCACTAGATTTTTACATATTCTGATTCACATTTTTACCCTTGAGGCTCAGATCACTTTCACTGAACATTTATGCTTTATGTCTCAACTTATTACTGATTAAAGTTTTTTTTAAATCAAGCCTCAATGAGGATTTCATTCTATATTTGACACGTTATTCATGATCAAAGTTTTTAAAATGCCAACTTTTACAAAATGATTACATATTCTGATTCACATTTTTCCCATCTAGGCAGAGAGTACTTTCACTAAACACTTTATGCTTTATTTCTCGCTGATTAATGACCTTGAATTTCAAACCGACCAGCTTCAAATGATGAAGTCTTTGAATTTTAGACCGACCAGCAACAAATGGTGTCACAATAGCTCGACTAGAAGGGGGAGGGCAAATTGCTATAGCAACATGCAGGGCAAGTGGAAATGGATTTTTTTTTTTTAAGATCACTGCTGAGGAGGGCAAGGAGAGTGTTGGAATCTTATGTTCGGGGACGGTTTGAGTTGGAGGACCACGCCTCCCGTGAGGGCTACGGGTAGGGAACGGGTGCGTTCGGGGAGCAGACCCAACGGGTCTTCAGTTGGTCTTGTGCTATTTAAAAATGGTGATGCCTCAATATCTAGGTGGTTTACTTTTTTTAAGGATGGCTAATTTAAACAGTAGGATTAATATTAGGTCAGTTTATGGATGTCACTAATGAACCATTACACCAATGAACCATGCACCCCATCTCACCAAAACTTCCATGTTTAAATGTATACATTTTATTTCAGATGTTTATCAGAATTCCTCCATTATATTGGCATGCATTAACTACTAATATTATTAATGTGAATTATCTGGTTTCTACTTGTCAGTATGATTAGGGATTCAGAATGTTAGGATCTTCAGAGACCTATTTGACACCAAATTGATCAACTTTTTTTTAAAACATAGGCACCATTTTTTTAAGATTGTATTTTCTGACTTGTCAAGACATTTTCATGTGGAGTGCCACTGACAAATTTCAGGCAGAGAACTAGTTAGTGAGTTAAGAATTCTTGAATTTGCACGCAAGTGTTGAATTTGTATAAAAGACTGATGTAGAACTGCTGCCTTTTCCTGGGAATATCCAGTGGTTAATTTTCTGTCCAAGCATTTGTCTGTTATATATTAAGAAGCAAGATGTGTCCAAAAGGGAAAATGGAAAAAGAGGATGTCGCTAGGATGAGATGACATGGGTGGAGCAGAAACACCGGCACAGAACAGTAGTGATGTACACTGGAAGTTCTACACATTTATCCTTGGGGTGGTAGACACAAAATGCTGGAGTAACTCAGGGGACCAGGCAGCATCTCTGGAGAGAAGGAATGGGTGACGTTTCAAGTCGAGGCCCTTCTTCAGACCCTTTTATCCTGGGAAGTTCTTTGCTGTGAATTCTGTGCATAAAAATTGGTCAGTCCAGCAGATAAAGTGCCAAAGAGCAATCAAATATTTTCTTTAAGATGAAGTCATTCCTGCCTTAGGAAAATAAGATAATCTGAGTTGGGTCCGTCCAAAATATCATGTTTAACCTTGGGTAGCAGTAAATGCATCTTTGAAGAAATTATAGCCAATGGATGAAAACCACATTTGGTTGAAATAGTAATCTGTTTTTCAATTTTTATCTTTTACAGCAAATGGCACTCTAGAAAGTCATATTTACACCTGCTCAGGCCCTCTCATAGATGAACTGAGGCCCATGCCAAGTTCAATTTTAGAGGCCTCCCAAACCAAGATCAAGCAGAGGCCCCCAAATCAAGATCCCTTTGAAACAGACAGGCATGAGGCCCATGCCAAATGGCACTCGTTGCCCCCCACCCCCCTCTGATAGGGCCTGCTTCTGCTCTGTTTGGCAAATCTCGCCTGTTTTTATTAAGCAATCAAGCATTGAAATGATTATGGGAAATATACTTTATCTGATGGTGAGAGGAAAACCATGCATGCCTATTTTGTTTCTGTTTAGTTCTGTGACCTAGTTTTATTGTAATTTGGAAACTAATGTTCCAGAAAACATTTGTAATAATTGCCACCCCAAGATTAGCATTCTGAACAATTTCCTCTTTGGAAATAATACTTTAAGTCCTTCATCCATTCAGTTAAATATTATCTAACTTTTGGCATTCTTGCGAAAGGCTACTGGCTGCAATTGACAGTCGTTCTCAAATGCATAATTCGTGAGATTTGTTGTAACTTTGGAGTTCAAGGAATCTGTGTGCTTTCCTTATGTTGACTTCATTAATTTGTTTTTCCAACTTAAGATTTATGTGAATTTGTTTTTTTATTCACTCATCACTAACACTTTTTATGACAACAGAAATTGTAGTAAATGTCTGAGTTTTTATAATTGTTGGAGTTGTTGCTTGGCACCTTTTGAACAGCTAATGCTGTGTCTGGTATGACTCGACAAAGCTAAATGTTATTCAGCAGGTCTTGTTAAATGTTGGTTTGATCTGCCTCTGTGAGGAATTGCAAATAGTTTATGTAATTAAATCTCCCAGCTTTGATCTCTCCACTCCACTCTGGACCATTTGGACAACAAAAACTCGTATGTCAGGCTGTTGTTCATAGACCACAGCTCGGTGTTTAATACCATCATCCCCTCCAAGCTGGTTACCAAGCTTATGGATCTCGGTCTCTGCGCATCCTTCTGCAATTGGATCCTTGACTTCCTCGTCCACAGACGTTCATATTGGTGGAAATGTCACCCTCGATAACAATCAGTGCGGGAGCACCTCAAGGCGTGCGTGCT
Source organism: Raja brachyura (assembly GCA_963514005.1). Next base: position 56,075,329 of record OY740783.1, read on the forward strand.
GAGCCCCTGCTGTACTCGCTCTATACTCATGACTGTGTAGTGCGAACTCTATCAAGTTCGCCGACGACACCACTGTTGTTGGACGAATCGCAGATGGTGATGAGTCAGTCTAGAAGTGCGATTCACTGATTGACCAAATGGTGCCAGCACAATAACCTGGCTCCCAACACCAGCAAAACCAAGGAACTGTTTATGGGCTTTTTGGGTCCCTAGCCTATCCCTTCCAATCTCGTTTAAATCAACAGGATGATGGTGGAAAGGATCAAAAACTTCAAATTCCTGGGCGTGCATATTTCCGAAGATCTTTACTGGTCCCAGCACACTGATGAAATTATAAAGAAAATGCCTCTACTTCCTGAGAAGATTGCGGAGAGTATGTCAAGGAGGACTCTCTTGAACTTCTACAGGTGCACAGTAGAGAGCATACTGACAGGCTGCATCGTGGCCTGATACAGCAGCTTGAATGTCCAGGAGCAGAAAAGAATGCAGGAAGTTGTGACCACTGCCCAGTCCATCACTGCTCTGACCTACCCATCATCGAAGGGATCTATCGCAGTGGCTGCCCCGAAAAGGCTGCAAACATCATCAAAGACCCACACCATCCTGGCCGCACACTTATTTCTCCGTTGCCATTGGGAAGAAGGTACCTAGACATCCAGGCCTGAAATCCGTAACATCCATATTCAGGAACAGCTTCTTCCCCACAGCCATCAGGCTATTAAACACGGCATCAAATAAGCTCTGAACAATAACAGTCTATTATCACTATTGCACTTTATCTGTTTATTTATTGTGTGTGTACATGGTCTATGGTCTATAGACACACTGAACTTTATCTTCCATTCTGTATTATGTTTACATACTCTGTTGTGCTATCTGGGACACATGACAATAAAACTCTCTTGACTTGACTCTTGACTTGATCTTTGGAGTAAAAGTCACTGAAGCAGCAGTAGATAGTTGGGCCAAGGGCACCAACCTGACAAACACTGCCAACTGGTGAAATGACTTGACCTCCAAAAATTGCATTCTATTAACATTGGATACGATATGATGTCAGCTGCTCTAGAGTTTCCCAGATGAACTTCCATTTTATCTGTGGTGCATGAAGCCACGCTTAGTTAAATGTTAAGCTGTATTAGTCTTTATCTCAGGTCCATGTTTGGACCACCTTTATTTTCCATGTTTCCACCAATGCTGTATGGAGCAGAACCAAAATTGACTATTGGTGAATGGGTGAATGTGTGAACTTAATAGTATTTTGTTCATTAGTGAGAATGATTTTGGGAGATGGGGCAATAATTGACCAGATTGGATTCTTCCTACATTTTCTGTATAGAGTGTTGGCATGTTGTAAATGTAATGGAACAGCGTGCCTAAAGAATCTGCAATAAAGCCATGATGTTGTTGTGTCCATAGCCTTTAGTGTTTCCAGGGCACACAGCTGTAATATCTTTGTGCTAGGGAGAAAATTGGCAAGTAGAATAAATGTTTAAAGTCAAAGTTTCTATGTTTTCTTTATTTAAAATAATATTGCCCGATGGGTTGATTTCAAAATGTGAAAGATATTGAGATGTTCGTGTTAGTTACTGGACAATGTAATACTTTCAACAAATTAACCATAAAGGTTCACTTGCGCCTCCTCCAACCTCATCTACTGTACTGTTGTTCAAGATGTGGACTGTTATACATCGGCAAGACCAAACGTAGACTGGGCAATCATTTCGTTGAACACCTTTGCTCAGTCCGCCTGGACCTACCTGATCTTCTGGTTACCAAATGCTTTAATTCCCATTCCCACTCTGACCTTTCTGTCCTAGTCCACCTCCGTTGTCAGAGTGAGTCTAAACGCAAATTGGAGGAACAGCATCTTATATTTCGCTTGGGCAGTTTACAGCCTAGTGGTATGAGAATTGATTTATTTAACTTCAAGTAACCCCTGCAGGCCCTCTCTCGCCATCCCTCCCCCACGCAAGTTATACCAGCTTCAAAGTTGTCTTGAGTCTCATTGTCTGTACACGTTCTCACCTAACATGCGTCTAACGATGGCCTGGTTCCTTTCATCTTTACTTTTTTTGCATATTTTCATTCATTTGCTTGGTCTCTGTACGTTGTCTATATCTCTTGTTTCTCTGTCCCCTGACTCTGAGTATGGAGAAGGGTCATGACCCGAAATGTCACCTATTCCTTTTCTCCAGAGATGTTGTCGGACCCGTTGAATCACTCCCGCATTTTTGTGTCTATTAACCATATGAAATTTGGTTTTACACTCCTTTATACTGATTAACAACCGCACCTCTCTTGGAGCTGTTAATCGCAATTTGGATGCTCCAATCCTGGCAGCTCCAGCTAGGAACCTGTGCTGTGACTGAGCATGTGGCAGGCAGGACCTTATCAACCTAATCATTTTACGCTTAAAATATTTACATCATAAATTTGCAGATAAATACATTCATGAAGGCAAAGTTAAAAATGCGTAAAGAAAGTTCCCAAAGAAAAGTGTCCAGTTTGATTAGATATATCTGTGGAGCAGGATGAGAAGGGAGTGCAACAGTATGCAAACAGATGCACATTTGGCTTCTATTCTCCCCATTTCCACTCAAATAGTGATCTACAGCTCAATCTTTGTTAAAGCTGTATTAACGTCTGGGAATTTTCAGACAACCGTTTGTGAAGAACCATCATGATACCAATGACATGGTTTGCTGGACCAATAACACATGCCAACATAGAATCCATTTTCAAGTGCACCCTGCTCTGCTCTCTTTTGTCCCTCTCCTTCAAATAAACGCCTGAATCTGTCCAGGAAGAGTCTAGGCTCTCTGGTGTGTTGTCAAAAGAATCCTTGCAATCCCCTGTCATAAATTTAATTTTGAATATTAACAGAGATCCCTTCTACCGATATCGTGTGCAGAGAACGCGGACATTTCTGCCTGGGGTGCACTTTTGCAGGGGAAATGGTATATTGAAAACTTGCATTGAGTTTGGCTGTGATTCCTTCCTGCACGATTGTTTGGCAACGCTTGCTGCGAAGATAAGGAAATGTTCAACTGGAAGAATTGCTGGATGGTACTGAAATTAAATTCTCTTTTGGAAAATTTCTTTTCAAGAACAGAGTTATTGTCATTGTTTGCTTTGGAAAATCCCACATGCTCAAAGTGGGAAATGACAGGATTAAATTTGCTGTCAAAGTTTTCAACTTTTGAACACTAACTGATCTGTTTTGTAACTTGAATCTAGAGCAAATATTTATCGTGGATTTGACCACCTCTCTGTGTTTACCTTATTCCACAGCAGTCAGTCTACACACAAACAGAAGCAGCACTGTCAACCCTCGCTAAATCCAGATACTAGTGTCCAATTTTGTTTTGGTCTGATCACCTAAATGTTTTAGCTGCCGCACTGATGCTGGTTGGGAGATGTTGCTGATTAACAAAAACTTCAAAATAATAATCGGTGGAAAAAGTCAGAGTTTGTCAAATAATAAAAGGAATCAATTTGCTCTGAATTGATTTTGATTTAACCATGTGCCAGAGGCTCAAAGGTGCAAGACCCTTTACAAAGATTTGAACAGCTACTCTAGGCTGAGCCCCCCCCCCCCCCCCCCATTTGATTAAATGATTATGGACACTATTTCGGGAAGCAACAGTGATCTCTGGTATTTTGGTTAATGTTTAATCCTGCAATAATACGGACACAATTTTGATCTTGCTGTTATTCATGGGATCTTTGTGCAATTGGCTACTTTATTTTCTGCTTTGATTGACGTGTGCTTGAATAGGGAAGATTTAAGGAGTTGAACAAATTGATGTCTTTCAGATCGGAAAATTGAGTAATCACCCAGAAACAACTTCTTGGAGAGGTCCAGAATATGGGGCCTGACAACATTTGGATTTGCACTATTAAGATAGGTGGTGTTGTGGATAATGAAGTAGATTTTCAAAGTCTACAGAGAGATTTATGCCATTTGAAAGAGTGGGCTGAAAGATGGCAGATGGAGTTTAATGTTGATAAGTGTGAGGTGATACATCTTGGCAGGACAAATCAAAACAGGGACATACATGGTAAATGGTAGCAGTTGAACAGAGGGATCTAGGAATAACTCTGCATAGTTTCCTGAAGGTGGAATCTCATGTAGGTAGGGTGGTAAAGAAATCTTTTGGTGTGCTGGCCTTTATAAATCAGAGCATTGAATATAGAAGTTGGGATGTAATGTTGAAATTGTGCAAGGCATTGGTAAGGCCAATTCTGGAGTCTGGTGTACAATTGTGGTCGCCAATTTATAGGAAAGATGTCAACAAAATAGAGAGAGTACAGAGAAGATTTACTAGAATGTTGTCTGGTTTCAGCAACTAAGTTACAGAGAAAGGTTGAACAGGTTAGGTCTTTATTCTTTGGAGCGCAGAAGGTTAAGGGGGACTTGATAGAGGTCTTTAAAATGATGAGGGGGATAGACAGAGTTGATGTGGATAAGCTTTTTCCATTGAGAGTAGGGAAGATTCAAACAAGAGAACATGATTTGAGAATGAAGGGACAGAAGTTTAGGGGTAACATGAGGGGGAACTACTTTACTCAGAGTTGTAGCTGTGTGGAATGAGCTTCCAGTGGAAGTGGTGGAGGCAGGTTCGATTTTATCATTTAAAAATAAATTGGATAGGTATATGGACGGGAAAGGAATTGAGGGTTATGGTTTGAGTGCAGGTAGATGGGACTAGGGGAGAATAAGTGTTCGGCACGGACTAGAAGGGGCAAGATGGCCTGTTTCAGTGCTGTAATTAGTATATGATTATATTTGAGCACTAGGTCGGAAAGCATTTATTTACCACCTCCTTTAAAGGATACAGAGAGATTAACTGGGAATTTGCTTTTAGATTGCAGTCTTGAATTATAAGGAGAGGCTGGGGCATTTTTTCTTTGGTGTGTAGGAGGCTGAGGAGTGACTTTATAGGATACAAATTCAGGAGGGGCATGGGTAAAGTGAATGCTTGCAGTCTTTCTAGGTAGAGGATTCTAAAACTAGAGGGCAAAGGCTTAAGGTGAGAGGGAAGACATTTAATAGAAAAATCGGGGGCATGCTTTTCACACAAGGGTAGTCCGTATCTGAAGTCAAGGAAGCCGATACAATTATGAATTTAAGATGACACTAGGACAGATATATGGATAATAATGGGTTTGGAGGGCTATGGTCCATATGCCACTTCATTAGCGTGAACATTTTGTTCCCATGCTGTCTAGTACCGACTCCGTGATTCTAACCTCTTTAGTCTTTGCACTTCCAGTTCCTGCATCTCCAAAATACACAGGTGTGCAGATTTGTGGGGGGGGGGGGAGAGAAAGCGGGAAGCAGCTGTGTTTAATTTTTTTTTAAGTTCGAAACAAACATGGATAAAGTAGCATGAGTTACGTTACCGGATTTGTATCTAGAAACCTAGAATTTTGTTCTGGAAACTTCAATTTCACCACCGCAGCCATGGAATTCAAAATTCAAGTAATGAAATAAATCTGGAATAAAATGTTGGTGTGGTAAATGACGACCATAGTCTGCTAATGACTCAAAGTATGCTAAAAGTTGTGGATCTGCTATCGCTGATGACTATTGTGGATGACTCTCAACTGCTTTTTGAAATGGCAATTTCGTGTCCCATGAAAGATATGTACAAAAGAAACATACGTTTCTGTTATTCATATGTAAGGAATACTGAGATACAGGAGAAATGTAGGGTCAGTGTAAATGCAATGAATTGTACCCAGAGCAGCAGAATCAAGAGCAAGAGGACATGGGTTTAATAGGAACCCGAGGGGCAACTTTTACCTCACACAGGATGGTGGGTATATGGAACAAGATGTCAGAGGAAGAAGTTGAGGCAAGTACTATAACATCGTTTAAAATACATTTTAGATGGGTACATGGATATGAAGCATCAGGAAAGATTTGGGACTAGTGTAGATGTGGCATTGTGCCTGCGTGGGCAAGTTGGACTGATCTGCCTGACTGACTACAGGTGGATGAGTTGACCAGTCCAGCTGTGATCTACGTGAATGGCTGTATATGTTTGAGGTGCTGAATGGGGCAGTCGCGGTGGCACAGCGGCAGAGTTGCTGCCTTACAGCAAAAATGCAGCACCAGAGACCCAGGTTCGATCCCTACTATGGGTGCTGTCTGTATGGAGTTTGTACGTTCTCCTCGTGATCTGCATGGGTTTTCGCCGAGATCTTCGGTTTCCTCCCACACTCCAAAGACGTACAGGTTTGTAGATTAATTGGCTTCATAAAAATGTAAAATTGTCCAAGTTGGCGATATGCTACGAGTACTGCCCTGCTGACTACAAAATTCAGAAGGATTGACATTCCCATTCTCAGTCCTGCTGAAATAGACAGGACTTCCAAATTGGTTGGCTCTGTTCTTTGGAAGGTCCTTGACGGCATAAGCGCCAGAATGTCAGTTTGCTTAAAAATCTCCAGTTTATAAACTGCATGATCATCTTGTTCTCTTCCAGCCAAAGTCATCTATTTTTAGTATGTGCTACCATGTTTCAGCTAGTCATTTTGAAACCAGTTTTGAGCCTAAGGGCATTGTGAAAGGGTTTGAATTCATTATAAGCTCAGCTGCTAACCTGGCACCACCAATTCTAAACTTTGTATCCACGCAAACCAATAAAGACCATCTTAAGCTTGAGTTACTGTCATCTGTTCACCGTGGGAGAATTATGAGAGGAATTAATTTGTATTTGAGAGGCAGCTGTCAAATAGTGTCAGTTATTATTGATTGTCTGCTATAACCGAGTATTGCATTATCATTGTATATAATTGAAATAAGGAACTGCAGATGGTTAATATTCAAAAGAACACAAGTAACTCAGCGGATCAGGGAACATCTTTGGAGAACATGGATAGGTAACGTTGAACCATTCAGTCAGCTGAGTTACTCCAGCACTTTGTGTCTTTTCACCTTAAAAGTAAACGGCAATGCAGCTGGCCTGCACCAGGGAGCTGTTCTTCACCCACTGCAGAGTCTAGTTGAAGTGGTTGTTGTTGCGGCTCACGTTGTCTCCCCTGGGGACAGCGCTTGCTTCAGGCCGCACACCAACAGGATGGGCTCTGTCACCGTAGGGCACCGCTCCCTCCCACCAGATGCCGCTGCTTCCTTTGCTTTTCCGTTTCCTACTCCATTGCTGCCGCCACCACCACCTCCCCTGCTGTCACCGACATCTTCCAAGGTGGAGTATGTCAGCGAATCTGGGGGAGGAGGAAGAGACAACGATGGAGGGGTAGGGTTAGGGGAGAAGCCAACTAGATGGAGTGACGGAAGGAGAAGGACGTGGGACGGACAAACTGAAGGAAGAAATAGCAGTTGGTGAAGGGGAGGGAAGCCGCATCGTTTTCGAGCGTACCTTCTCAGTGGCAGCGACCTCAGGAAAGCACTGTCCCCAGGGGCTATAACGTGAGCTGCAACAACAGTCGCCATGTGGTGGGTGAAGAAGTGTTAGAAGCTGGGGCTGTAAGCGGAGGGGAGGTGGTGAGAGCTCGAGGTGGCATCAGCAGGTCTGTCCACTATAACTGAAATCCGTTATAAAGATGTCCATTAAAATCAGGGTTTACTCTATTTTGCATGGGATTTCTTACAAACCAATCCAAAAGTGATAAATTGTCATATTGTAGTCATGTGGCACAGTTGGGAAGGCTGAGGCTGAAGACATTTTTTGAGGTTAACATCTACCAAAGGAAAATATTTTACTAGACATTTAATGTCCTTGTTTGGTAGAGGTTTGTATTTTAAAATAGGAATATTTAATTTGAGTAATTTATTTGTGCTGAGAACATGGTTCTGCATATTCAAAATCTATCATTCAATACTACCTAAAGTTCATAATTAAGAGTTATTAAAAATTTTACTGAGGTGAAAAATATTGCTTATTACAAATGCAATTTAAAGACAACCTGCTTATTTGTTTTCACTAATTCATCCATTACCAAAAAAAATCTATAATATGGAAGCTCCAAGTTGCCCGATTTATTATGGTTAAAGCATAAAGTTGTGACTTCCTGAAATTGGAATTGAGTTTAAGTCCAATTGTAAAGTCTATCTAAGGCATATTTACAAACACTAATACTGTGGTAGATTTCACTTGGGGGTTACTGATCAAGTTTGCTCGACAGTGTATCTGAATAGTTTGCTCATGGAGTTTTTGCACTTATTTTTCCCCTGTTGCACTTGCTTCATTTCAGCAGCAATATCAAATAATGCAGTTCCGTATTACTGCATGGAAAGGTTTGGCCTGGGTTGGGGTTTTAAGTACAGACAGTCTTGGACTCTCAACCTTGGGATTGCTCCCACTGACCTCGATAGTATTAACCTTGCCTGATGGCAAAATTCATTCTCTTTACCTTAATAATGGCTTACCTTTCCTTTATGATGTGTTTTGTTGGCAGGTGGAATGGATACAGCAACAGGTAGTAAAAAGGAGGATAAAGAGAGATTTTAAAGCTGGTGCTTCCCAGTATCCTTACTTCAATGATCCTAAATGGCCAAGCATGTGGTACATAGTAAGTACATGAATGGCGTGAAACGTACTTGGCTTTTGTGGCAGTATATGCTCTTTCTATGTCAGCATATTAGTGTTGCAAAATTAAATTTGGCACGGACTTGGTGTGCCGAAGGGCTTGTTTCCATGTTGTATCTCTAAACTAACCTTAAAACTAAAAGCATAGGGAGTGCAGAAAACTGAACCATTTAAGTGCCAATGTGGCACCGGTGAATTTTTTTTCAGGGAACCACAGGAAGGAGAACTACTTGTTTAAAAGGAGGGTGGGAAATGAGGCCCGTGTATGGTGAAGAAAGAGGGACCAAGGTACCTGGTGTTGGAGAGAGTTGGGAATGAGTGCCTACTGAGCTAGATGTTGAACCACTGAGTGTCAAACAGCCAGACTGTGGGTTGTCACGGTTGTGCTGTTTTATTTATTCTGTGTTTAAATCCACACACTTCGCACCCACTATTCTTTCTCCTTGGCAGTTTGTGCCGACTTTGAACAAGCCATGGGTTTTCTAGTTTTATTAAATGGGGACAGGAGTGGGACCCTTCACACCTGTGAACATTAAGCACAATGAGGGTGTGTGCATATCCATAAATGTGCCCATTTAATGAACTAACTTCTCCACCTCACAGAGCAAAATAATCTGTCCAATGTTTTATTTTGGTCTTATCACATAGAATATGTCGTTAAGAGGGTACTTTTGCTGAATGTAATGTTGTTGCGTTTGAGGTTATCTCCTTTCTCTACTTGTCAGCATTGTAACGATGATACTCACCACTGCCAGTCAGACATGAACATAGTAGGAGCCTGGCGAAGAGGATTCACTGGCCGAAATGTGGTGATTACCATTCTGGATGATGGGATTGAGAGAAATCACCCTGACCTCCAGCAGAATTATGTATGTTATTACTTTGTTCTCATACTCATTTAAAAAAGTGCTTAAAATGTTCTAACGTACCTTTTTAAATCATTTGAGTGCACTTTTAAAACATAATATACAAATGTGGAATTCATTGTTACTTGGAATTGCAACACTAAAGTTAAACCAAAACAAGATTGTTTGCAAGGTTTACAATTGTTGCTGCTCCTTTGTGGACCTTGAAACCATAATGTTGCTGCAATTGGAATTTGAACTCTCACTCCACCTGGACTTGTGCTTTTGATGATTACAAACCTAGTTCGATGTAATTGGACTGTGTAATCTATTTGAGATAATAGATTTATTTTCCCTTGTTTTGAGGTCAATTGCCACTAAAATCACAGAGTGCAATTAGAGAACAGTTAAATAAGGAATTGGACCCTTCACTTGACCTTGGGATTTCTTCTTGGCCACGCCTTGAATATTTAATGTTGGCAAGTCATCAAAAGTTCCAAACTCCATCCTTTATCGAACCATTTAAAAGGAATGTGTATATTGTTTTTATATTCCTTGGTTATAAATAGAAGCTGCTAACCAAACATAACTTGTTTAGTCTAAATGACTTGCAAGCATTCACCTCCATGTGAACAAACACTTGTAATCACATTTCCTCACCATCTAACAGCTCTGATAGCTTTCAACCACCTTATTCTGTACAATATAATATTAAATGTTGAAACAAGAAACTGCAAATGCTGGTTTACAAAAAATGGCGCTGGCGTGACTCGCTGGGTTGGGCAGCATCTCTGGAAAACATGGATAGATGGCCTTTAGAATCAGTCTAATGAAGGGTCCCAACCTGAAACATCACCTATCCATATTCTCCAGAGATGCTGCCTGACCTGTTGAGATACTCCTGCACTTTGTCTTTTTTAAATGGTAAATGTTGATGGTTTCTGCCTCAACTCAATGGTAGTGCTGAGCTCCATTTATATTCTATTCACCATGTTTTCTGTGTATCATAACTCTCACAATGGGAAGTACTGCTAAGAAATCTTCCAAAAATAAGTCAGTGCAGGATGGAATGATTAGAATATAAAAATATACAAAAAAATGGGTTAGTTGTGTTTTGCTCTATTGAAAAAAACATAGACAACATAGGCTGCTCCATCTAATCCTTTGGCACACCTCTACACTTATAAAATGCAGGACATAGGAAATGAGCATGAATTGAAGAAATTAGCCATTCCATTCTTTTCATTGCAATTATCCAACTGCAAGTATTCGGTTTGTACTCCTGGTACCTTCAGGATCTTAGGCACATCCCATTATGTTAACAAATTACTTGTCCGACAATGACATGTTGATGAAAATAGCCCGTTGACCAGTCATTAGTGTAAAGAGAAAAGGTGTAAGAGGGAAGCTTGAGCGTGTAATTTTCCACATGACCAATGCACAAAGTTGCAAACTGAAAGCATTTTAACATGTCTCCTGTTCAGTTTCCTATATTCAAACTTTTTTCTTGCTGCTTTTATGTTTCTATTAAATTGCTGTTTTTCACTTATTTATCGATAATGATACCGGCTGCTGAAATATGTTAACTAAAGATGTTTGGAAGCCTTCCAGTATTTTCAATGATCTTGGAAATAATTCTGTGAATCAAACAGTTGGCATGATTCGGAGCTCAATAGGTTATGCAAGGAGGATGGAGAGGGTGATATTAAAAAATATCTGACGACGGGTCTCAACCCGAAATGTCGCCTATTCCTTTTCTTCAGAGATGCTGTCTGACCCGCTGAGTTACTCCAGCATTTTGTGTCTATCTTTAGGTGATATTGACACATGGTTCCCTTCTGTTCTTGTGGCTAAGTTGAATCATTTATGTATGGAAAACCTTTTAAGAATGCATGAATTGGATGGTGTGTTTATTTATTAATGAGGTTGTGTGATTTTTCTCCTCTTGCTGAAGGATCAAATGGCCAGCTTTGATGTCAATGGAAATGACTGGGATCCCATGCCTCGATATGATATCAGCAACGAGAATAAGTAAGGGAAATATCTATTTCAGTTCAGGCACCTCAAGCACTTTAAGATAAAATTAGTTTGATGATGAGCTTTTTCTATTTCACATTATTATTTATATTTATCATTGCTTTTCTTTTATAATACTGAAAGGAAATGACATGCTGCCCCCCCACTTATTCCACCCTGACAAACTGTTGGTTGCATGACATGAAATCTCTTGCAAATTTTGAACCCTTTTGAGACTGTCACATAATTGCATTAGTAAGAGCACATTGGTTCGAATAATCAGAATAATTTTTGCTTATTTACTCTAAGATGTAAAATTTGGCACCCAGCAACAGTCACCATGTTAAGAAATTAAATGTAGCCAGAAAATTATGTGCAGTGTAAGCCAAAATGTCTGACATTTGATTCTGGCCAGTAAGGTTTGCTTCCATAAGTAAACAGAACATAATGCCCATTATTAGGCAATACATGTATTTCACTGGCAGAATAATATTCTTCTTATCGAGTCCACACATACGATTAGTTGTTCAGCCAGAGCTGAACACACTTCTCAGCATCTGCATGCAATGACGTCTGTCTTGCGCTTCCTGTGCGTGGCGGTGGAAAGATTGGGGGAAACAGGGCCGCGACATGAATGCTCTTTCCTTGACCCCAGAATAATATTGCAATTTACATTAATAAATCTGTCCATATGCACATCCTCAAAGTAAAGAAGTTTCAAACATTTTCCATTGCTAAAAATGTTTCAGTAGCTGAAAATTTAATATCTAATGTTGCTCAAATATAGCCTTAAGAGGCTTCTTAATGTAGCATTTTATAGTTCAGGATGTTGTGTCTCAAAATTTGTTGCAAAATTTACGCATCAAAATCTTCCGTCTAACAGTAAACATGTAGATCCATCTAACACTAGGCTTGTATGTCTGACACCAGTATGGGGAAACTAGATTTGGCAAAACAGTCAGAAGCTGAAGAACTGATGCTAATTTTCTCAATTCAAAGTAGATTGTTAAAAGCACTGTTGGTTCATGTTGATTTCATCAACGTTGACATTGACATTGAAATACGTTTTAATGTTATTATGGCTAAATAATACATGCTGGTTGGATAAAGAAACTCTTCCCAAACTTCCATTTGATATTGGGAGGCAGTGATAAGAGGATCACAGAGCTTTTAAGGTCATAAGTGGTAGGAATAGAATTGGGCCATCCGGCCCATCAAGACTACTCTGCCATTCAATCATGGCTGATCTATCTCTCCTTTAATTCTGAGGCTGTGACCTCTAGTCCTAGATGTCCACTAGATTCCCACTAGTGGAAATGTCCTTTCCACATCCACTCTATCCAAGCATTTCACTATATTGTATGTTGCAATTAAGTCCCCCCTCATTCTTCTAAACTCTTGTTTACCTTGGGCTTGTCGGTTAATTGGCCATTGTCAATTGCTCCGTGTGTTGACAAACGGGTAACATCTGAAGATGATGGGAATGGGGGTGTGGAGAAGGGTGAATACATTGTGTGGAGAATGGTTTTGAGTTCTGAGCTGGCATTGACTCGGGGGCCAAAATGGCCTCTTCCCGATAGACAATAGGTGCAGGAATAGGCCATTTGGCCCTTCGAGCCAGCACCGCCATTCAATGTGATCATGGCTGATCATCCCCAATCAGTACCCCATTCCTGCCTTCTCCCCTTATCCCCTGAATCCACTATCTTTAAGAGCCCTATCTAGCTCTCTGGAAAGTATCCAGAGAACCAGCCTCCACCGCCCTCTGAGGGAGAGAATTCCACAGACTCGCAACTCTGTGAGAAAAAGTGTTTCCACGTCTCCGTTCTAAATGGCTTGCCCCTTATTCTTAAACATCATAGGAAAAAAGGGAAATCTTGGGTGGAATGAAAGATGGTTATCCACTACCAGATTAAAAAAAACTGGAGCTGCTTATGTGATTCAAATGGAACAAATCTTATCATTAAGATCTTTGACAGCATGCACACACACATTCCATTTCACTGCAGGAGATGCCACAGTCCCTTGAGTGATTAAGATACCAGCTGGCCTGACTGAAGTATGTGTGAATGTGCCTTTTCCTCTTTGATGAGATTTATAAGAACATATGCAAGTGACGAAGGCATATAGATAGGGGTAAGCAAGTGAGAAGGGACCTAATAAATGGAGTATAGCAAGGGAAATGTGAACTTGTTCGATGTGGTGGGACCACATTTGACTAGTGAGGGATTCCACATTGCTGGGATGTGAGTGAACTGGATGTCACTGTCCATTTCATCAAAGATCAGCTTGCTGGTAATTTAGAAATCTAATAGTATGCTAGCCTTTACTGCTGATGAAATTGGATTACAAAAGTGTGCTTGGGTTATGCTTCAACTACATTGGGCAGTGAAAACTGTACAGTATTGGTCTCATTAATTGAATGTTAATGTTTTGGAAGCAGTTCAGAAAAGACTTGTTGAACCAATGGAATGGACAGGTTGTCATACGGATCAATCTGAAACGTCACCTATCTGATTTCCCCAGAGATGCCACCTGACCCAGAATTATTCCAGCACGTTGTATTTTAAAAAATACAGCATTTGCACTTCTTTGTGCCTACATTACATTTATTGTTTGTTTTCTGTTCGATAGACATTCTTCAAATTCTATTTGATTCTTCATGGCTATACAACTACAGCCAATTGTTTAATTTGGATAGTGGTCAGTTATTGGATGGTGTAATATTAAACTATGCAATGTGCATTTGTGAAAATAGAAGAAAAATAACAAAGACCCTGGTGGTGTTGTGTGAGGGTGTCTAGCAAAATTCTAAATGTTTAACTAGCTGGAGCAGCTTTAGATTTGCTGCGACTTCCAGCAGCTGCATAGTAATTGAGGGTTTTGAGCTGGCAGCTTTGATGTACTCTATGGCTGGCCTTGTTCTTCAATTAAAGGCCTGTGACTTGGTCTCCTGCTTACAACATTTTGCTTGTGCCTAGTTATACACTGAGGGGATAAGAAAATAAGGCCAGGGTACCAAGCAACAAGTTAAGAAAATAAATTTGTCAAAACATCTGCACTAGCAAAATATTTATCACTTAAGTTTGTCATTTGCTTTCAGCAACTTAGCTGCAAGGGAGAGCATCACACTCTTGCCTTTCTCTAATCCTCAGGAATAAGAAGGGCTTGACCTTGTTTACTGTAAGTGTATTTCCTTGTAAATTAAGTGATTAAGTAACAACAGTTGTAGCCAGCTAATGCAGTTTCTCACTGCAGAAGATATGTTTCTTGGCCATTTCATGTTGGCTTTGGAGAAAAATAAATGAAGGAATTTTACACACAGATGCAGAACAGTTGCCCAGTGCAGTTTGTTCCGCATAAGCTTCTACTCGCATGTTATCCTTCAGATTGCTTTCTAATACAAGTTGTTCCCAGGTTACAGCAGGATTCCATTCCTGAGAATGGTTTATAACTCGGAACAGTCCATGCAGCTGCAGCAAAGTTCCCACCTGACAGAAGGTGCCACCAGCCCTGTGGCAGACGGCAAATCCATACCACCAGCCTCACTCGTATTTACATAGGTCGACTCTTCATATTCTGGGGAGTCCTTTAGTTTAGTTCAGCTTATTGTCACATGCACTAAAGCTTTTCACTATACGTGAATAAAATAAACTAGGGAGCCTATATATGTTCCTTTCCAGATTTCTTTGAGTACAATTCTTGAATTTAATCTCTGAATATATTAGTGATAATCTTGTCCAAAGAGCATCTCTCCAGCCTTTCTATTCGCAGGCTTATGAAATGTCTTTAATCTCCATATCTGGTTGCTTCAATGTCCCTCCATGTTACAAGATGGTGGCAGTGACCAATGATTGAAACAAACTAGAAAATTATTTGCTTTGGTTTGGTTTTGGTCATTTTGGTTATGTTTTTGCATAAATGTCCTAAAAGACATTTAGCAATAGATTGATGTTCAAAAAGCAGTTTTAAATTGAAATATTGTCATTTTGTGTGGGTTTTATTCAAGAGAGGGCGAGATCTGCATAGTAAATATTTAAGTTTTGTTAATCATCACATATTGAATATTAATATTGGAGACTCAAATGTTTCAAATATGTTTCAGATCAGTGACATTTTTATTGATACATAGCTATTTTGTCTTAAAGCTGAGATCTTCTGGTGGAGGAGAGTGCATGTACTGACATGACAATTGGGCAATGTGTAACTTAGTGAAAATCCCAAAAATGTAAGTGCTAGAAAACTGAAATGAAAACAGAATTCTAGAAATAGTCAGCCGAGAGACTGCATTTGTGGAGGGGGGGGGAATATATTATTGCTAAATGACTCTTTTACTTTCCTCCTTGGAATGTAGTAAAAGGATTTGGAAACCAAAGTTGAGCAGAGACCTTCAATTAAATTTAAAAAAAATCAGGTTGGCAAAGCTTTGTTTCTTAGGCTGCCTTTAGGATAGATGTGATTTTATTGGATCTGAAAGTAATTGGAACAATCTGCTTTTAAAAAAATAAAGCAGCCTATATCTAGATTGACAAAGGAAATTTGACAATTACAAGTTCCTCTTTAAGTTAGTGGTTTTAATGTTTTTTTTAAATATTCGGTTTTATACAAATTCTAATCCAGTGTTTGCAGACATCTATTCTTGATATTTTTCTGCATTGCTTTATCACATTAAAGTTCAAGTGTGTCCCTGATAGGACAATGAAATTCTTACTTTGTTTCGGCACACAGAACATAGTAGGCATTTACTACAATACAGGTCAGTGTGTCCATATATCATTATATAAATACATACACACATTAATAAATAAACTGATAAAGTGCAAATAACAGACAATGGGTTATTAATGATCATAGTTTTGTCCGGGCCAGGTTTAATAGCCTGATGGCTGTGGGGAAGTAGCTATTCCTGAACCTGGTCGTTGCAGTCTTCGGTCTTCTGTACCTTCTACCTGAAGGTAGCAGGGAGATGAGTGTGTGGCCAGGATGGTGTGGGTCCTTGATGATGCTCACAGCCTTTTTGAGGCAGCGACTGCGATAAAACCCCTCGATGGAGGTAAGGTCACAGCCGATGATGGACTGGGCAGTGTTTACTACTTTTTGAAGTCTTTTCCTCTCCAGGGCGCTCAAGTTGCCAAACCAAGCCACAATGCAACGAGTCAGCATGCTCTCTATGATGCACCGTAGAAGTTAGAGTCCTCATTGACAAACCGACTCTCCGTAATCTTATCAGGAAGTAGAGGCGCTGATGTGCATTCTTGATAATTGCATTAGTGTTCTCGGACCAGGAAAGACCTTCAGAGATGTGCACTCCCAGGAATTTGAAGCTCTTGACCCTTTCAACCATTGACCCTTTGATATAAACGGGACTAGGTCCCCGTCCTACTCCTTCCAAGGGCCAGGTTATTGTGCTGGCGCCATAAGGGCAGTTGCTCGATCTCTCTTTTATACTCGGACTCATCCCCATCAGTGATACATCCCACAACAGTGGTGTCGTCAGCGAACTTGATGATGGGGTTCGCGCTATGACCGGCTACGCAGTCATGAGTATAGAGTGAGTACAGCAGGGGGCTGAGCACGCAGCCTTGAGGTGCTCCCGTGCTGATTGTTATCGAGGCTGACGCATTTCCACCAATACGAATGGACTGTGGTCTGTGAATGAGGAAGTCGAAGATCCAATTGCAGAGGGATGCGCAGAGACCCAGTTCTGAGAGTTTGGTAACCAGCTTGGAGGGGATGATTGTGTTAAATGCTGAGCTGTAATCGATAAATAACAGCCTGACATACGAGTTTTTTTTTGTCCAAGTGGTCCAGAGCAGAGTGGAGGGCCAGCGAGATCACTTCCACCGTTGATCTGTTGTGGCGGTAAATGAACTGCAGTGGGTCCAGGCTTTTGTCGGGGTAGGAGTTGATTTGCTCCATGATCAACCTCTCAAAGCACTTCACCACAGGCGTTAGTACCACTGGTCGATAGTCATTGAGGCACGTCACCTTACTCTTCTTGGGCACTGGTATAATTGATGCCCTTTTAAAGCAGGTGGGGACCTCAGAAGTGGGAGGTTGAAAATGTCCCTAAAAACTCCAGCCAGCCGCACAGGTTTTTAGAACACGACCAGGTATACCATCACGTCCAGGCGCTTTTCGAGGGTTCACCCCTCTGAAGGATTTCCTGACATCGGCCTCTGACTGAAATACCATCACAGCGAATGGGGGCTCGGGAAGGCACATCAGTGTTTTCCCTATCAAAACGTGCATAAAATGCATTGAGCTCGTCAGGGAGTGATGTTTCGCCGCCATTCGAGCTGCCTCCTGGTTTCGCCTTTTGGGAGGTGATAGCATTCAGGCCCCGCTCAGCTGCAGAACATCTGTCCAGTTTGGAGCAGAAGTCCCTTTTGGCCTTTTTGATGGCCTTACCAAGGTCGTATCTGGACTTGTAGTCCACTGTATCATCAGACTGTATCATCAGCTCGGTGTCTGGACATCAGAAGAGTGCGTATCTCAAAGTTCATCCAAGGTTTCTGATTGGGAAACACTCAGAAGGTTTTTGTAGGGATGCAGTCCTCCACACATTTCATTATAAAGTCTGTAATGACTGTGGCATATTCGTTCAAGTTCGTTGCTGAGTCCTTGAACATTTCCCAGTCTGCAGACTCCAAACAGTCCTGGAGTGTTCCTCTGCCCTCTCCCCCCCCCGACCAGCTCTGTACTGTCCTCACCTCTGGGAGTGCGCTCTTCAATTGCTTCCTGTAGGCAGGGAGAAGCAGCACCGCGGTATGCTTGGATTTACCGAAGTGAGGGCGAGGGTTAGAGCGATAGGCATTCTTGATGGTGGTGCAGCGGTGGTTGAGGGCGTTTGGTCCTCTGGTGCAGCAGGAGACATGTTGGTGAAACTCTTGCGTCACATCTTTTAAACTGGAATTGTACTAATTTTTTTTTTCTTGAAAGGATTCAACAAAATTTTTTAAAATGGTCTTATGTTGCCATAAGTGATAGGAATAGAATTAGGCCATTCGGCCCATTAAGTCTACTCCAGCCATTCAATCATGGCTGACCTATCTCTCCCTCCCAACGCCATTCTCCTGCCTTCTCCCCATAACCTGTCAATTGATTGCTTGGGGGAAAAAATAAATTATTTTGCA
Organism: Raja brachyura; assembly: GCA_963514005.1. The sequence continues at coordinate 56,093,887 of OY740783.1, forward strand.
AATATGTTTGAGTCTTTGTGGTGCTTAGTAATTTGAACCTAAAGTGAACAATCAATTTGGCGAGAATTCCTTTCACCAACCTAACCCAGAACCCTGGAAACAAAACATTATAGAAGGAGATGTGGAAATATTATAGCAGCTGGATGCCTCCAGGTAATAGTCAATGCAGGGGAAATGCTGGTATTCTGCATTTCAAGGACACGGCTGTACATGGTGTAAATTCAGATTTTAGTGAAATAACCCATTTACTTTAGATTGGTTACCAGTCTGGCACTGATCCCTTTTATCTGCCCTTATGCAATACTATGAACTCTGTAAATATTTATCTGCATTCTAACATATGTTGAATGTGCATATTGAAGGTAATCATCGAGGAAGTCACTTGCTGAATCTCTTACTAAGTTCAGGCTATTAAAGGAATGCATTGATTTGGCAGATGGCTATTTATGATTGATGTTGGGATTCTGGAAGGATGCACTGTCGCTGGAGCCTGAAATGTGGGTTAATTTGGTTCTTTTGTGCATACCTGGAGGGAGAGCTGACTGACACATTTACAAGTTAACTAGTGCTTTTGGAAATGTTCTTGTGCCCTGCTTTGCACTTAAAAAAACAATCCCACTACTTAACATTGGTTTCCAGATTACATGGGCTTGGATTAGCTGTGGACGTGGTCAAAGTAGCGAAGGGCAAACCAGGGCGGAGTCATTTCCACTCTTCAACTCCTGACCTGGACTCTACCCCACCGAACCCCAACAACAATTTAATATGTTTATATTAAATGCCACACGCATTAAATGATGTGCCCATCCAAAAATAATCAAATTTCTGCTTGGACCTTTGGTTAAATCTAGAATCATAGAAAATAGATGCAGGAGTGGGCGATTCGGCCCTTCGAGCCTGCACCGCCATTCAGTATGATCATGGCTGATCATCTAACTCGGTATCCTGTACCTGCCTTCTCTCCATACGCCCTGATCCCTTTAGCCGCAATCTTGGGTAAGAGGCTGAAAATGAAAGAAATATTAAGGAAGGAATTCTGCTGATCTCTCATCTTCTCTGCTTGCTAGTCTTTGACTGGTAATGTAATGTAACAGAGTCATTGAGCACTGTTTGAAGAATTGAATCTACTCAACATCTAAAGTCTTATATGTGGTGTGGGGGTGGAAATGCTCCATATTTTCATTACTACTTATTTTTAAAAAAGCATTTCCTCTTTTTAGTTCCGAAAGGCCAAGTGTTACACATGAGTGGTTATCCCCTATCAAATTCCTTTTACAATTGTAACTAATTTAATTAGATAAATTGTAAAGCGATTTTGTTCAGCCTCTATGCCAGATCTTTCCCAACACCAACATATCCATTTTGGTTGTAAAAAGCTCCAGATGGAATCTGACCAATATGAAGTAGAATTTGAAACATCACTTCCTGCCTTTAAGATAATGTGCCCACCACCAGATTTTTCTTTCCCTTGATGCAGCTAGATTTCTGGTAATTTTTAATTAAAATTTCCTTTATCTTTTAATCAGCTAGGTGTTGCCAGTTATCATTTGCACGAAGGTCATTTGGTGTGTTTGCGCGTAGTTCTGTCCAACAACTTGCCTTGTTATTAGATTAACGAATATTTCCTTGTTTGATGTTCCTGTCTCTGTAGCTGTTAAGTAGAATCTGTCAAAACACTGGCGGTATCCAAGGACCACCTTAACAGTATAGTATGACTGGTTAGTACGCAAACAAACCTTTTCATGGAATCTCAGTACATGTAATCATTAACCAATAATACCAATTTGGAACTTAAGGTCAAATATGCATCGGGGAAAGATTGGCGTTGTCATTTTCAAGCAATATTATTACGTGTTGAACATCCATGTGCTCCAAATCTATTCGGTGCAGTTTTCCCAAGAGAGATTGCGAGAGCATTGATGTACAGAGGGAACTTGGGTCCAAGTCCACAGCTCCCTGGAAGTGGCAACACAAGCAGATAGTGGTAAAGCAGGCATATGATATGCATGCTTTCATGAGTATGAATATCACAAAGTCGTTTTACATCATTATAGGACTTTGGTTAGCCTGCATTTGTAATATTGTGTACAGTTCTGGTTGACCATTACAGAAAGGATAGGGAGCCTTTGGAGAGGGTGCAGAAGGTTTACGAGAATGCTGGTTGGATTAGAAGGAAGGAGAGGTTGAACAAACTTAGATTGTTTTTTCTGCATTGTCAGATGAAACATAGAAACATAGGAAATAGGTGCAGGAGTAGGCCATTCGGCCCTTCGAGCCTGCACCGCCATTCAATATGATAATGGCTGATCATCCAACCCTGATCCCTCTAGCCACAAGGGCCACATCTAACTCCCTCTTAAATATAGCCAATGAACTGGCCTCAACTACCTTCTGTGGCAGAGAATTCCACACTCACCACTCTCTATGTGGAAAAAAGATCTTCTCATCTCAGTCATAAAAGACTTCCCCCTTATCCTTCAACTGTGACCCCTTGTTCTGGAGTTCACCAACATCGGGAACAATCTTCCTGCATCTAGCCTGTCCAACCCCTTAAGAATTTTGTAAGCCTCTATAAGATCCCCCCTCAATCTCCTAAATTCCAGCGAGTACAATCTGAGTCTATCCAGTCTTTCTTCATATGGAAGTCCTGCCATCCCAGGAATCAGTCTGGTGAACCTTCGCTGTACTCCCTCTATGGCAAGAACGTCTTTCCTCAGATTTGGAGACCAAAACTGTACGCAATACTCCAGGTGTGGCCTCACCAAGACCCTGTACAACTGCAGTAGAATCTCCCTGCCCTTGTACTCAAATCCTTTTGCTATGAATGCCAACATACCATTCGCTTTCTTCACAGCCTGCTGCACCTGCACGCCTACTTTCAATGACTGGTGTACCATGACACCCAGGTCTCGTTGCATCTCCCCTTTTCCTAATCTGCCACCATTCAGATAATAATCTACCCTCCTGTATTTGCCGCCAAAGTGGATAACCTCACATTTATCCACATTATACTGCATCTGCCATGCATTTGTCCACTCACCCAACCTATCCAAGTCACCTTGCAGCCTCCTAGCATCCTCCACACAGCTAACACTGCTCCCCAGCTTCGTGTCATCCGCAAACTTGGAGATGTTGCATTCAATTCCCTCATCCAGATCATTAATATATATTGTAAATAGCTGGGGTCCCAGCACTGAGCTTTGCGGTACCACACTAGTCACTGCCTGCCATTCTGAAAAGGACCCGTTTACTCCTACTCTTTGCTTCTTTTATGCCGGCCAGTTCTCTATCCACATCAATACTGAACCCCCAATACCGTGTCCTTTAAGTTTGTATGCTAATCTCTTATGTGGGACCTCGTCGAAAGCCTTCTGAAAGTCCAGATATAACATATCCACAGGTTCTCCCTTATCCACTCTACTGGTTACATCCTCAAAAAATTCTATAAGATTCGTCAGACATGATTTACCTTTCATAAATCCATGCTGACTTTGTCCAATGATTTCACCGCTTTCCAAATGTGCTGCTATCCCATCTTTAATAACTGACTCTAGCATTTTCCCCACAACCGATTGGTCTAATTCCCCGTTTTCTCTCTCCCTCCCTTTTTAAAAAGTGGGGTTACATTAGCTCCCTCCAATCCTCAGGAACAGAATCTAAAGAGTTTTGAAAAATTATCACTAATGCATCCACTATTTCTGGGGCTACTTCCTTAAGTACTCTGGGATGCAGCCTATCTGGCCCTGCGGATTTTTCAGCCTTTAATCCATTCAATTTACCTAACACTACTTCCCGGCTAACGTGGATTTCACTCAGTTCCTCCATCTCCTTTGACCCCCGGTCCCCTGCTATTTCCGGCAGATTATTTATGTCTTCCTTTGTGAAGACTAAAGTAGATATTCAATTGGTCTGCCGTGTCCTTGTTCCCCATGATCAATTCACCAGTTTATGACTGCAAGGGACCTACATTTGTTTTAACTAACCTTTTTCTCTTCACCTATAAAAACTTTTGCAGTCAGTTTTTATGTTCCGTGCCAGTTTTCTTTCATAATCTATTTTCCTTTTCCTAATTAAGCACTTTGTTCTCCTCTGCTGGACTGAATTTCTCCCAGTCCTCTGGTAGGCTGCTTTTTCTGGCTAGTTTGTATGCTTCATCTTTAGTTTTGATACTATCCCCGATTTCCCTTGTTATCCACAGATGAACTACCTTCCCTGATTTATTATTTTGCCAAACTGGGATGAACAATTGTTGTAGTTCATCCATGCAGTCTTTAAATGCCTTCCATTGCATATCCACCATCAACCCTTTAAGAATCACTTGCCAGTCTATCTTGGCAAATTTGCGTCTCATACCCTCAAAGTTACCTTTGTTTAAGTTCTGAACCCTTGTTTCTGAATTAACAATGTCACACTCCATCCTAATGAAGAACTCAACCATATTATGGTCACTCTTGCCCAAGGGGCCGCGCACAACAAGACTGCTAACTAACCCTTCCTCATTACTCAGTACCCAGTCTGGAATAGCCTGCTCTCTCGTTGGTTCCTCTACATGTTGGTTCAGAAAACTATCCCGCATACATTCCAAGAAATCCTCTTCCTCAGCACCCCTGCCAATTTGATTCACTCAATCTATATGTAGATTGAAGTCGCCCATTATAACTGTTTTACCCTTGTTGCACGCATTTATAATTTCCTGTTTGATGCCATCCCCAACTCCACTACTACTGTTTGGTGGCCTGTACACAACTCCCACTAGAGTTTTCTGCCCCTTAGTGTTTCGCAGCTCTACCCATATCGATTCCACACCCTCCAAGCTAATGTCCTTCCTTTCTATTGCGTTAATCTCCTCTCTAACCAGCAACGCTACTCCACCTCCTTTTCCTTTCTCTCTATCCCTCCTGAATATTGACTATTCCTGGATGTTCAGCTCCCAGCATTGGTCACCCTGGAGCCATGTCTCCGTGATCCCAACTATAATCATATTCATTAATAACTATCTGCACATTCAACTCATCCACCTTATTACGAATGCTCCTTGCATTGAGACACAAAGCCTTCAGGCTTGTTTTTTTACAAAACTCTTACCTCTTACACAATTATGTTGAAAAGTGGCCCTTCTTGATTTTTGCCCTGGATTTTTCAGCCTGCCACTTTTCACCTTGCTACCTATTTCTTCTACCCTCATTTTACATCCCTCTGTCTCTCTGCTCATGCTCCCATCCCCCTGCCACATTAATTTACATCCTCAAATCCTCCCTGACAGCACTAGCAAACAAGGTCATTGGTTCCCTTCAAGCCCAGGTGCAGACCGTCCTGTTTGTAGTGGTCCCACCTCGCCCAGAACTGGTTCCAATGCCCGAGAAATTTGAATCCCTCCCCTTTGCACCATTTTCCAAGCCACGTATTCATGTGCAATATCCTCCTATTTCTACTCTGACTAGCACGTGGCACTGGTAGGAGTCCAGAGATTATTACCTTTGAGGTCCTACTTTTAAGTTTATCTCCTAGCTCCCTAAATTCGCCTTGTAGGACCTCATCCTGTTTTTTACCTATATCGTTGCTGCCAATGTGCACCACGACAGCTGGCTGTTCACCAGGATCTCTCCAGGATAAACTAGAGAGTACATGAAGAGAATATCCTAAAAATACGAGTAACTGTTCTACTTGATCCAAATACTGGCTCTGATTCCGACACTGACTTATTCCAAAATTTTCACTCCATGTTTAGCTGAGTCATATTATACAAATAATGTACAATTTTCAACATAATCGTTAAAAATCTAAAAGTCAATTTTCCACAGATTTTCTATTGCAACTTGCTTTTAATGTGTTTGTACAAATTTACACTTATTATTATCTCTTTGGCTGTGTTGCTTTGACACATCAGTGGTGTTGTCAGTTTAGCGCAGCACAATGGCGCTGCAATAAAGTTGCTGCTTTGCAGCACCAGCGACCCGGGTCTGATCCTGACTGTGTGCTGTCTGAGTGAAGTTTGTACATTCTCCCTGTGACAGAGTGGGTTGGCTCCCGATGCTCTAGTTTCTTCCCACATTCCAAAGATGTGCAGGTTTGTAGGCTAATTGGCTTCTGTAAATTGCTCCTAGTGTATAGGACATAGACCTAGTGTATGGGTGATCGACGGTCAGCGTGGACTCGGTGGGCCGAAGACTTGTTTCCACGCGATATCTTAAGTTTAGTCTGAAGCTGTGTTTGAACTAGTTTCTATAATAAATCAGCTGAACATGTAAGGCAGCCAAAGATATTGTTTTTGGCAACCTTGCAATTGACTCCATTTACCTTCCTGACCATTCACAAACAAAACTCTGTGCAAGCTTGGTGCCAATTCAGACATTTGAATTAAGGTTCAAGGTTAATTTAGGCCCAAAATTTCACTTGTGTGACTACAGGCAACAAGCAGCTCACACATTCCCACTAAACTCAGTCGCCTGGAAAGGATTCCCTGGGCAATGAATCTACAAAGAACTGATCTGAGTAGATCGGTAAGGAACTGAGAAATGCAGATTCCTGCTACTCAACAATCTCATTGAAATGCTGCAACACCTGATTAAGCTGTGCTTCCATACGGTGCAGCTGTCAGATCGCGAACAATTGTGAATGTCTCGTGTACCAAATAATTAACTTGCAAAACAAAAATTTGCCGTAACTTGCAATCTCCCTTGCGGATGTTTCTCTCCGTTGAGATGAATGAAGTCACTGAAGCGATGCTGGGTTTAACCAGGCTGTTTAGACAGGCAAACTCTGAGGAGTTCAGTGCTGGAGCACCATCTGGACATTTCTGTCAGTCTAGTATGTAGACATTCAGTCTTGCTCTAATATGCAAGCCTTCTTTTGTTTGCTTGTGCCAAATCTCTTCCAAGGTTTCATCTGTTCAGTATTTAGCGCTGAACATTGTTATGAATTTTTTTTTGTCAGTTCATAAACGATGGGAGCAAATTAGGCCATTCTGCCCATCAAGTCTACTCTGCCATTCAATCATGGCTGATCTATCTCTCGCTCTCACCCCTATTCTCCTGCCTTCTCCCCATAACCCCTGACACCCGTACTAATGAAGAATTTGGTCTTCTCTTTAACGGTCACATGCAAGACCCCACCATCATTGTGGGCAGGTGTATTCTTGGAGCTGCATCCCATTATCCATTAAATTGTGTACTGCAATTTATTATATCTAGATATGGTGGGGCTAGGGATTGTGAGATCACTGGACTGTCTTTTGAACGCTGTTTGGAGCATGTGTAGTCCGATATTGCAGCTTCACTAAGCTGACCCCTAATGCTCTGTGTTAGTCTCTACCTAGCACACCCTTCCAAACTCATTAAATCAGGGTTGATCCTCTGTCCTGATATTATTGTAAATTGTAATTGTAAAATGAAGGATATGCTGTTCTGAACTCAGATTAAGGCAGTGTATAATGTTGCTGCCGCTGCAGATTTAACTGAAGTTTTTGTGTTTTAAACCTAATCTTAATATTCTCCTCCGATTTCAACAATCATATCTTCGCTTAACTTTTTTGGTCTTGTCTTCTGCCTCGTTTTGAGCTCCCCAATATGATTTAATTTGCATTACTCTAAGGTCGGTCAAAGGTTTCTTGGGAAAACCTCGAGACGCACCTTTTTCAAACTTCCGCTGTACTCGTTGGATTCATTCCCACCAAATCTGAGAAAATGTTAGTGTCCTGGAATGATATGTGAAGTGTGTGCGGGACCATGGGAAAGCTACTTTATTCATGAATAAAACACAGTGCAGTTATAGGCCCTTTGGCCAACGAGTTAATCTGCTAGTTGAATCGGTAGTAAAGAAAGCAAACTTAATGCTAGCATTTATTTCAAGAGGGCTAGTATACAAAACCAGGGATGTAATGCTGAGGCTCTATAAGGTGCTGGTCATGCCGCATTTGGAATATTGTGAGTAATTTTGGCCACCATATCTGAGAAAGGATGTGCTAGCTCTGGAGAGGGGTCCAGAGGAGGTTTACAAGAATGATCCCAAGAATTAGTAGGTTAACCTATGATGAGTGTTTGTCAGCACTGGGCCTGTACTCGCTGGAGTTTAGAAGAATGAGGTGACCACATTGAAACATAGAGAATAGTGAAAGGCTTGGATAGGGTGGTTGTGGAGAGTCAGTGGGAGAGTCTAGGACTAGAGGTCAGTCTCAGAATTCTTTTAGGAAGGAGATGAGGTGAGATCTATTTCCAGAGGGTGGTGAATCTGTGGAATTCTTTGCCACAAAAGGCTGTGGAGGCCAAGTCGGTGGATATAGGCATAGATAGATAGATTTTTGATTAGTGCAGGTGTCAAGAGGTTATGGGGAGAAGGCAGGAGAATGGGGAAAGGAGGGAGAGATACATCAGCCATGTTTTAACGGCAGAGTAGACTTGATGGGTTGAATGGCCTAATTTTACTCCTGTCACATGACCTTATGATGCCTGCTGATCATGATGCCATTTTTAAGTAAGTTTATTGGCCAAGTATTCACATACAAGGAATTTGCCTTCGTGCTCCGCCAACAAGTAACAACGTGACATACAGTGACAGTTACGAATGACTCGGAAAACACTACACATTAATAATAATAAAACATTAATAATAAAACACCATTGATCAAGCATGTGAACCAACAAAATACCAGATCAGAGGCTACAGATTTTTGTCGGTTGAGTAGAGCAACTACTCGTGGATAAAAACTGTTTTTATGTCTGGCTATGGCAGCTTAAACTAATCCCTTCTGCCTATACATACTCCATATCTCTCCAGTCTCTGCATATCGATGTGTCTGCCTAAAAGCCTCTTGAGCATGTTTGTATCTGCTTCACCATCACCACTCCTGGCAGCAGGTTCCAGGCACAAACCACTTCTCTGTAAAAACAAAGTTAACCTGCGCATCTCCTTTAAACTTCCCCCCTGCTCATCTTCAATTTATCTCATCTGGTATGTGGCATTCCCACCCGAAAGAAAAGGTTCCAACTACCTACCCCCTCAATTTTATCAACTTGTCTCAATTTTAATTAGTTTCTTTCTCCATGGAGAAAAGCAGTCTCTTGTTCATATCTGGCATGTGGATTTTATGTATGATAAACTTGAAGCCTTTGGTACGGTAGACCGATAGACCTGAAGAAACCACATGGCCACATGCAAGTGTAGTTCAAAGGATTGCTAAAGCCACTGTCCCACTTTCACGACCTAATTGGAAACCTCTGCTGAGTTTCCCCTTCATTCGTAATCTCAGCATGGCCGCCACGAGGTTGTAGGAGGTCTCCGTAACTCTTCCTCATGCTCGTGAGTGGTCTCCGCGTACTCGTGGCCTCAAGTAGGTCGCGTCGTTTTTTCCAGCCTGATAAAAAATGTCCACGAGTTGAAAAAAATGTCCACGGGTTGAAATGGAAAAAATTGATACTTTTTACTCGTAGGTCGGTCACAGTAGTCCGTGATGGTAGTCATAGGTCAGTAACTGGCCCGCGAAAAAAAATTGCAAACACGACATTTTATCATGTGATCATTTCCAATCGTAGCCAGTCGTAGTTGGTCTTGGATGTGGAAGACCGAGGTCGAGGATAGTCGTAGGAGGTCTTTTACTTTGGCGAGTCAACACGACCTTGACATTTTTTTTAACTTGTCTAGGGTGTTTTAAACTCGTGGATTAGGTCGTCCAAGTGGGACAGGCCCTTGAGCCACTATTGGGGAATCCAGCACTGAAATTGACAACTTTGTCTGCATATTGCTTGAGGAACTGCCCGTCCTGACCCATTTTCTCATTATCATGTTCTTGGTAATGATAATGATGAAGGCAGCGCATACTTGTAGAAAGAAGAACTGCAGATGCTGGTTTATATAAAAGTGCTGTTTAAATACACAGTGCTGGAATAACTCTGGTCAGGCAACATCTCTGGAGAACATGGATTGGTGATGTTTCGGTTTAGACCCTTCAATCTGAAGAAGGGTCCTGAGCCGAAGCAACACCTATCCATATTCTCCAGAAATGCTGACTTATCCGCTGAGTTACTCCAGCATGCTGTCCTTTGGCATATACTTGCTCCCACATGCCAGGCATGAAGATTTTAAATCAAGCAGGAGCCAAATATGACATATTTCTGTTAATATGCAGTTCTGTACAGTGGTATTATGCAGTACTAGTAAATATAGTGGTGCTAATTAGGTGTTGGTACTCCTGATCTGCTAATTTCATTTCTAAACTATTTCCAATCTGCAATCTTAATGAAGTTACTAGCAAACTCTTTACATTTAAACATAAACATATGTTCATGCATACATAAATTGAATGTTGTTCTCGGAAATATACTCTTTATACTATTCTTAATGGGTTGCTTTATGTAGTGAGCAATGTTTGAAATTTTCAACCTCTGGTCCTTGCAATGTTATTTAGTATATATGGCTTAATCCAGTGAAGCAATTAATTTTAACTAGGAGTACGATTGTGTATTTCTGGAGAATTGCTATTGTGCATTTGTTTTTGTATACATGATGTCAATAGGCTGTGGGATGAGAGTTTGTATATTTAATCCACCAGGTACATATGCCTTGTTCATCCATTGAGGTGATTGGAAGATCAGGAGGAGATAATTGCTTGTTCTGACGTCTGTGTTTTAGCCTTCCTAAAAATGTATAATTAATATTTCATGAGTATTTTGCAGGAGACAACTCAATGTTGTTCCATCTTGATTTTGGCTCCACAGGAGTTGCATCTACCTTAAAATCAGTGGTTCTGAAATCAAAGTTATTTATAAAGCATGCAATTGTGTTGAGTATTTCATGGCATTTTTAAGCTTGAGCCGGTTTGAATTATTTCATTATAAATTTTAATAGAAAGTAATGTTTATAATTTGTGCTTGGTTGGATGAAAGATTTGTGCAATTAAAAATTTATTGCAATAATTTATTTATAAGTTATTGCAAGAATTTCAGTAATAAGGAAGTAAACCTACTGATATTTGGTAGCTGAGTAAAACACTGCACTTAAACCTGACTTAGCCATGGTGCACACAAATATTATAATACGTGATTATTCTACTTATACCTATGAAAGTAGACAGTTGCATATTATAAATGCTTGCTTGCATCTCTGAGGTGAGTTTTTATAAAATTCAACATATCACATTGCATTGATTTTTGACATTGCTAGTATTGTAAATGGATAAAAATGTTTCTGTGTAAAGAGTGGGGAAACCTAACAAAATGCATAAAACATCACGAATTAGAACAAAATCAAGAAGCTGGAGGCAGAATTCAGAGAATCCGGAGATGGATAGTGGCCGTCATTCTTTCTCCAGGATTGCTTCAGGTGCTGTGTGTAAACAATTTGCGTTGTCATAGGGAGCACCAAGGTATCTAATATTTCAGGAAATAGGCACAATAATTCAGAAATTGATGAAATGTAATTGGTGTAGCAGTTATGGATAGGCAAAAAAAACAGACAAGGTTCATCCAATCAACATTAGGTAAAGCTTTGCAACATTATTTTAAATTATTTACAAGGTGTATGGCTGATTTGCACTCATCCAATCCATTCTATGCATTTTGCACCTAATTGCCAGGGTCTGCAGATTTTCCCTTTCTCTTCCTGCAGCTCCGATCAGGGCTCCAGACAAACTGGCGCCACTACGCTGTGTGTCCCAGTTCTACAGAGAGCACTTTCAAATTGACCAATGGCCTAGCAACCCTGAAGCCTTTACTCAATTTTGGAGTCCTAGCCTCTCACATCTGGCCAGGATTAACAGTGGCAAATTGAATGAGACAGATGTTCAAAAATGGACTAGGTCAGGGGTTACCAACCTTTTTCATCCATTTGTTCATTTTCCCTGGCAACTTTAATAGCACATAACAATGTTGTTTCACTTATTTATGAACAACTGATGATGAACAGATATCGGTATACCAGAACCAAATGCAGGCAGTCAATGAGAAAAATTATGTGCAAATCCTGAATCAACAAATATACCCCTGGGTAGGTGAAATTCACCCTCCGGGGGATAAATTTACCCCAGTTTGGGAACTCTTGAACTGTAAACATTTGACGAAAAGGTTAAAGTGTGATATTGAATCAAGGCAAACGTATGGTGTAACACTGAAACAATGACATGGAATTTTGGCTCCTGGCTATTTCCATGTAATTCAGTAGCATGCTACCCAGCCAAACTTTCCTTGATTTTAGTTTAGTCTATGATTAATTTCCTTATTTAACCAATATTTATTTTAGAGATGGAGCATTGCACACCATGCCAAACAAAAGCTAATTAACCTGAAAACCTGCATGTCTTTGGAATGTGGGAGAAAACCCACGCGGTACAGGAAGAACATACAAACTGCGTACAGACAGCATCTGGTCCACTTTACTCCCATAACCCAAATATATACGGGTTTGTTGGTTATTTGGCCTAATCAAAATTGCCCTTTGATGTGTAGGGAGTGGATGAGAAAGTGGGATAACATAGAACTGAACGGCTGATCAACGGATAGCATGGATTTGGTGGCCCAAATCTTACAAACACACACATGCTGAAAATGGCAGACAATAGTAGTGGAATAATAAGAGTCTTTTGAAGTTCAGCGCTTATTTGAGGTTGTGATGGTAAATAGCCTGGTGGCTGTAGGGAGGAAGCTGTTCCTACACCATTACAGTTTTCAGGCTCCTGCACATTCTTCCTGGTGGCAGGGGTGAAATGAGTGCGAGGCCAGGATAGTGTGGGTTTCAGATGATGTTGGCTGCCTGATTAAGCGACTCTGATAAATCCCTTCAATGGTGGGGAGGTCAGAGCCGGTGATGGACTGGGCAGTGTTCACAACTTTTTGCTGTCTTTTCCGCTCCTGGGCGTTCAAGTTGCTGAAGCAGGCCATGATGCAACATGATAAACTCAATAAGCTTTCTACTGTACACCTGTAGAAGTTCAAGAGAATCCTCTCTGACATACCGAATCTCCGTAATCTTCTCAGGAACTAGAATGTGCTTTATTTATAATTGCATCAGTGAAACAGTCCAGGAACCACTGCAATGTCGACTGGATATTTCTACAGTGATTGGTAGTGTGTTGATAAGGTTTACCTCAATCCTCAATTTGCCTTTGCTGAGCAGAACATTTTTTCTGTAATTGGCTCTGGTCAAAATTTCATAACAAGCAACAACTAAATAATGCAAATTCTTTATTTTGTGACTTGTTGCTGCTGACAACTTCAGAAACAAAGAAACACTTGTTCTGCTTGGGCAATAATCCTCACATATTCTCCTGGCAAAACCTTTCTTTTAATGAGGGCAGCTTGTGAAATAGAAATCCAAGTCTTTCCATAACGACAACAAAAAATCCCAGAGTTTGTATTGTCCCTTTAAAGTAGGAATTGTCCCAGTGATGTGACTATTAAATTAGCATAGATCCAAATAGGCAGCTGCTAAGATAGGTAACCAAGAGCTTGACAAAAGATGCATTTTAAGTTACTTAAGTTATTTTCTCTATGCAGTCACTCTGCTTGTTTGGAATTCAGTCCTGATAAACCACCTAATGGCCACGAATAAACAAGAGAAAATTTAGGCTATCATCTTTGTTTCCCAAAGTAAATTTAATCAAGCCAGCCTCCCATTCACTCTAATGCATATTGGGCCCTAGTCGATCATGGCTGTGGATCTGTGCACCCTGAAATCCATTTGCTGCAGTGCTGACAGCTGACCCTTCTGTCACATAGTTGCTTCCCTGAAATTGCTTCCGGAAACATTGCTTTTTTTCTTTTTAAAATTGAAATCCCAACTTATTTTCTCCATCCATTCTAAAGTTCCTCCTTCGGCTTGCTTCTTTTTCCTTGGGACATTTGATTGAACAAGCTATTGCAATCTGTTGAATAAACCGGGGGGGGGGGGGGGTGGTAATTTTACGATGCAAAAAATGACCTTTTAATTGATTAACATGACATTTGAAAAAGTGTTTGTTTACTAATTATATAATTGTATAATGCTTAGTTTGGAGATCCAGTGTGGAAACAGGCCCTTCAGCCCACCGAGTCCGGACTATCCAGCGATCTCCACGCACCAACACTATCCTACACACACTAGGGACAATTTACAATTGCACCAAGCCAATTAACCTACAAACCTCTATTTATTTTGAATGTATGAGGAAATCCGAGATCCCGGAGATAATTGATGTAGGTCAGGTGGAGAACATACCATCTCCGTGCAGACAACGCCCATAGTCAGGATCGAACCCAGGTCTCTGGCACTGTAAGGCAGCAACTCTACCACTGTGCTGCCCCTTCTCTTCCATGTTATGTCTCATTTTCGATCATACTTTCATTGCTGGTCGCATACTCAAGTAAAGTGTAAGAGTTTGCAGGGGAAATATAAGTTCAAGGAAATATTGTCTTTGAGCGCTTGTTTTAATAATTAATTTGACTCCAACATTCTCCTGATGCTAACTGCAGGATGGACACGGTCTCTATCACATTTTGTATACTTTTGACTTAAATAATGAGTGGTTGAAGTCAAATTCAAATGGGTAAAGCAGTTTGATTTGTTCAGTAGATCAACCGATGCGTATATTGTGCATTTGACTTCCTTGCCATTCAACTGAAATGCTAACCTTTAGTGTAATCTTATTGTAAATGGCACCAAGATTTCATGTTCCTCTTATTGGGTACAGAATAAAATGGTTGAGAAAGCAGATAGGATCAGTTTTGTTTGGACTGCCTGTCTTGTGAATTGCAGACTAGCTCTAATCTATAGTTGCTCAGATAATTGAACATTCTTGTCAGACTTATTGCACCATGCCATTTGGATAGCCGTCTGTCTTGCTGTAAACATTAATTATCTCAGATTAAAGTGTTTAATTTTGGTTCTTGATAGTCTATATGGTTAGCTGCAAAACATCGCGTAATGGCAATTGATGTGTAAAGATCCTTTTGAAGAGTGTGGGTGATGCCGCAGAGAAAAGTATACATTCAATAAGGGAACATAGTGAGATCAATGGGACTGCATTCATAATCTCTTCTCTCTCTCTCTCTCTCTCTCTCTCTCTCTCTCTCTCTCTCTCTCTCTCTCTCCACTGTCAGTAGCACCGCAGTGGGATGGAACCAAGTGCTTACCAATGGTCCCGCCTAACCAATTTCTGCCAATTTTCGGATTATTTCTTGCTAATTATTTTCAAATTCATGGATGCATTTGAGCTTTTGATGTCCATTTGTCCATGCAAAAGCAAAAACCATCTGGAGGACACCAGCAACGGAATATGTTGACGATGATTGTAATAATTTAAAAGCTGCAATTTTTTTGTTTGAGTCAATTTGTGCGGCCTCCATTTGTCAAAGCACAAAACCATGAAGTACAATGCAGGTGACTTGGAAAATGTAAGGCTTTGAACTATGACAACACTGGTGTAGGCTCTCAATTACAAAAGAGCGAAAGTTGTGTGTTTTCAGAGCCCTGTTTAATTAGCAAAAAAGTGCTGGAGTAACTCAGCAGGTCAGTTCGCAACTCAGGAGAATGTTTTGGGTAGGAAGCAGCCTTCGGAATGATTCTAGTAGGGGGCAGAAAGCTGGAAAAGAAGTGGGAGCAGGACAAAGCCTGGCAAGTGATGGGTAGATACTATTGAGAGTGGGGGGGGTTTGATGGGCAAGTGGATTGACAAAGGTCGAATGAAAAGGAGACAAAGACTAAGGAGAAAAGATATATGAATTGTGGGGCCAGAGGAAGAGATGTAGGGAACAAGATTGCAGCATCCACAGTTCCATGTCTTCAACTTAGCATTGCTGCCCACAAGTCTGTCAGTTCATAGCTGGGGGGCAACAATAACTCTTGCTTTTCTGCACTGCAAGTAATTCTCTTTATTAAATGCAAGACCGTTGTGCATTGGGGAAGTACTGATGACAGCATTTTTTCCCATGCAGTTGCTGGCAAAACACTTTGAAACCTGCTGCTTTTTCTTGCAGATTTAGTTGTTGGCAGAGCAAATTTTATTTGAGGCCAAGAAACAATTGTGAGTTTAATAATCCACCATTGGAGCATTTTCAAAATGCTGACTGGTCACATCTGGCGAGGTGCGAAGGTTGGCTCATTTGGCACAGTACATTCTGTGTTTATGATAATCTGGAGAAAAAAGTACCAACATTTGTTTAATTGACAAGGCATATGAATGTTTTACAAAGCAATGAAACATGAGGCTTGCAGGAATGTCACCTATTCCTTTCCTCCAGAGATGCTGCCTGACCTGCTGTTACTCCAGCATTTTGCAGCTTGTTATCTGCCCATTAACCTCAGTGACATTTTATTATGGCCGTCCATCAGCTAGCCCTGACCGGATGGGGGAAGTGACAAGCCTTCAACAAATGCTCAAATTTAGTTTACTTTTGTTTGGTTTGTCATCACGTGTACCAAAGTACGGTAAAAATGTTTTTGTTCTGTCTGTATGGAGACACAACAAAAACCTGTGTACTAACCAGTCAATGGAAAGACTACATGATTACAATCGAGTCATCCATGGTGTACAGATATATGATAAAGGGAATAACATTTAGCACAAGATAAAGTCGAATCAAAGATAGTCCAAGGGTCTCATGTGAGGCAGATGGTAGCTCAGAGCCTCAACACCCAATAGAAGTTTGATTAGTAGGACACATTTAAAAGCTGTCCTGTGATTGTGTTTCTTGTGCAACCTACTCTGGCCCCTGAGGTTTGCTTCGCCAGCTATATTCTTATCTGAAAGAAAACACAAAAGGGAAAATTGCAGTAAATGAAGCACTTTTTTCCCCATCACCTTTGTGAATACACTGTTCGATGTTAAATGGGTCTTTGGGGAGGCTCAAAGAATTAACAAACGTGAGACTGCGCAAACATTTTTTTTATCACTTATTGTGTGATCAAATGAAGAATTTGCAGTTTTGTCATGTTCGTCCTTTGTGTATTGGAATTGTTCGTCCTTTGTGTATTGGAAGTGAGTCAGAGGGGGAAAACAGTTGAAAACTGAGGAATTTGGTTTGTAAATTAGGCAATTGAACAGTCAATATAAGCAAGGCAGCTCTTGGGGAGCGGCCTTGTGAGGGAAGTGCCCTGTGAGTAAAGTGTGAGTCTTTGGCTCGAGAGTCTTCGGAGAGGAGGCTGCGCAAAACACTGGATAGGGAGAGACGGAGGCAAAAGAAGATGTCAAGCAAGCTGATGCAGTGTGATGCTTGCAGTATGTGGGAGGTCAAGGACACTGCTGGTGCCTCTGGATGCTACAAATGTGAGAAGTGCATCCAGGTACAGCTCCTGAAGGATCGTGTTGGGGAACTGGAGAAACAAGTGGATGACCTCGGGTTCATCCGAGAAACTGAGTCGTTCCTCGACAAGTCCTTCAGTAAGATTGTTACACCCAAGGCACTAGAAGAGAAAAGGTGGGTGACGGTGAGAAAGGGAGGAAAACATGGAATGCAAAGGTCCCCGGGTGTTGTACCTCTTGTGAACAGGTTCACCCACGTGGAAGCTGCCGGGACAGAAGACGGTATCTCACTGAGCGGCGGACTGGCTTGCAAAACAAAAAGGGCTGATGAGCCAAAACCAAAGAGGCCAAAGTCGGGCAACGCCATTGTAGTTGGAGACTCCATTGTGAGAGGTACGGACAGGGGTTTTTGCGGCAACAGACGGGATTCCAGGATGGTGTGCTGCCTTCCTGGTGCCAGGATCCAGGATGTTACGGACAGAGTGCAGACAATCCTCAAGGGCGAAGGTGAACAGCCGGAAGTGGTCGTGCATGTTGGCACAAATGATGTTGGAAAGAAGGGGATGAATATTTTGCAGCGGGACTTCAGAGAGCTTGGAAAAATGCTGAAAAGCAGGACTTCCAGGGTTGTTATCTCCGGTTTGCTTCCAGTTCCTCGTGCTGGCGAGAGCAGGAACAGGGAGATACGGGACCTGAATGTGTGGCTGAGGAACTGGTGCAGGGGGCAGGGATTTAGATTCTTAGATCACTGGGATCTGTTTTGGAGTAAGGGGGAACTGTACAAAAGGGACGGATTGCATCTTAACAGGTGGGGGACCAGCATTCTGGCCGGCAGGTTTGCCACTGCTACACGGATGGTTTTAAACTGAATAATTGGGGTGGGGTGTCAAATGGGATAATCGAGAACGGAGTTAAAGGGAAAGAGAGTAAAGGGATGGTTAATGACCCCAGAATTAACGGGAAAGAAAGCTCACAAAGGGATAGGAGAGTATGGCCAAGTGTAATAGGGATCGATGTGAAAGGGGCCACTTGTCAACCTAATTGTATAAGGAGTAAGAGTGTTGTAAAAACAAGCCTGAAGGCTTTGTGTCTCAATGCGAGGAGCATTCGTAATAAGGTGGATGAGTTGAAGGTGCAGATAGCGATTAATGACTATGCTATAGTTGGGATCACGGAGACATGGCTCCAGGATGACCAAGGCTGGGAGCTGAACATCCAGGGGTATTCAATATTCAGGAGGGATAGACGAAAAGGAAAAGGAGGTGGGGTAGCGTTGCTGGTGAGAGAGGAGATTAATGCAATAGAAAGGAAGGACATTAGCGTGGAGGATGTGGAATCGATATGGGTAGAGCTGCGAAACTCTAAGGGGCAGAAAACGCTAGTGGGAGCTGTGTACAGGCCACCTAACAGTAGTATTGGAGTTGGGGATGGCATCAAACAGGAAATTAGAAATGCGTGCAGCAAGGGTAACACGGTTATAATGGGTGACTTCAATCTGCATGTAGATTGGGTGAATCAAATTGGCAGGGGTGCTGAGGAAGAGGATTTCCTGGAATGTATGCGGGATAGTTTTCTCAACCAACATGTGGAGGAACCAATGAGAGAGCTGGCTATTCTAGACTGGGTATTGAGTAATGAGGAAGGGTTAGTTAGCAGTCTTGTTGTGCGTGGCCCCTTGGGCAAGAGTGACCATAATATGGTTGAGTTCTTCATTAGGATGGAGAGTGACAAAATTAAGTCAGAAACAAGGGTTCTGAACTTGAATAAAGGTAACTTTGAAGGTATGAGATGTGAATTGGCCAAGATAGACTGGCAGGTGATTCTTAAAGGGTTGACAGTGGATGTGCAATGGAAGGTATTTGAAGACTGCATGGATGAAGTACAAAAGTTGTTCATACCAGTTTGGCAAAATAATAAATCGGGGAAGGTGGTGCATCCATGGATAACAAGGGAAATCAGGGATAGTATAAAAACAAAAGATGAGGCATACAAATTTGCCAGAAAAAGCAGCCTACCGGAGGACTGGGAGTAATTCAGAATCCAGCAGAGGAGGACAAAGGGCTTAATTAGGAAAGGGA
The DNA here is from genome assembly GCA_963514005.1 of Raja brachyura. The sequence continues at coordinate 56,113,168 of OY740783.1, forward strand.
AAATAGATTATGAAAGGAAACTGGCAGGGAACATAAAAACTGACTGCAAAAGTTTTTATAGATATGTGAAGAGAAAGAGACTAGTTAAAACAAATGTTGGTCCCTTGCAGTCAGAAACAGGTGAATTGATCATGGGGAACAAGGACATGGCAGACCAATTGAATAACTACTTTGGTTCTGTCTTCACTAAGGAAGACATAAATAATCTGCCGGAAATAGCAGTGGAACGGGGGTCAAATAAGATGGAGGAACTGAGTGAAATCCAGGTTAGCCGGGAGGTGGTGTTGGGTAAATTGAACGGATTGAAGGCCGATAAATCCCCAGGGCCAGATAGTCTGCATCCCAGAGTACTCGAGGAGGTAGCCACAGAAATAGTGGATGCATTAGTGATAATTTTTCAAAATTCCTTAGTTTCTGGAGTAGTTCCTGAGGATTGGAGGGTAGCTAATGTAACCCCACTTTTTAAAAAAAGGAAGGAGAGAGAAAGCGGGGAATTACAGACCAGTTAGTCTAACATCGGTAGTGGGGAAACTGCTAGAGTCAGTTATTAAAGATGGGATAGCAGCGCATTTGGAAAGTGGTGAAATCATTGGACAAAGTCAGCATGGATTTACAAAAGGTAAATCATGTCTGTCAAATCTGATAGAATTTTTCGAGGATGTAACTAGTAGAGTGGATAAGGGAGTGGGCGGGCGCGAGTCACGTTGCAGCGGCCCCTACAGCCTGTCTGTCTTTTTTTTATTTTTTGTCTAGTTAAATGTAGTTCGTGTTTTTTTTTGTATTGTTTGTAACTGTGTATATGTGGGGGGTGGGGGAAGAGGGGGAAACTTTTAAATCTCTTCCCTGCACGGGAGACCCGACTTTTTCCCTGTCGGGTCTCCGTTGTTGTTGGGGCCTAGCACCGTGGAGCGGCCTCCGACCGAGACGACCTGGGTGCTCCATTCACGGAGCTGCGGACTCACCGTCATGGGGCTGGCTGGCCTCGGAGCATGGGGAGCGGTGGTGGCTCGCCGCTGCGGCCCGACTCTGGAGCTTCAGCTCCAGCTGCAGACCGGTGGACTATCGGGAGCTCGCGGGTCCGGGTGGGAGACCGCTCTCCGGAGCTCCCGCAACACAACATCTCCAGCTCGTGTCGCGGGGTTGGAGCGACCTGGAGCGGGGCCGTACATCGCCCGGCGCGGCTTTCATGGCCGCGCGACATTCCAGCGCCCGCCGGGGGCTCCAACTGTGACCTTTGGGCCTAGAGCGGGGCCGTACATCGCCCGGCGCTACCTCAAAGGCCGTGGAACTTAATACCGCCCGCCTGCAGCTTCGACCTCGGGAGTGAGATGGTGCGGGGGAGAGAGAAGACTTTGCCTTCCATCACAGTGAGGATGAGATTCACTGTGATGGATGTTTGTGTGAATTGAATTGTCTGTGTTTTTTTTTTTTTTTTTTTTAATGATTTATGTATGGCATGTAGAAACGGAGTTTCGTTCTAGCCTCTCTGAGGGTCGAATGACAAATAATAAAATCAAATCAAATCAAATCAGAACCAGTGGATGTGTTATATCTAGACTTTCAGAAGGCTTTCGACAAGGTCCCGCATAAGAGATTAGCATACAAACTTAAAGCACACGGTATTGGGGGTTCAGTATTGATGTGGATAGAGAACTGGCTAGCAGACAGGAGGCAAAGGGTAGGAGTAAACGGGTCCTTTTCAGAATGGCAGGCAGTGACTAGTGGGGTGCCGCAAGGCTCAGTGCTGGGACCCCAGCTATTTACAATATATATTAATGATTTGGACGAGGGAATTCAATGCAACATCTCCAAATTTGCAGATGATACCAAGCTTGGGGGTATAGTTAGGTGTGAGGAGGATGCTTGGAGGCTGCAGGGTGATTTGGATAGGCTGAGTGAATGGGCAGATGCATGGCAGATGCAGTATAATGTGGATAAATGTGAGGTTATCCACTTTGGTGGCAAAAACATGAGGGTAGACTATTATCTGAATGGTGGCAGATTAGGAAAGGGGGAGATGCAACGAGACCTAGGTGTCATGGTACACCAGTCATTGAAAGTAGGCATGCAGGTGCAGCAGGCAGTGAAGAAAGCAAATGGTATGTTAGCATTCATAGCGAAAGGATTTGAGTATAGGAGCAGGGAGGTTCTACTGCAGTTGTACAGGGTTTTGGTGAGGCCACACCTGGAGTATTGCGTACAGTTTTGGTCTCCAAATCTGAGGAAAGACATCCTTGCCATAGAGGGGGTACAGAGAAGATTCACCAGACTGATTCCTGGGATGTCAGGACTTTCATATGAGGAAAGATTGGATAGACTCGGCTTGTACTCGCTGGAATTTAGAAGATTGAGGGGGGATCTTATAGAAACTTACAAAATTCATAAGGGGTTGGACAAGCCAGATGCTGGAAGATTGTTCCTGATGTTGGGGGAGTCCAGAACAAGGGGTCACAGTCTAAGGATAAGGGGGAATTCCTTTAGGACCGAAATGAGGAAAACATTCTTTACACAGAGAGTGGTGAGTCTCTGGAATTCTCTGCCACAGAAGGTAGTTGAGGCCAGTTCATTAGCTATATTTAAGAGGGCGTTAGATGTGGCACTTGTGGCTAAAGGGGTCAGGGGGTATGGAGGGAAGGCAGGTACGGGATACTGAGTTGGATGATCAGCCATGATCATATTGAATGGCGGTGCAGGCTTGAAGGGCCGAATGACCTACTCCTGCACCTATTTTCTATGTTTCTATGTTTTAAGTTTTAAACTGGTTCTCAATTCACCCTCCTTGAAATGCCCAGTAAAAGTGGAGGTGTGGTGGGTGAAGAGTGTTTGGGTGAAGGGTGACTGTTACAGATTGCTGCGGTGTACGAGATCCAGTGCTTCCCTGCAGCTAATGGGTTCGGGTGATGAGCTGCAATGATGGTGAGGGAGAAGGGCTGATGTTGGAGAGACTATGGCAGGTGTTCGTGTGCACATTGTCACTTCAGTAGTGGGGTAGATAGTGTGGGTGATATGCTTGAAAAGGAGAAGTAGTGTAAAGTGTACTTGTAGCTGGTTTCTCCTGTTAGACTCTACAAAACATCCTGAAGCCGATCCAGTACCTCCTGTGAAGCATTGCTGCAACACCATTTGCAGGCTGTACTTGCACGAATGTATTTCTTGGAAGTGATATCCAGTTGTGTGTTAGATTTGTTTAGTTTAATTCAGAGATACAGCACGGAAGCGGGCCCTTCAGCTCACCGAGTCCACATCGACCTGTGATCCCCGCACATTAACACTATCTATGCACACTAGGGACACTTCTTCACGTAGCGAATTAACCTACATACCTCAATGTCTTTGTAGTGTGGGAGGAAACTGAAGATCTTGGAGAAAGCTCACACGGTTATGGGGAGAACATAAAACTCCATACAGACAGCACCTGTAGTCAGGATAGAACCTCTGTATCTCTGGCATTGCATGCATTGTAGCGCAGCAACTCTCCCACTGCGCCACTGCGCCTCCCAAGATGAAGAGGTGCAAGTTTGGATGTTTACATGGAAGTAAATGTTTGGGCTATGACTCTAAATATTTTAATGAGAAATTAAAAAAAATTACTCCAGAGGCAGGAAATATAAAGTAAACTGCTGGAAACATTCAACCGGCAAGGTGCAAAGAGAAACATTTAATTTTAGATCAAAGACCTTTCATCACAACTGGAAGGAGAGGATTCAAGTTAATTTAAATCTGTAGAGGGTAGGACAAGAAAATGATGTGATGGTGTGAGGCCAGGGTACTTGATGTGTTCAGTCATTTGTTTTTCATCCAAGACCTTGCAGGAATTAGTAGAATTTCTGGGATGTTATAATGCAGAACTTGCACATGAAAATATTTGCTTCCAGTAACATGCAGATGTTTCAGTGGAAATATGTTGAAGGGGATAATTTACAAAATGGCTGCTGAAAATTGACCTAGTGCATGAGATATCACGTTCCAGTCCAGAGATGAGGAAGATGATGATGCTAGGTTCAATCATATGAAGTGAAATTGAGGCTGCACTGATTATGAGCATCATGTGAATCACTATGAAGCAGGACAAACTACTGCAGGGTAAGAACAGAAGCAGATGTGGCCCCTCTACTTGTCTGCTGCTCCAGTTAATACGGTGATGATTGTCATTTTTGCTGACTAACTGCCATCCAACCATCTTGGGAAGTGAAATGAAGAAATTATAGGCGGCACAGTGGTGCAGCGATAGATTTGTTGCCTTCCAGCACCAAAGACCCGGGTTTGATGGTGGCTACAGGTGCCGTTTGTATGGAATTTGTACATTCTCCCTGTGACCACGTGGGTTTTCTGCAGGTGCTTTGGTTCCTTTCTCCAACCCTCCCCCACCACCACCACCACCACCACCATACACGCTCCAAAGATGTGCAGGTTTGTAGGTTAATTTGCTTTGGTTAAAAAACAAATTGTAAACTGTCCCTAGTGTGTAGGACTAGTGCTAGTATACAGGCTGATCAGCATGGACTCAGTGGGCCCAAAGGCCTGTTTCTACACTACCTCTAAAGTAAAGTCTAAAATTTGATTACTGAATGTGTTTAAAAGTTGTAAATTGTATTGCTTGAAAGTGGAGGCCTTTAGTCTGAAAATTGGTTTATGGGTTCATGGAAATAATGGGCTGGGGATGCCATTAAGTATTGAGATGGTTAATATGACTCATTCTAGTGGTGCCATGCTCCTGAAATCGCTTGTGTTCTGTTATGGTACCTTTTGTTTATTGAGTATGGGTGTAATTCAATAGAGGTTTTAATGAACTATTGTAGTTTTCTTAGTTCTATCATTGTTGCCTTCAGCCATTGCAGTTTAAGAAAGCCAAATGGCATTATTCTAGCATGAACTTGCCTAATGATGTAAGATTATCTATTTTGGACTCCAATCTCGCCTGCTGGAAGTGATGCATTATACGAGCCAGTGTGAATTTCATTGTTCCGTTTCGGAGTTTGTGCTCTTGACTCATTGAACCATTAGTGATTATCTCTGCTTTCTTCACGTGTCCATTACTGTGGAGCAGCTTTTGAAGATTTTCTCTTGACAATTGGGTGCCGCTGGCACTTTTGTTGTGAGATAGAATGCAAGCAAAGTGGAAGGAATTGCAGCTCGACCAGCCCCAGTAGGCTTGCAGAAATGCTTAAAGACCTATAGTAAATAATGCAACATACCTTGAGACTGTTTCTGTCCTGCAGCAAAATGACATCACCTTTTATTCACAAATGTAAAAATTACATAGGTAGTAAAGTGAGTAGTTGTGTGGAATGATTGTGATTGAAACGCGTTGGATTTGTGCATTTATTGCTGCGGTTAATTTGACAGTTCACCGTATTTTACGATTGTAAATTAGATGTAATCTCTATTCAATAGTGTTCTCGAGCATAGTGTGAACTGAGGCACTTGCGATGAATTCCATCTTGGTCTCTTGAGTCATTTTAAAACAATGTAATTCCAGTTATTGAAAACGCTGAAGCCAAAAAAATTAAGTTATAATTATCAGAGGGTTGCCACTATTCATAATTGGGCAGTGCCAGAATTATCTCTAATGCTGCCATCTAATGTCGTTCTTATCATAGATCTTGCAGCATAACCTTGGGCCATTCAGCCCAACTTGTCATTGATAGTATTTAAACACCACTCTCTTTGGGATGCATCTTTACAGCTGGCTATAGATGCTTTCTTGTGTGCATAAACCTCTCCTTTTGGACTCTAATACGAACTGAAGAGCTGGCAAGTCCATCAATTAGCTTGATATAAAACACTATCCAACTTCATAGCTTGTTTATTTTAAACTTAAATATATTATTGGAAATGCAATTGCCCCGATTTTTTGGCCAGCCATTTGTTTTTTAAATTGGTTTGGTGGTAGGAGCCACGAGCAGTAGTGAAGTTTGGTTTTCTAATTGGAGGCATGAGATTCATGATGTGTCGCATGTAAATGGGACCCATTCAAATGGTGCATCTTGATTGCCATGCATGAATTGGGTTGAAAGGCCTGTTTCTGTGTGACTCCACTTTGTTATATTTCAATAAAACCTAGATCTATGTGGCTAAATGCTGATCATACAAGATTAATTCCAACGCATCTGGTGTAGCGGCAAGGAATCCTGTGGAAAGCAATTCTTTTCCTCTCCGCAAAGTCTGATTGCGAGAGCGTCTACTCAAAATGTTTCCTGATTATTCTTTTCACAAATACTCTGACCTGCTGAGTTACTCCAGCACTTTGTCTTTTGCTCAAGATTCTAGCATCTGTGGTTCCTTGTCTGCCCCTCATCCACAGGGCTTAAGTCAGGAATGTGATGGAATGCTCTCTACTTGCTTGGGTGAATGCAGCTTCAACTACACAAGAGGCTCTACACCATACAGGACATAGTGGTCCATTCACTCACTCAAACACCAGTGCACATTAGTAGCAGTTTGTATGATATGCAGGGTGTTCTGCAGCAACTCACACACTTTACACAGCACCTACTAAACGTGTGACCTCTACCAGTTCGAAGGATAAGGGCAGCAAATGCATAGCAACATCAGAACCTGGAAGTTGCCCTTGAAACCACAGACCATCCTGACTTACAAATGACTGTTCCATCATCACAAAGTCAAATGCTGTGACTCCCTCTTTCACAGCATTGTGGCTCTGCCCATGGCTTCAGGACTGCAGCATTCAAGAAGGTAGCTCACCACCTTCTCAAGGGTAGGCCTGTGAAGCCCACATTGAATGAATAATAAAATAATAAAATGCTAAATGAGATTTGACTGGACTTTAACTCCAAACATTTGTTACCTGCTAAATTAGTAAAAACTGGTGTCATGTTTGTGTAGAATTGAACATAGTAGTCTAAATACTTTCTGCATCAATCCCTATATTGTTTGTGTAGAATTGTTCTGAGGATGCCACCAGACCTGTGGAGCTTTGCACTGTATTTGATACAATAGGGTCATGGGGAGAAGGCAGGAGAATGGGGTTAAGAGGGAGAGAGAGATCAGCCATGATTGAATGGCGGAGCAGACGATGGTCTGAATGGCCAAACTCTGGTCCTATCACTTATGACCTAATGCCTGTAGCCTTGTCATGTCATACAGACAAAACATCTGCAATCAATTTGAGATGACCACTTGTACAGTATAGATGGCAAAGTACTAAACACTAGCAGAATGATATTGAAAGTGACATTGGCATTGCATCGGAAAGATTTGAAATGTTAAACAAAAACTGATGGAAAAGGAGGAAAGTGAAAAACGGGGTCAGTTACTATGATGTGGACCACAGGATGTCTATTTATGGATCCGCGCTTTGGGACTTCTGAATAAGCAGGATGCTCAAATGGACGATTGGCATCTTTTATATTTGCACATTTGCAATACTCTTATTCAAATATACTGGCATTTAAAATCTTTTCAGTTTTTATTCCTCCTTGAATATGATGCTCTGGGAAGGAGCTGCTCAAAGTGTGTTATAAAATCTATGCACATTAATCTTGAATGTCAAAGAATTTAATGCATTGGATCATTTTCTGAATTTTGTGCCTTGCCATTTAAGCAACAAGAAATGTTTGTCAAGAAAAAACTAAATAATCGATATGTGGTTATATACAAAGGTGATCCATTTTATGGAATTGGAATACATTTCGCATGTGGCTAGGGACAGTGAGATTATTTGCTTGCATACACAATGTATACAAATAGCAGCCACCTACGGTGCTGACAAAGTTACAAGGCACGCCGGCTCCTCCTTTTGCGCCCACCCCACCACAGTGGTTTCCCCAGGCCGGGTCCTCCATTGTTCCCCCCCCCCCCCCCCCCCCCAGCCCCCTCATGGTTGTCCTCCACGCTCTCATCGACCGTCGACCACGAGGCTTCACCACCACGGAGGACCTATCGTCACAAGGCTTCACTGCTGCCGCCACCGAGGCCTCACCGCTGTTGACGCTCCACTTCACGCCTTCCTGGTGCCGACTCAAGCCCCAGCCGCGGGCTCCGTTGGCCGCTTCACTCGACCCTGGCTTCTACCCACGAGGCCCCGACCCAGGCTTCTATGCCACGAGCCGGGAGACATTGAGACCTTGGCGACTCCATAAAGGCCTCCGGCTGCGTTCCCAGTCCACAGCCATGTATTACAGAATACCTTTGCGCCTTCAAATGTTTTTGAATGTAGCAAATGTGCCTTTAAGAGAAGTTCAAACTTTTTAAATAAAAAAAAAAAGTGCTGGAGTAGCTCATCGGGTCAGTCAGCATCCCTGGAGAACATGGAGAGGTGACATTGGGGCGGGATCGTTCGTTATGAAGATGGGTACCGACCTGTAAAGTCACCTGTCCGTGGTTTCCAGTGATGCTGTCTGACCCGCTAAGTTACTTCAGAACTTTTTTTTTGTCAATGAGCATCTGCATCTCCATGCATCTAAAGTTTGTCATTATATCCTTGATGTACTCTTGGCTATTGTGAGTTCAGGATTTCGGGCTGCTGTATATTTCTAGTTGTCAGAATCTTTTTTACATTTTTATGCCTTTTGAATGTCCCCGAGGAAACCATACTTTTAAAAATGCTGTCTAAATGTCAAGTTGATGTGCAAAGGTATTCCACATGGCATCTGTGACCTGCAGGTTTCATTTTCATCAAAGTTGAAATATGAACCTTGTGAGTTTGGATTGTGCCCAATGTGGACTTTCATCAACATGTATTTTTACAAATTTAGGGCTTGATAAATTACATCCTTTTTTTTAAATCTGCATGAATACGTTTTTTAACATGTGGAAATTTGCGAGTTAGAAATCCCAACCTTTGTCTTTGAAAACTGAACAGAATTTTTGCAGTTGTAAATTTTCCTATTAGAAAAAAGTATCAGTGGGCGAACAGGCGGTGGTGAAGGAGAGCAAGATGAAAAATGGTTGATTTTTGTTGGGTTTTAAAGAGGCTTTTATTGCTTGGATTAGATCAATCCCACATTTATTTTGCGAAACCAAATTTAAGTGCTCAATTAGTGAGGTTAGCAGAATCATGTTCTAATTTGCTGAACTATTTATTGCCGGCTCTGCACTACCTATAATTAGTAGCAAAGGAACTTGGTTGAGCTATTAAATGCATCTGGTGTTAGCCTTTGCATGTGTATTGCGGTTCATTTGTTACATCTCTGCACATGATGGAAGTGAAAATTCTTGATAAATTGAGTTTTGGAATATTGCTGAACCAATAAATGGTGCTTCTAACATCAGTTTTACAATTGATAGTTTAGCGGAATTCTACCAACTTCACTCCACGTCAAAGGATCTACTATGACAGAGGACAACATCTTGATGGGTAAAGAAGGGTCTGAAGAAGGGTCTCGACCTGAAACATCACCAATTCCTTCTCTCCAGAGATGCTGCCTGTCCTGCTGAGTTATTCCAGCATTTTGTGTCTATCTTAGGTGTAAAACAGCATCTGCAATCCTTTCCTACACACCGTGATGGGTGTATTCCGTTAGAGATATTTGCATGCCTAGAAATAACAGTTCAGCCAAATAGGTGCTGGAGTGGCACCTCGCTTGGCAATAGCAATTGATTTAGTCAATGCCCCCTGCCCCTATTTACAGAAGACTTTTCTGCCCAAATTCCTACTCCACTGGTGTGCTTGAATGGGTGTCACATCAAGATCTGCCTCTCTGGGTCAAAATGTCAATGACTAGAGGACAGCACTTTATGGTGAGAGGGGCAAAGTGTAAATAAGATCTGCAGGGCAAGTGTTTTACATAGAATCTGGTGGGTGCCTGGAATGCACTTGCAGGGGTGATGCTGGAGGCAGATATAATAAGGGCTATTAAGAGGCTTTTAGAAAAGCACATGCAGCGACTTGAGAGAGATGAATTGCAAGAAGAATAGTTTAATTTTGCATTGTTTGGCATAGTCATTTTTGGCCCAATGGCCTGTTCCTGTGTTCTGTTTTATCTTTCTATAAATCTATTTTTTTGTTTATATATTTATATATTGTAGAAATAGAAATTTGTTTTGGTGAGTTTTGTGGGTTAAGGGAAAGGGTCAGTGCTCTTCTTGGATCTGTGGTAATCCCAACGAGTCCATTGACCATATCTTGGACCTGAATGTATTGTGTTGCATAGACTTGGCTTCAGAGGGATTGATCAACATGGGTCGCTCCTTGGGCAATTGTTTTAAGTGAACCTGTTGTGTACCTTTTAGGAATTATGTCATCCTGTTTTTCAATGTCCTGGAAATCCCATATCAGGGAGACGAGGCAAAGTCCAGCCCTGAAGTGTCCTTCAAGTTTCCACGTGACATGGTCCCCACTGCAAATGGTTATCATTACATTCCCCTCTGGTTGGGGGCGGGGGTTTGGAAGAATTGAATTTTAAATTACATAATGTGAGGGAGAAACGGCAAATTAATCTCAAGGCAATATTCTCCTTCGGTCAAAACATTATGCTAAAGCAACACAATATGTTTTGATGAGATCATCAGTTACGGGAAATGAGAAGTTTGCCAAATATATATATTGTTTGAGAATGTGTGGCTAAGTGCCTCATTTACTTGCCATTCCAATGAAAACATTTGTTTTTAATAAAGCAATATTTTTGTGTGAAAGCTGTTCTGTGTGTTTGGTCATGCAGTGCAAACACTGAAGGAACCCAGCAATCAGCTTCATGGTCGTTCTGGCAGACAAGGGAACCATTTGGTTCAGCAAGTCCATGCCAGCTCTTCAGAGCAATCCAGTTCCCATTTCCTTACTCAATCCCTAATGTCCCACAAAATTAACATTCCCTCGAGTGCTTTTCCAACTTCCTTTTCAAATTGTGTCTGCTTCCACCACCCGTATACACAGAGCACCAGCACTATTTAAGACATGTTCTTCATTTCCCTTTCTATCTCTTGCTCAAATATTTAAATACTGGGTTCCCTAGTCATTATACCACCAGCTTAAAGGGATAATTTTTCTTTGTTTTAAAAGCAAAACAAAATGCTGCAGAGAGCTGGAGGATTAGAAAGCATCAGTGGACGGAAATGGCCAGCCGTCATATCGGGTAGTAGACAAACTGTAGGAAGAAATTGTAGATTCTAGATTACATCGAAGATAGACACAAAATGCTGAAGTAACTAAGCAGGACAGGCAGCATCTCTGGAGAGAAGGAATAGGTGACGTATCGGGTCGAGACCCTTCTTCAGACTGATTCGGGTAGTAGCTTCTTGAAGCATCCTGACTGGAAAAATCATGTATCTGTCATGCTCCATGTATCTATCTCTCAATATAGCTCCCAAGTCGGCTTGGAAGGTATGCACAAAATGGTGAAGTAACTCAGCAGGCCAGGCAGTATCTCTGGAGAAAAGGAACAGATGTTTTGGGTCAAGTCCCTTCAGACTCGATGTGTTGCAGTTGATTGGATTATTCTTCCCTGTTTTCAGTTTGATATCATGCCTAGAGATTGATATCAGCTGTAAAATCTTAATGGAAGCTATTCAAGTTACTTGTATAAAAAATTACACAGATCAGTGATCATCTTACTGAGATGAGGGAATTACCACTTGCTGCTAGCCTGGATCAAAAAAATAAGTGGTTACGTTGAAAGAATGGTGCATTAGTTTCCTTCACAGATGCTGCCTGCCTTGCTGTGTTTTGCTCAAGATCCCAACATCTGCAATTCCTTGTCTCTCCATGTGATGGATAGAATTTCATGGAGCTGTAAGTGGACCCTCTCAAGCAAAAAGAATGCTAATTATTTACTTCATGTGGATTTAATGTACAACTTTATCATGTAACCTCAATTCATATCTCCTCCTCTACCTAAACAAGAGTGTTATCCAGTAGCGAGAAATGTCATTGTTCATCCATTTTTGTAAATTTCTAGCTCACACATTTTCTCGGTATGGCGCCAACCACACTGAAGCTGTCATTAGCAATGCTGGAGTTGGTATCCTTGTAACAAGAACAGCTGGGTGACCGTGTTCTGAAATTGGAATACTCCAACTTGTGAATTATTTTTTTTTTCATGGTAAATCTACTAGTATTTTGCTTGGCACTTTGGATTCTTAAACTATGACAAACTGAATGTAACTGACAGCAGTGCCAATTCTAACCTTCATTGAATTAGTGGTATTGAAATAGTTTTCCTCATTGGTTGCCAGTTTTTTTGCTATCCTGTCACCTTTTTGGGGCTCCAATGGTCAATGAAGGATTCTTCGTTAACCATAGTTCAGTTAATCCTATCACTTATTAATGGTTCACGAAGTGAAGGGGGACACAGAGTAATGTGAAACAAATTATCCTAACCTGGATGTGGGAGATCAGAGACCTGACCTAATCTGAATCTCTGTTCTATGTTAGAATATACAGTGAACAGTTAGTTAGGAGATGGTCCGTGTGTTGGTATGTTCATTTAAATCAAAGTCTTATTTCACTTCCGCAATTTATATCAGATTTTTTTTTAAATTTTAGAACTAAGGAGAAACCTAACGGAGAGACTTTAGGAGAGCTCTCTCCACCCCCCCCCCCCCCCCCCCCCCCCCACCATCAACAACACCACAGTCATGTCTGGAGTAATTTAAGTTCCTTGGAACCATGATCTCCAGCGACCTAAAATGGGAGGCCACCGTCATCTCCACGGTCAAAAAGGCCCAATAGAGGATGTACTTCCTGCGGCAGCTGAGAAAACACAATCTGCCACAGGCAATGATGGTCCAGTTTTATACTGCCATATTAGAGTCTGTCCTCAGCTTCATAAGTTAATTTATTGTCACATACACCTATTGGTGTAGTGACATTCTCTGGCCAGGTCAGTCATGCAATTTATATTCTTTTTTTTTTTTTTAAAGCAAGACTCAAAGCACATTTTAACATAAACATCATGGTCTGGTTTGGCTCGGCCACCAAGCATGACATCCGGAGGCTGCAGCACAATGTTCGATCAGCCGTGAATGTTTTTGTCTCTACCCTTCCCCCCCCCCCCCCAAATTGATAAACTGGACACTGCAAGGGCCAGGAAGCAAATGGGTAAGATCATCTCTGACCTGGCCACAAACTCTTTGAAGTACTTCCCTCTGGGAGGCGACTCCGGACTGTCAAAGCCGCCACAGCCAGACATAAAAACAGCTTTTTCCACAAGCAGTAGCTCCACTCAACAGCCAAAAGTCTGTAGCCTCCTTTTGCTCTGGTATTTTATTCTTCACATGTTTAAATTATAATGTTTTAGTTTTAATTGTCTACTGTATATCCTGTTGATATCCTTGTGAGTAAACACCAAGGTAAATTCCTTGTATGTATAGATACTTGGCTAATAAAATGTATTAAATTCAATACAAAGTGCCAGAGTAACTCAGCGGGTTGGGCAGCATCTCTGGAGAATGTTGGTATGAGATGTTTCAGTCTGAATGAGGGTCTGGACCGGAAACTTCAGCCATCCATATTCTCCAGATGCGCTGCCTGACCTGCGTTTGCACCAACAATTTTTTATAACAATTTTGTTTTGTAAACTAGCATCTGCAGTTTCCTGTTTCTAATGATATCAGATTGCCTTCTGTCCTGCCTTCACATTACTGCTGACATTAAACGCAGTTTCACCATTTATTTCTAACACTTATGATTGTCTTAGTGTCGAATGAGCTACTATTGCTCAGAAGCCCTGGTGGCTTTTTTGCATTAAAGGGGATGATTTGAGGATTAAATGTTGAGTATACGAGTAGAAATAAATAATTATTTTGACTGCCGTATTATTATTGTCATATTCACCATGATACACTGAAAAACATTTGCGTGTTATCTGGTCAAATCAAACTATACATAAGTACAACCAAGTCGTATGCGAGCACACCAGGAAGAGCAAAAAGAAAATATAATGAGTGCAATATATAATGTTACAGCAATAGTTTTGCAACCACAGGGAAAGTACAAATTTAAAAAGAGCAAAGGCCACAATTAAGTTAGTTGCAAGATTGAGACCACACCCTTGGCATATGAGTGGCCTGTTCAGTACTTCAATAACAGTTGGGAAGGAGCTGTTCCTGAATCTAGCCATGCATAATTTAAAGATTTGTTCTTCAGCACAATGGGATGGGAGAGTGGAGAAGCGGGACTGACGAGAGTGTAAATGGTCCTTTATTAAATTGGCGGGTATTTGAGTAGTTATCCTGGCATTCTAACCTGGTCTGGAACTCCCTCATAGCATCTTTCAATGGCTTTGCAATGATCATGCATACATTTCTTGCATCGTTTGATTTGAATGCAACAGTCTTGGATTTCACCCAGGAGTGGACCTCATGGTTCATCCGTGGCTTCCAATTGGAGAAAACTTATCTCCATTATTTATTCTCTAATCTTATCTATGACATGCCATATTATCTATGTCACGTCATCCTCTGCACATTTACCGATTACGCATTTGAGAGCATACATCTCAGAGTCCTTGTAGATGGACCAGTCTACTGACTCAAAGCTGCCAAGTTTCCTCAGATGAGCACTCCACAACTTTGCACTGGATTCTCCTGCTTGTTTCTGTTCCTAACCAATTGGTAAAAGCGCTGCCTGTTGGTCAGATTTACAAAATTGTAGTGGGTGAGGGGGAAATAGGTGGGTGTCTTTAATGGTCATGTACCACTGGTCAAGAGTGTTTGTGTCTGTGGTGGGACAGATGATGCGCTGACAGTATTTTAGTAGCACAGATTGGTCTGGTCGGATTCTTAACAAGGCCTTGGGTAAGTGGTGTATGGTTCATCCTCCCCAACTTGGCATCAGAGCTAAGATCAATATCTCATTCAATATGTTCTATGAATTAGTCTTAACAGCTCTCGGTAACAAATTCCACCAGCTTCTGAGAAGATATTTCTCCTCATTTCAGTCCTATGTCTCTCGGCCTGGAACCCATAATCTTGAAGCCTTGCTCTGGACACCTGATCCAGGGAACACACACTTCAGGCATCAAGTCTGCTTTGTCCTGCCAGGCATTTGTAAATTTAAATCGGATCCCCTCTAATTCATTTACATTTATGAATGCAAGCCAAATTAACTTCACCTCTCTTCATATGGTAGTCCTGTCATTCTGTGTTGTACTGCATGTATGGCGAGTATATCACTTCGGGGGTAAGAACACCAAAACTTGTGTTTAAGAAGGAACTGCAGATGCTGGAAAATCGAAGGTAGACTAAGTGCTGGAGAAACTCAGCGGGCGCGGCAGCATCTATGGAGCAAAGGAAATAGGCAACGTTTCGTGCCAAAACCCTTCTTCAGTCTGTTTCAGCCTGAAACATTACCTATTTCCTTTGCTTCATAGATGCTGCCGCACCCGCTGAGTTTCTCCAGCACTTTTGTCTACACCAAAACTCATGGTTTTATAATAAGATCCCAATAAAACCTCATAATTAGATTCTAATCCTTTATTCGGTACTTGGAACCTCTTAATATAAAAGCCAATGTGATAGAACCACGGCCCTAATAATCTATTTGTTTGATGTTTTTGATTGTATGCTAACTCTTCATATTGGTTTTAACGGATTTGTAATGATTTTTGACACTTCCCGTCTCTTTTTAAATAACAATTCTGCAGGTTTATCATCTGTTTTACACTGACATTGCAAACATTTGCTTAAAAACACTTTCCGTGGCTTTTTCATTTATCCATTGAACAGTTGAGCCTCAAGGGTTAAGAAAGGCCCCTCTTTGATATCCGTTGCATTATGCAGGATGAAGGTAATGTATTCCTACCAATGTCAGTGCCCTTGGGTACAGCAGAGATGGTGTTGACCCAGAGTTCATCCTTCTGATCTCTACTTTATGACTTCTGTTAGAAATTCTGATGCAAGCGGGATTTAAAAAAATATATACAGTAGGTTATTTAAAGTGTATATATGTGAAACCACATTATAGTTTGGCACAATTGTCATGGCAACCGCATTGGTTAAATATGTTATCTGGTGCTGGTTTCTTACAATGATTTTATTGACAGTTGCATCCCATTTGGAAAATACAAAAATATCAAGTGTAAAAAAAAAGCGTGCTTGGTAATCCTTTATACAAAGATGATTGCACCATTTGCAAAGGCTTTGTATTGAAAGCACTTTGTAAGATAAACTTTAAAAAAAATAGCCATTTGCCTGCTAACCACATGGAGCGACCACCTATTTGCACTGCCATATTTACCCTTGGGGGGTATTTTTGGAATTTAGTTTTTTGACTTTGTGTAAATGCTTCTCCCCTTGTGTCCCACAGGCATGGAACCCGGTGTGCAGGAGAGGTCGCAGCTGTTGCAAATAATTCACACTGCACAATAGGAGTCGCTTTCAATGCGAAGATTGGAGGTTTGAAATTTTCTTAAACTTTAATATCAAGCTAAAATCTTTTTGTTAAACCTGACTTGCACTGTGGTTTGTTGTGCTTTCCCTTTGTTATAATTGGTCTCGTACACCGGCCACTCCCTCTTGTCCCCTTTCCCATCCGGCAAAAGGTATAGAAATATGAAAACGCACACCTCCAGGTTCAGGGATAGTTTCTTCCCAGTTGTTATCGGGCAACTGAACCATCCTACCAACAACTAGAGAGCAGTCCTGAGCTACAATCTACCTCATTGGAGACCCTCAGGCTATCTTTGATCGGACTTTACTGGACTTGGTGTTGCACTATACGTTATTCCCTTTATCATGTCTCTGCACTCTGTGGATGGCTCGATTGTAATCATGTGTTTTCTTTCTGCTGACTGGTTAATACACAACAAAAGCTTTTCACTGTACCTCGGTGCATATGACAATAAACTAAACTCAAACTCCTCTGATCTTGCTCAATTCACTGAACATCTTTTAAAATGTATATATATTTGGAAGAAGGTGGGTTGGATAGAGTGAAAATTATGAACTGCTGATGTTGTAAATTTGAAACGAGAACAAAATGCTTGGAACACTCAGTTGGTCAGGCTGTATCTGCGGAAAGCAAAGCACTGAATGTTTTGGGTCTGGGAGCCTCCGTCAGAATTAGGCAGATGAAATTTCACTCATGAAAAAGTTTGCCAGATGTGACATGTTTCACTTTACAATACATGTTTGGTATTTGTCCAGGGCAATTCCAGAGAGCTCTGAGAAGAGGAAAAGGGGTTTTATTTTCCAGTTGATACAGTTCTATCTTGTAAATGATAGCTTGACCTGTTTGAATAACTGGAGTCCAACTGTTTAAATTCAATATCCATGGATTGACGGGAAAGTTAAACTTATTCGTAGAGTCAGGGAAGTCGTACAACACAAAAACTTGACCTTCACTCTTTAGTATGGCGCCGTGATGGAGCTGCTGCCTCACAGCACCAGAGTTCAATCCTAACTGCGGTTGCTGTCTGTGGGGACTTTGTACATTCTCCCTGTGACTGTGTTGGTTTGCTCCGGTTTCCTCCCACATTCCTATGCTGTGCAGGTTTGTAGTTTAATTGGCTTCTGTAAATTGCCCCAAGTGTGTTTGACTCGGTGGGCCGAAGGGCCTGTTTCCACACCGTATCTCTAAATTAAACCTCAACTTCTCAATGCCAACCAAGATGGCTATCTGACCTGGTCCCACTTGCCTGCAATTGGCCTATATTCATTTGCCTGCATTTGGCCCCTTCATTCATAAAGGGAACCCCTGCTCCCCCCTACCTGTCATCAAAACAAAACTCTGCAACCTGCAGCATTCAGAAACATCTTTCCTCAAACCTACTTCTCCTGGTGTATGTTTTTAAATAGCAAACTCTGCCTTATATATTTTAGTGAACAATGATAACATTCTACCAAATATTCTAATGATTGAAGCATTTTGTGCACCCATTGCTCTCATCAGATGTTCATGCTACATCCATGTGTATATGATGCCCAGGGGCATGTACTGTCACACAGGGCTGCTAGGCATATCCATTGATGTGAAGACATCATTTTCCTCCAGTCAAGTTTGTCCTTTATCCTTTAAGCGGCAGTGATTACTGACGTTTCATTCTTCCCACTCCCCTCCTGCAGCCCACTTCTCAACGCCTGTCATCCGCAATCTCTGTTCTCCACAGGGGAAAAAGCCCAGCTTGCCTCTGCAAGTCATCTTCAGGCACAGCAAAAATATTGCAGCCTGACTGTTGATGCTCAAATTGTTTTTTAGCGGAAGCGGAGTTTTATTGGCAAGTGCCCTTTTGAACCTGGTCTAGGTGGTCTGTTCTGAGCAAAGATCTTTGGCGCTGAGGCAATGAGTTCTGACAGGATATGCTAAATTGTATATTTAGTATACAAATATACAATTGTTGCTAAATTGTATATTTGTATATAATTGTATATAATACTGAATTTTTATTCTGTGCATGGAGCACATGACCATCCATCCCTTTAGACATTTCAACCATTCAATTAGATCCATAATTTAATATTGATGAGTGACATCGAGACCCTTTTTCGAAGTGTGATCAGAGCGAATTAATGCTTGGCCAATAAGAGACAAGTTTACACAACAGAAGTAGTTTTAAGGTGAATCTTGGGTAAGAGGCTGAAAATGAAAGAAATATTAAGGAAGGAATCCGGCTGTTCTCTTATCTTCTCTGCTTGCTAGTCTTTGACTGGTGATGTAATGTAACAGTGTCATTGAGCTCTGCTTGAATAATTTAATCTAAACATCTAAAGCCTTATATGTGGTATGGGGGTGGAAGTGCTCCATATTTTCATTACTACTTATTTTTAAAAAAAGCATTTCCTCTTTTTAGTTCTGAAAGGCCAAGTGTTACACATGAGTGGTTATCCCCTATCAAATTCCTTTTACAATTGTAACTAATTTAATTAGATAAATCGTAAAGCGATTTTGTTCAGCCTCTATGCCAGATCTTTCCCAACACCAACATATCCATTTTGGTTGTAAAAAGCTCCAGATGGAATCTGACCAATATGAAGTAGAATTGAGACATCACTTCCTGCCTTTAAGATAATGTGCCCACCTCCAGATTTTTTTCCCTTGATGCAGCTAGATATCTGGTAATTTTTAATTAAAATTTCCTTCATCTTTTAATCAGCTAGGTGTTGCCAGTTATCATTTGCACGAAGGTCATTTGGTGTGTTTGCGTATAGTTCTGTCCAACAACTTGCAGGGAGTGCCTTGTTATTAGATTAAAGAATATTTCCTTGTTTAATGTTCCTGTCTCTGTAGCTGTTAAGTAGAATCTGTCAAAACACTGGCGGTATCCAAGGATCACCTTAACAGTGTAGTATGAGTTGACTGGTTAGTACGCAAACAAACTTTTTCATGGGATCTCAGTACATGTAATAATTAACCAATAATACCAATTTGGAACTTAAGTTCAAAATATGCGTCGGGGAAAAATTGGCGTTGTTGTTTTCAAGCAATGTTATTATATTTTGAACATCCATGTGCTCCAAATCTATTCGGTGCAGTTTTCCCAGGAGAGATTGCGAGAGCATTGATGTACAGAGGGAACTTGGGTCCAAGTCCACAGCTCCCTGGAAGTGGTAACACAAGCAGATAGTGGTAAAGCAGGCATATGATATGCATGCTTTCATGAGTATGAATATCACAGTCGTTTTACATCATTATAGGACTTTGGTTAGCCTGCATTTGTAATATTGTGTGCAGTTCTGGTTGACAATTGCAGAAAGGATAGGGAGCCTTTGGAGAGGGTGCAGAAGGTTTACCAGAATGCTGGTTGGATTAGAAGGAAGGAGAGGTTGAACAAACTTAGATTATTTTTTCTGCATTGTCAGATGAAACATAGAAACATAGGAAATAGGTGCAGGAGTAGGCCATTCGGCCCTTCGAGCCTGCACCGCCATTCAATATGATCATGGCTGATCATCCAACTCAGTATCCCGTACCTGCCTTCTCTCCATACCCCCTAATCCCTTTAGCCACAAGGGCCACAACTCCCTCTTAAATATAGCCAATGAACTGGCCTCAACTACCTTCTGTGGCAGAGAATTCCAGAGACTCACCACTCTGTGTGAAAATTTTTTTTCGCATCTCGGTCCTAAAAGATTCCCCCTTATCCTTAAACTGTGACCCCTTGTTCTGAACTTCCCCAACATCGGGAACAATCATTCTGCATCTAGCCTGTCCAACCCTTTAAGAATTTTGTAAGTTTTCATAAGATCCCCACTCAATCTTCTAAATTCTAGTGAATACATGCCGAGTCTATCCAGTCTTTCTTCATATGAAAGTCCTGACATCCCAGGAATCAGTCTGGTGAACCTTCTCTGTACTCCCTCTATGGCAAGAATGTCTTTCCTCAGATTTGGAGACCAAAACTGTACGCAATACTCCAGGTGTGGTCTCGTCAAGACCCTGTACAATTGCAATAGACCCTCCCTGCTCCTATGCTAAAATCCTTTTGCTATGAATGCTAACATACCATTTGCTTTCTTCACTACCCGCTGAACCTGCATGCCTACTTTCAATGACTGGTGTACCATGACACCCAGGTCTCGTTGCATCTCCCCTTTACCTAATAGGCCACCATTCAGATAATGAGGGGACGCCTGATAGAAGTATCATCCTCGTCTTTTACGATAATGCTCAACACTGGTGCCCCCCCCCAAGGATGTGTTTTCAACCCCCTTCTTTACTCCTTGTACACTCACTAGTCAGCAGTCAACTACCAATCCAACTCAATTTACAAGTTCACAGATGACGCCACCGTGGTGGGCCAGATATCAAATAATGATGACACGGACTACTGAGATCAAGAACCTTGTAACCTGGTGCCAAGAAACCAACTTCTCCCTCAACGTCAGCAAGACAAAGGAGATAGTGATTGACTTCAGGGATCAGTACACACACCTGGTGTATATATAGATGGCACTTCTTCTTCTTTCGTGTGGCGTGCACAGCCTAAAGTTGTTGGACAACTTGTTCTAGTTGATCTGCCATTTGTGCTCGTAGAGTTGATTGCATTAGTCGAAACAGGGCAGACCACGTGAAGGTTGCAATCTCCCACCCCATAGATTACAATGAAAAAGAGATGATTGAAAGCTACAAGTTCTTAGGAATAAATATCAACAGCAATTTGTCCTAGCTCAGCCAAATCAATCCAATCACCCAACCCCTACTTCCACAAAAGGCTTAAGAAGTTTGGCATTCCCAACAACCCTCACCAACTTCTATAGATGCGTCGCAGAAAGCGTCTCATCAGGATGCATCACAGCATGGTTTCGGAACAGCTCCAGCAAAGACTGCAACACTGTTGTGGACATAGCCAGACCATCACACAAACCAACCTCCTTTCAAATCTATATGCACTTCACCTTGACTTAGGAAAGCCACCAGCATAATCAAGGACTAGTCTAACCCTGCTCACACCTTCATCTCCCCTTTCCCATCAGGCAAGAGGTACAGAAGTTTGAAAATTCATACCTCCAGATTCAGGAACAGTTTCTTCTCAGCTGTTTTAAGGCAAATGAACCATTCTCTCGCCATCTAGACAGCTGTAATTTAAAAAAAAACGTCACCCATTTAAAACAAGTGAGGGGAAATTGTTGAGGCAGTGAAATTCTCTTCCTCAGAGGACAGTGGAAGCAGAATGGGTTTTCAGGTAGCTATTGATGTTTTGAGGAAGAGCAAATCAATTTTGGCTGAAAGAGTGAGGAGACCAGTGAACATTAAGCAAAATTGGAAATGTGACCACAATAAAGTTACCCGTATTGTAAAGGTATTGATTTCATTTCCGAAATCATGTTGCTAATGCTTGTATTGCTCAAACATCACGTGAGGTGCCAGTAGGTTCTGAAATGTTGCTGAATCTATTGATACCCATAGTCACCAACTGTTTAAGTCTTCAGACTTTATAATTATAGTGTGGAAACAAGCCCTTTGGGCCACTGAGTCCATGCCAATCGGACACCAGCACTACAAACCATTATGCCTTTGAAGTGTGGGTGGAAACCAGATCACTCGGAGAAAACCCATGCGGTCACAGGGAGAACGTACAAACGTTCCTATGGACGGCACTCGTAGTCGGGGTAGAATCTGGGTCTCTGGCGCTGTAAGGCAGCAACTATACCGCTGCACCACTGTGCTGCTCCATCATGAAATAAGAGCAAGTTAAGTTGAAAGGTTGTGGGTTCCAAAGACCAATTTGTCCGAACTTAGTAGATATTTGTTTTATATGTTTAAAAAAATGCTAGGCAGCAGGATAAATCTGTAATGACAGACCGTATATAACAATGAAAAGTGTTTGCATACTTTTTATGAGAGAAAGCAATATGCAGTATATTGTGTGTTGCCGTGTCAGTGAATCATGTGGTCAAACACATGAGTGATCTCGTCTGTTATTGAAAATTAGAAAACTGCAAATGGAAATTGGAAATACAAACCAAAAATGCTGGAAACATGTCAGGTGGGGACATAAAGAGGAACAGAATTAATTGACTCAAAGATCTTTCACCGGCACGGGTAGGGTTCCTTGCTATGGTATAAACACATTTGTTCAATGATCCTGTAAATCAATATTGTTCCAAGTAGAATTTCACAGAGTTCCAACATTGACCAGGGTTCAATTCCTCATATATCATTCTGATCACATGATTGGAATTTATTTAAGATAAGAGAATGGTGAGCTTGGACTTTGTTTCAGAAACGAATTATTCAAAATTGTGGCGTGTGACTTGTTTTTAAACTGAAAATCAAATGCATCTGTAACACTGCCCTGTGCCAGAATGCCAGGTTGGCAGGTGTAGAATAGTTATCCACTGAAGCCAACAGTGAAATTTATTACCAGGACATTCTTGGCACATTTTCATTAAACAAGTCTTCGCTGTTGCTCATCTACAGGTGTACAATCCACTCTGGCTTCAACAGTGCAGATGAGATGATAATCTGGTGCTGGAAGCTGTAAAATGAAAGCTTCCAAATTCAAAGTGCTGCCAATTTAAACTCAAAATATTCTCATGGTCTTTAATGTCGAACGCAATTTTGCTGTGTTCGTAGTTCAAAGTTATTTAGTCTGACTATTATCTTAAAGATAGGATTGAAGATGTAAGTGTAGAATATGAATCTATAAGCCAAGCAGAAGCATGAATAACCCACTTATTTTGGGATGGATTGTGGAGAATCTGAATTGGCTTTCGAATGAATGCAAAATCAGATTGGAATGCCTCTTGGATGGGTTACTTCAGAAAAGTTGTTTGCTAAAATAAGATTTTAAATTTGCCTTTCCGTTCATCAAAATGTTACAAATTGCTCCATCAACTGGAACATGAGCAAAGGAAGGCTTGAAATGGCTGATCTAGTCAAAAGCTTAATTCTACATGCTGCATTGTGACTCAGCAATATATTATTATTTTTTCCCTGAAACTAGTGCTTATCACCTGCTTATTCACTTTGAAACTTAATTCCATATCCATAAAATTTGAGAAGCTTGTGCTGGACTAATCTAATGCAAGATTCCTGGCTTCCGCAGATATGGAATTAAGTGGGCACGGGAATGACAATCGAACATTTCTGTGGAGCTTGTGATCAGAAGATCCTTTGCTGCACTGGCCTTATAACAATTACAGCACGGAAACAGGCCATCTCGGCCCTTCAAGTCCGTGCCGAACAACTTTTTTCTCTTAGTCCCACCTGCCTGCACTCATACCATAACCCTCCATACCCTTCTCATCCATATGCCTATCCAATTTATTTTTAAATGATACCAACGAACCTGCCGCCACCACTTCCACTGGAAGCTCATTCCACACCGCTACCACTCTCTGAGTAAAGAAGTTCCCCCTCATGTTACCCCTAAACCTCTGTCCCTTAACTCTAAAGTCATGTCCTCGTGTTTGAATCTTCCCTATTCTCAAAGGGAAAAGCTTGTCCACATTAACTCTGTCTATAACTCTGCCTTGTCAGGACATTGTTGGCGGTGTTTAGGAGGTTTGCTGCGGTGAAAGGAAAAGCAGGTTAAAAGAGCTGCAATCAGTGAGTGAGCAGGTCCACACAAGTTTCAGACCAGAAATGACAGGTTGCGATGTCTCTAGTTAAAAGTTCACTTGGGCTCAAGAAAAAACAAACATTTTACAACTTTTATTAAGTTGCTCGTTTTCTATGTGACCTGTTCAAGATGGGCTCTCTTAGTTTAGAGATAGTGTGTGAACAGGTCCCTCGGCACACCAAGTCCACGCGGATCATTAATCTCCTGAACACTGGTTCTATCCAACACACTAGGGACAATTTACAGAAGCTAATTAATGTACAAACCTGCACTACTTCGGGATGTAGGAGGAAACTGGAGCACCCAGAGAAAAAACCTGCAGTCACAGGGAGAATGCACAATCTCGGTACAGACAGCACATAGTCAGGATTTAACCCGGGCCTTTAGTGCTGTGATGGGCCTGTCCCACTTATGTGACTTTTTAGGCGACTATGAGGTCGCCACATGTTAGCCGGAGGTTTACCGGGTTGTCGCCTGCATGGTGGTGAGTAGTTCCCACATTCTCGTAACTAGTCCGCGGCTTCATTCTGGTTGCCACTAATGGGACTGGCCCACAAGGCAGCAACTCTACTGCTGCGCCTCTCTTATTATAAGTCCAGAGGAATGGAGCATAAAGAAAAGACCACTGACTGAATAGCTATGGCAGATCAAATAAAGGATTATTGACACATTATCATGAGTACTGAAAATTAGAATAATAACAAAATAAATCGGGAAGTTGATACCTTGTAGAAAGTGAAACAGCTTGGAATTGATTGCAAAAAATAACTAATCTCTGACCTAGCCAAGGTGTTTTAAGCTTCAGTAATATTGCTGAATATCAGGGTATGACCGGCAGTTCTCCTTCTGATCTGCAAGATACATAGTTGCCTTTTATTTATTTCTGGTGTTCTCTGACCAAAGGAGAGTTTTCTTTATCTCTGATTCATCCTCTTTGATTTCACGCAAGCCTCTCAAGGCCACGCTCGGTCAAATGCTGCTCTGGGATCAAAGATATTCAGTCTTGCCTTGCCTCAAGATTTCTAATTTCTATTTCTGAACTGAGACTCTGCTGTAGCTGAGAGTCAAAAAAATCCTGAAAGAAACAAAACTGTTGTTGCATAACATTGATGAAAGAACTTTTGAAGCATCGTTGAAAGCCGAAAAAAATCCTTTTGCTGAAAAATGCGATTTTACTTTTTATAGATAGTGCTAGCCTGGGCAGTTTACTAGTTTGAGTATTTTACTCATACACACCAATGGGCATTAGAGATTTGCTGATTCAAGTAAAGGATCTATTGCCGATTTAAAATACTTCACTGCAATAGACAATAGGTGCAGGAGTAGGCCATTCGGTCCTTCGAGCCAGCACCGCCATTCAATGTGATCATGGCTGATCATCTCCAATCAGTACCCCGTTCCTGCCTTCTCCCCATATCTCGTGACTCTATATCCCCTGACTCCCCTATATTTAAGAGGGAGTTAGATGTGGCCCTTGTGGCTAAAGGGATTAAGGGGTATGGAGAGAAGACAGGTACAGGATACTGAGTTGGATGATCAGCCATGATTATATTGAATGGCGGTGCAGGCTCGAAGGGCCGAATGGCCTACTCCTGCACCTATTTTCTATGTTTCTATGACTCCGCTATTTTTAAGAGCCCTATCTACGTTGCTCTTAAAATTATCCAGAGAACCTGCCACCACCGCCCTCTGAGGCAGAGAATTCCACACACTCGCCACTCTCTGTGGAAAAAAAAGTGTTTCCTCGTCTCCATTCTAAATGGCTTGCTCCTTATGCTTAAAATAAAATGGGTTTGCCCAGAGATAGGTGCTGGACATTGGATGACAGAGACCAGTCTAATAATCTTCAGAGGGTGTGGAGGAGATTCCAAAAATGCTCTTGCATGAATATGGAATAGTGGATTGCAGTTTAAGAGCCCAGGCTCAAACAGTGTGTGTGCTACAACCCATCGGCACTGCAGTTGTGCAGACTTGATGTTTCTTGCTAGTAAGTTGACAGTCATTATCTGAGGAGTGTCAACTCAAACTGGCTCCTGAGACGACCTCCACCTGCCACCAACGCTATAGATATGGCTACATTTCTAGATGAATCTTTTGTTCGCTTTCTCACAGCTGTGTACAGATGAATTGCTAACATTTTCTATGTTACAGTAGCAGCAGCATTTCAAATGTTAGAAACATAGAAGCAGATGAAACATAGAAGAGTATGCCATTTGGCCCTTCGAGTCAGCACCGCCATTCAATATTATCATTGATGATAATCCAAAATCAGTGCCCTGTTACAGCATTTTCCCAATATCCTTTGATTCCCTTAGTCCTAAGAGCTAAATCAAACTCTCTCTTAAACTTATTCTTGTTCTTTTTAACTGCAAAGTATTTTGATTTCCTGAGGTTGCAAAAGACGTGTTTACAAAATGCCCAATCTTTTTTTCTAACTTTCTATCTTTCCCTGACACAGAATGATGTGTACAGGGCATTTAAATATGCAGGGCAATGAGTGAATGATGTACAATTAAGGCTGCAGGGCACAAATGATTCATACATTGAACTTGTCATTTTCTATTCTGACTGAGGATCTTTTCCTGAATTGCTCATGCAGGGTGCCAACATTTATTCTCATTTAATGCTTTACTAACACTTGGAGTTCTGCATAATTGTTTCATGGCTTTGGTGAGGCTGTGACTCAAACTATGATCAAATAATAATGGCTGCCATCTCTACGTTTTTTAAAAGATGTGTGGGAGCTTCTTTATTGTTCTTGAACATTACCAATATAATACAATATAATTTTGTTCAGAAATTGCATGACATTTTGTAAAAGATTTAGATTGTTTTATATTGAGAAGGCAGATAAATGCATTGTGTATTGTTCATTTCAATATTGAATTGGCTTCATAAACGTTAGATTCTTGTTTCATTTATAGGGAAATTGATTTCCCACAAATCCAAGGACTCCACAAACTAGCTCTTAGTTATTGTGTCCTAATAGTTTAGCAGTTGAACAACCAACCAAAGTTTGATTCAGCTGGTGTTGTTGAAATAGAACATGGACAGGATTGAGGTAAACATTTTGAGTTAAATTGATTTTTTCAATAAAAAATGTTGGACCTTGCAATGATACCATGGGATAATTTCACACAAAGCCTTATTAGCTCCAGTATTGGAAGAATGGGCTGAAGTAATGGAGAAAGGGGTTTATCAGAATTCTGCTACTCCAGAGAACGGGCCTTTTTCACCAGTGTGGTTGATGCAGCCCTCGCCTGCGGCTCCTCCACTTCCTAAATATCTGCTCTGTCTGCCTCCTCCCCAGAGAGAACAGAGATCGAGTTCCCTTGATCCTACCAACCTTTGCTTCTAGCATATTTTGTTTCATCTTTCCAGGATTCCATCTTGGGTCGCATCTTCCCATTCCTTTCTACTTCCCGCTTGGAACTCTTTGTCTCCCTGGTTCACACCTGTACCTCTGTACACCCCTCTCCCATCCCCTGGCATTTTCCCTTGCAAATGTAAGAGGTATGACACTGCTTTTTGCACCTCCATTGTCTCTTCTGATTCACTTGTACATCTTCCACCTTGTCTATTGCATTTGCTGCTCTGAATCTGGCCACCTCCTGTACTTTGGTGAGACAAGACTAGGAATAGATGCTCATTATACTGAGCATCTCCACACTGTCTACAGAGGCCACCTGGAACTCCCATTCGGCAGCTACTTTAATTACTCATCCCATTCCCGCACCCTCCTATCTGTCCTCTGCATCCTCCACTGCCACGGTGAGACCAAATGCAAACTAGAGAAACAGTTATTCCACCCAGGTAGTCTACAGCCTGATGGCATAGATATTGAATTCTCCAATTTCAGGGAATCTGCTTGACAGTTTTTCTTTCACACCTGATCTGAATGGATTTCGCCTGTACACGTACACCCTTTTGTAAAGCTGCTTCAGGGCCCCTGTCATCCCTCCAAACCCTCTTCATCTGTCCATTACCCACCTACTGCTCCCACTGGGTCCACTATCCCGGGTCCACTGCTGCCACCATATCAATCTGAAGCCCTTTATTGGCTCCACCATCATCTCCCAACCTCTTGTACTATTTCCATCCTTCCAATATGCGAATCACACCCGACTCCGTTTGCCAATCGACCAAAGGTCAATGTTCATTTCCCTTCACGGATGCTGCTCGACCCAATGAATTGCTCCAGGAGATTTTGTCAGTCCCTTATTCTAGTTCAAGATTCCCATTTCAGGGGAAACACCAGTTCTCCATCTAGTTTGCTTAACACACACCCCCCCCCGCCCCCCTAGAATTATCAACTAATTTCTTGCTTGAGGTTTTGATGTATACCAGCTCTAGTTCAAAGCATTGACTCCAGCTCCACTGACCCTCCACTCCATCAACAAGGTT
Source organism: Raja brachyura (assembly GCA_963514005.1). Next base: position 56,141,472 of record OY740783.1, read on the forward strand.
CACCAGTAAGAAGGAGGGGGCTACCATTTAGGTTCACATCACACAGGGCATGTGGAGCGCAAGATGTGTCTTCATCTGGCAGCCCCCTCCAGAAAGCAGGAAACATAAAACATTCAACGGTATATCATGGGCAGGGACCTTTTGGCCCATGATGTCTGTGCTATACATGATATCAAATTAAACTGACCCCTTTTGCCTGCATCTGATCCATATCCCTCCGTCCCCTGCAGATTTATGTGCATATGTATAAAAGCTTCAAACACCTCAAACATCTCCTACCACCACCATATTTGGCAGTGTGTTCCTGGTACCCACCACCTTTCTGTGCTTATCCTCCAAAATCCTGTCATTGCAACTCATTTTAGAAACTTCCATCAGATCTTCCCCTCGGTCTCCAACACTCCAGAGAAAACAATCCAAAGTTTGTCCAACTCTGAGTTAATACTCTTCAATCCAGTCAGCATCCTGATTTATTTACATGAGATAATTAGTAATCTCTAAATATACATCAGATTTTTAAATATTGCAGTATAAAATTGCATTTATTTAATGTTCATTTTCTCCAGCCCTTCCCAACCTCCACCCTGACTGAAGATTCCTCCTTTCAGTGACAATGCAGCACTATAAATATACACACAGTTACATGTGCATGTTGTATCCATGTCATCTATAACCTGCTGAAATGTCCTCAGGAGTTCGCATGTTGGATGGGGATGTGACGGATATGGTGGAAGCAAAGTCACTCAGCCTGAATCCCCAGCACATTGACATCTACAGCGCCAGCTGGGGACCAGATGATGATGGAAAGACCGTGGATGGACCGGCATCCCTTGCCATACGAGCTTTTGAGAGTGGCATCCAACAGGTAAGACTGCAGAACCTCCAGACGAATTGTTTGGCTGCTTGCTTGGCTTCCAACATCACTGTGTGTCTCGGTTTTAATTCCCTTTTACTCCCCACTTTACAGTTTTGCACTTATGGTGAGGTCTTTGCACACTAAATAATGGGATGTTTTATAGCTGAAAGATGGGAAGTTTAGACTTTGGAGATGCATCATGGAAACGGGCTCTTCAGCCCACCGACTCTATGATGACCCCGATCATCCCATACACTAGCACTATCATACATACTAGGGACAATTTTACAGAAGCCAAATAACCTTTATGTCTTTGGAGTGCAAGAAGAAACCGGAACACCTGATGGAAACCCACGTGGCCACAGGGAGAACGTAAAACTCCGTATAGACGGCTTCAATTGTCTGAATCAAACCCATGTCTCTGGTGCTGTAAGGCAGCAACTCTACCGCTGTGCCACAATTCAGTATTTTTAATATCATTCATTGCCATCTCTTTCAAGGTAGGTGCAGTTTGTCAGTAGGATGCCTGTGTCTCAGCCAGGTGACTGGTATTTGCAGGTGGCTCTGGATAATTTCCTTGCATTTTAACTTTGCAACAGCTTGCTTGCTCCTGTGTCTGGTGTTTAAACGTGAGGGTGAGCGGTTGGATCATGTAGCTCTGTAAACTGTTCAACTAGTGCTGACAATTTAATCCTCCTCCATGAGCTGTTCATTGTATCATTGTGCATGAGAGACTGAGTAGTTAATGAGACCAAAGGTTAAGATGCAAGTTTACACCCAAGGTTCCTCCAAGCATTGACTATCCACTCTCAGCTGGATCCTTGAGTTCTGGTGGGAATGTGGTGTGAAGATTTGCAAAGATAGACTGTCCAGAAAACTTTCCCATGGGAATTGAAAATCCCTGGTTGTCTGGTGGGTTGAGATTGATGATTAGCTCAATATATTCAATTGGGTATAATAAATTTACAATGTTATTGACAATGTTTTGTCTAATACTCAGACCTTCAGGCTACTGTGAATACTGTGATGTGTTTGCCTGGAAATTGGATTATGTGGTGCCACATTTTTGTGTGCGTTGTGATTCACTTTGAATGAACAATAAAACAGCTTAATCAGCAGTGGAACAGAGGTTTGTGATTTTGCTTATGGATTTCCTGTGCATCAGATCCACTAAAGCAAAGAGGAGCGCAGTTCTGCCTTATGGTCAATATTTAAATATAGATTATATTTGTACATGTGTGGCTTGTGCAGCCAACTAAAGCAGGCCTTGACTCTGCCCGTGGGATTTCTCTTCATCCAACCCTGGCTCTTTTTCAGTAACTAATTCTACGCTCTCCCAATTCTTCCTTGGTCACCCACCACCTACCAAATTTCCTAGACCTTAAACTCATGAACCTCATGAGCATTCATCTCCCAGTTTGTCAATTAGACCTTGCATCCATAACCAGATCCCAACCACACTCGTCACCACAATGCCCATTTACTAACTCTCCCTCCCTCACTACTGAAAGGTGGTTGCATTCCGGCCTCCGTGCTCATGCTCTCCTCCTTTCTCTTTGCTGTCCACAGGCCAATATCCAAGTCCTGTATCTGTTATTTTCCAAAACTTATACTCTGCAGAAACTCTCTGCAATAGGTTATTGAACAACACAAGTTGCTGGATCAGTGTGCCTGTATAAGTCATGAGTCATAATCATTTTTTATGCAATTAACTTTAAGTTAAGTATTTGGTAGTAGTTGTAATTCCCAATTTTTTTGGTGTTGGGGATTTTAAATAAGTTTTGGACCTTGTGATTCCATCAACTGGGGTGGTACAATGGAGCAGTCATAGAACCGCTGCCACACAGCGCCAGAGACCCAAATTCAATCCTGACGTCGGGAGCTTTCATGTTCTTCCTGCATGCGTTTTCTCTGGTTCCTCCCACCTTATGAAGATGTCTAGGTTGGTAGGTTAATTGACCATTGCAAATTACCCTTGGGGTGTAGGTGAGCAGCAGAGCCGATGAGAATGAAAGGAGAAAAAAATGAATGAATGTAGGATTGGCGTAAAAGGTGGTGTTTGGTTGCACAGACTCGATGTGCCACGGACATCGCCTAGGACGATTTGAAGCTGCTTTGCTGAACTAATTAAATATCACTCTTGATATTGTTGTAATGGAGAATTTGAGTTGTCCATCAGAGTTCACAATAGCATATTTTGCGCCAGAAGATTGTGGGTTGAAAGTCAATGCCTAGAGATTTTTGACCTGCTGTATCACAGTGGGAGCAGTCCCAAGCTCTGCTAAATATCACAGGTTTTTGACTACTAATGTGTAGGGAAGGAGGATTCAAACTTGCAGTGGGGCAGAGCTATGCATGCAAGTCATTTTATGTGGTGTTGAGCGAGTAGCTATTTAGATTGAATAAAACACATTAATATGATCTACAGCAAATTATGGTTTTCATAGCAGACAGACTTTTAATATGCTCTTACAAAATGCACAGCAGTTCCTCCCCCTGGCAATTTTCATAGTGTCTCCTAAATCCAGAAACCCAGAAATCAAGGAGGACGAGGTCAGCGGGTGGATGGGAACATCGCCACTCTCAAAATCATGCATCATGGAAATGTGAAAATTCATTCCTGAGATTAAATAAAACGTTGCAAATCTGTTTGCATGCATCCCTGCAATGTGGACAGCTTCTCAACTGTATCATCCCCTTCCTACTCATTTTCTGGAAAGACTCATCTCCACAAGTTTGTCCAACCATTTCCCGCCATGGTGTGTAGAGTGCCGTGTGGTAGCGTCATTCTTTAGCTTTTAGAGATAGTGTGGGGGAAAAAAGCCCTTTGGTCCACCAACCCGCGATCATCCCATACACCAGTACTAGGGACAAGTTACAATTTTACCGAAGCCAATTAACCTACTAACTTGTTTAAGAAGGAACTGCAGATGCTGGAAAATCTAAGGTAGATAAAAATGCAGGATAAACTCAGCGGGTGAGGCAGCATCTATGGAGCGAAGGAAATTGGCGACGTTTCGGGTCGAGACCCTTCAGACTCTCCAGCATTTTTGTCAACCTACTGTATGTCTTTGGAGTGGGTGGAAACCGGAGCACCCGGAGAAAAACCAGGCGGTCACTGGGAGAACGAACAGACTCCATACAGACAGCAGCCATAGTTTGCATTGAATCCGGGTCTCTGGCGCTGTGAAGCAACAATTTTACCGCTGCGCCATTGTTTCGCCCCAAAGTGATACATTCAGTGATGCAATTTGAGTGGTGTTTAGAGAGCTGCCCAGATGGATGAATGATCAATTATCATTCTGGCGCCTCTGGTGCAGTTTATGCTTCTCATTGTGCTGATGAGCCAAATTTTCATGTATTCTTTGCCTTCAAGTAACCATGCTCTTTGTATGCTTGAAGATTTGATTATATGATTTGAAGGTAGAATGCAGGTGAGTAAATCACGGGATCTCTCTGTATCTGAAATGCACCTGGAAAGATATGAAGTAGTGGAGGCTTCAACTTAATTAATATTTGGATGTTTTTTGAGAGTCCACCTAGTCATTAACATCACTCATGGTATTTATCTTAATTAGAGTAGTCTGATAATTGCACAAGTATACTAAATTGCACCTTGCAGCTGTTGCCTTCTATAAATGCATACATAGATGAAGCGAAGTGCATCATACAAGCAGTAATATTGAATTGGATGTCAAGTAGCGACTATGATTGTAAACAAAAAAAGATTGTAAGTAAATTACATTAAGGAGGAAAACAATGGTGCAGTGGCATTTCCCAGTGCAAGATGGGTTTCCATCACAATGTTTTGGGAGAGGTTTGTGAGAAATTGCCCTGAAAGGTTTCATTGTTTTGTAACTGCTTTTCAGTTTCAAAACATTGCAAATATTTTATGTTTTAAGAAATGTATTGATGTGCCTGGGATCTGTTGGGAAGTATAATTGACAAGAGTAATTGCACATTTCATCAGTGAGAGCTGGCATGAATTTGCAAAGACCTTGACTACTTCAATTTTATTCAAAAGATGATTTTAAAATAGCAGGGAAGTAGATTCACACTGATTTGTCGTTTATATCAGACTATTGAATTAGGTTGAAGCTCCTGAAATGGAAGGCAAAACGCTTTGGTAGCAACCGTGTGCAAAAGTGGAGCATAGAAAAATAAGGAATGAGTACTGAAATTGGTAGGAAATAACCAGTGACACAAAGTATCTGTGATGGAGTCAGAATTATTTGTTATTTTTTGGTAACTTGGATGATGAGACGTGTTTGCTATACCTCAAATTAGTGGCATGTTTAGAAGTATGAATAAGTTTAATTTAGATAGAGCAGAAACAGGCCCTTCAGCCACCAAGTCCACGCCGACCAGTGACCCCCGCACATTTACACTATCCTACACACATTGGGGACAATTTACAATTATGCAAAGCCAAGGAACCTACAAACCTATACGTGTTTGGTGTGGGAGGAGATCCCAGACAAAACCCATACAGGTCACGGGGAGAATGTACAAACTCTGTACAGACAATGCCGTGGTTAGGATTGAACCTAGGTCTCTGGCGCTGTAAGGCAGCAACTCTACCACTGTGCCCCCGTGCCGCCCACAAATGAATGGTAGTATTAAATTAATCAGAGGTGTTCAAAAAAGAGAGCATGGTTTGAAGATATGATGTAGAAGATTTAAAAGGGTATCTTTGGAGTATGTATTGTTTGTATTGGTTGATATCTGGAATGTGTTGCCAGAGAATAAAATCGAATAGAATGCCTTTTATTGTCATTCAAACAGACAAGGTTTGAACAAAATTTAATTCCTACTGTCATGACATTACAAAAAAGACCAAGACACACACTTAACATAATTTACACAAACATCCATCACAGTGAATCACCAACACTACCTCACTGTGATGGAAGGCAAAGGTCTGGTCTCTTCCCTTTGTTCTCCTGCGGTCCAGCAGTCCAACTGCAGCATCGAGGTGACTAGGGCTCACGATGTTAAAGCTCCCGGCGTGCGATGGCAAGTCCCGCGGCCGTTTAAGCCACGCCGGGCAATGTTAGGTCCCGCTCAGTGTCATTTAAGCCCCACGATTCCGGCGGGAGAAGTTGCCGTTGCGGGAGTTCCGAAAAGCGGTCTTCCACCAGGGACCTGCGAGATCCCGAGGTTACCGTCCACCGGGCCTGCGGCCGGAGCCTCCGAAGCTCCGAAGTCAGGTTAGTCGCACGCCACCACAGCTCTCTCCGCTCCGAAGTCGACCAACTCCACGATGGCGAGTCCGTAGGCTCAGAAACTGGAGCCTTCAGGTTGGTTCCGGTTGGAGGTTGCAGCCGGCTCCACGATGTTCGGCCCAACGACACCGGAGACCCGACGGGGAAAAGGTCGGGTCCCCATACAGGAAAGAGATATCCCCCACCCCCCCACATATATACAGCTAAAAAATAGTTAAAATTAGAACCAAAAACATACATCTAGCAGGACAAAAATAAAAAATAAAACACAGACTGACAGCAGTCGAGTGATGAAATTAGATATAATTGCTGTTTCAGAAGCATTTGGATAGGTTAGGCATAGAAAGATATGGTCTTAATGCAGGCAAATGGGGTTGCCGTGGATTTGGTAAAGGTTCGCATAGATGTGATGATTTGAAGAGGCTAAGTTTTGTGTGGTCTGACTCTGACCCTCCAAGATTCTCAGTATAGCTGGGTTAAACTGATGAGTAAATCCGAGCAAGCCATTTCAGCATTAGGCAACATCATCCACTTTGGAGTTTAGAAAGTAGGATAGAGTACATTAAATGGTGAAAATGCACAAACGTGATGAATTCAAACTGGCTCGAGGATCTACAGTGCATTCAGAAAGTATTCAGACCCCTTCCTTTTTCCACATTTTGTTGCGTTACAGCCTTATTCTAAAATAGATTAAATTCATTCTATATATCTTCAATCTGGACACAATACCAATAATAAAGTGAAAACGGGTGTTTAGAAATTTTTGCAAAGTAATTAAAACAAAATAACTGAAATATCATATTTACATAAGTATTCAGACCCTTTACTCAGATTGTTAAGGCACCTTTGACTGCAATTACAACCTCGGGTCTTCTTGGGTATAACGCTACAAGCTTGGCACACCTGTATTTGGGTAATTTCTCTCATTCTTCTCTGCAGATCCTCTCAAGCTGTCGGGTTGGATGGGGAGTGTCAATGCACAGCTATTTTTGGGTCCCTCCAGAGACGTTTGATCGGGTTCAAGTCCGGGCATTCGCTGGGCCACTCAAGGACATGCACAGACGTCATGAAGCCACTCCGACATTGTCTTGGCTGTGTGCTCAGGGTCGTTGTCCTGTTGGAAGGTGAACCTCTGCCCCTGTCTGAGATCCAGAATGCTCTGGAGCAGGTTTTCATCAAGGATCTCTCTGTACTTTGCTCCGTTCATCTCTCCCTCGATCCTGACTAGTCTCCCAGTTCCTGCTGCAGAAAAATATCCCCACAACATGATGCTGCCACAACCATGTTTCACAGTATCACCTGACCATGGTATTGGCCAGTTGAGGAATGGTGCCTGGTTTCCTCCAGACGTGACGCTTGGCATTCAGTCCAAAGAATTCATCAGACCAGAGAATCTTGTTTCTCATGGTCTGAGAGTCCTATAGGTGCCTTTTGGTAAACTCCAAGCGGGATGTCATGTGCCTTTTACTGAGGAGTGGCTTCCGTCTGGCCACTCTACCATAAAGGCCTGATTGGTGGAGGGCTGCAGATATAGTTGTCCTTCTGGAAGGTTCTCCCATCTCCACAAAGGAACTCTGGAGCTCTGACAGAGTGACCATCGGGTTCTTGGTCACCTCCCTGACCAAGGCCCTTCCCTCCCGATTGCTCAGTTTGGCCGGGCGCCCAGCTCTATGAAGAGTCTTGGAGGTTCCAAAGTTCTTCCATTTATGAATGACAGAGGCCACTGTGCTCTTCGCAGAAACTGTTTTATACCCTTCCCCAGATCTGTGTCTCAACACAATCCTGTCTTGGAGGTCTACGGACAATTTTGCTCAATTTTGAATGTCATAGTAAAGGGCCTGAATACTGATATTTCAGTTATTTCTTTTTAATTACCACACTTTGCAAAAATGTCTAAACACCTGTTTTCACTAATTCATTCTGGGGTATTGTGCGTAGATTGATTTTTAAAAATAAATAAATTATTGAATCCATTTAAAAATAAGGCTGTAACGTAACAAAATGTGGAATAAGTGAATGGATCTGAATACTTTCTGAATGCACTGGACAGAAATGGAAAATAATTAAAAGGGCTAAGGAGTGCTTCTTTATAATGAAAGGAAGAAGTTATGATATAGTTATTAATTCCCTTATGCGACAACCACAGGAGAACTGAGCAGATCTGGGCACTCCACTGTTGGAAAATATATTAGACTGAGGTGTTTAAGAAAGAACTGCAGTTGCTGGAAAAATCGAAGGTAGACAAAAATGCTGGAGACTTCATCCATTTCACCACTAACTTCCATCCGGCACTCAAATTCAGCTGGGCCATTTCTGACATCTCCCTACCGTTTCTTGACCTCACTATCTCCATTGCAGTAACAGACTACTGACCGACATCTATTACAAACTCATTGACTGCCATGGCTATCTGGACTACACTTCTTCCCACCCTGTTTCCTGTAAGGACTCCATCCCCTACTCCCAATTCCTCATCTGTGCAGCATCTGCACACGTAATGAGATGTTCCAAACCAGGGCACCGGAGATGTCCTCATTCTTTTGGGGAAGGGGTTCCCCCTCTTCGAATAGAGATGAGGCTCTCACCAGGGCCTCTTCTATATCCCTCAGCTCCGCTCTCACTCCCCACACCCCCCACTCGTAACAAGGACAGAGTCGCCCTTGTCCTCACCTTCCACCCTACCAGCCGTCACATACAACAGATAATCCTCTGACATTTTCGCCACCTCCAATGGGATCCCATTATCGGCCACGTTTTCCCCTCTCCTCCCCTTTTGGCTTTCCGCAGAGACCGCTCCCTCCTTAACTCCCACATCAATTCGTCCCTTCCACCCAAACCCTGGTACTTTCCTTTGCAACTGCAGGAAATGCTGCACTTGATTGTCACTTTGCCTCCCCCCTCGACCATCCAAGGGCCACAGCAGTCTTTCCACGTGAGGCAGAGGTCCACCTGCACCTCCAACCTCATCTATTGCATCCACTGCTCTAGGTGTCAACTGCTCTACATCGGTGAGACCAAGCGCAAGCTTGGCGATCGCTTCGTCCAACACCTCCACACAGTCTGCATGAACCAACTCGATCTCCCGGTGGCTCAACACTTCAACTCCCCCTCCCATTCCGCATTCGACCTTTCTGTCCTGGGCCACCTCCATGGCCAGAGTGAGCCCCACCGCAAATTGGAGAACAGCTCCTCATATTTCGCTTGGGTAATTTACACCCCAGCGGTATGAGCATTGAGTTCTCCAATTTCAGGTAGTCCTTGTTTTCTCCCTCCTTCCCCTCCCCTTCCCAGCTCTCCCACATCCTACTTGTCTCCACCACTTCCTTACATCTTCCCGCCCTTCTCCCCCCCCCCCACATCATTCTGAACGTCAGACCCGAAATATCACCAATCCTTCGCTCCATAGATGCTGCCTCACCCGGTGAGTTTTTCCAGCATTTTTGTCTACCTTAGTCTCTGAGGTGATGAATCATTGACTTATCTGGATGACATTTGGACTGTCAAGGTTTGTGGAAATAAGGGATTGCTGTCCAGAATTCTGAAGGTTAGGTTTAATGGGAGTTAATATAAGGTTAGGTTTAATGGGTATTAAAATAAGTTGTTTGATGAATGTTGACAACTTTTCGCAAGGCCAGAATTTATTGCCCACCTCTTACTGCATCTTATTACCTTAAAGCCCATTTCATGGGGCAATTAGAGTTAACCACTGATAGATCTGTAATCAGATGGAATTAAGTTGGTTTTAGTGAATCATGTTTTTTTTAATAATGGTCTACTTTTACCATGATTACTGTTAATGATAATTAGTTTATAATTCCAGTTTCATTAAATTATTTGTTTCCCAGCACCTATGGAACGTTTTGATTTGTCCACCAATCAATAGTCATTCTGGCCTTGATATCCTAGTTCAGCTCTGCTACTGGACTTTCAATTGATCTTTCAATTGAAGCATCTATAAAAATCCTTCTCACTGAATTAAACATCCCTAAATGTTTCAGGATTACCACTTCAATTATTCACAAGCTTGAAATTGCAATGAAAGATCTATATATTCCAAGTATCCAGTGTGGAAGTGATGAAACAATACTGTTAGAAATCACTTTCAATGCAGGGATGTTTACAGTCTTTGGTTTTGTGATAAGAATCAACAGTGCAGAATACTTCTTTAAGTGGAGCGCTGGAAATGGGTCGGAGAGATGTATGTCTTGGTTTCCATTATATTACTGCTTTTTTAAAGCAGTAATATAATGGAAGGGAAGATTGGTGACAGTTATACAAAATAATTGTTAAGCCACATCTGCAGCAGGTGCACAGTCCCAAAATTTGATCTATTGAACGGAAAAAAAGGTGCGGAGCAAATTCACCAGAACGTTGAGGCAATACAGAGCTTGCATTCACTGCAGCTCCCCCTGAAATACATTTTATTTCAGTTCTGTACACATATTAAAATGTCTCATTTTACTCTGATGTACATGAGACTACAGTGGTCAGTTACTTATGTTAATGTAATCTGTGGAGAAATGTTGAAATACTATTGCCTCAGCAGAACAAACAATGGAAACTGTGGAATCAGGGTATTTGAAGTGACACAGGAAGACTTTAAAGGAGCATTGGGTTGGAGTCTAAAATCACTCTGCAAAAGGCATAAGGAAGGAGAGTTATAGAGTGATGCAGTGTGGAAACCTGCCCACACCGACCAACATGTCCCAGCTACACTAGTCCCACTTGCCAGCATTTGGTCCATATCCCTCCAAACCTGTCCTATCCATATACCTGCCTAACTGCTTCTTAAATGTTGGGATAGTCCCAGCCTCAACCAAAGATCTTAGAGTGGAGCAAGATGGTCCACTCCTGTGAAATCCATTGGACTGACATGTAGTACGCACCAGAGCGTAACTTCCTCCATTTCAATAAACCCAACTTCAGTTATGCCTCTCGCAGTGTAATGAGCATTGCGGGGGAACAGTTTGTACGTTTTTAAATGTTTTAAATGTTTTATAAATTTTTATTTTTAAATTCAATAAACCCTCAGCAATTTCCCCCATCACTGTCAGCACTGCCTTGGTCCCTATTTGCTGAAGTAAGTGTGTGTGTGGAAACTTGCGTGATTGTTCATCTGACTGGATGCATGCTAATACACACGAAGATGGCACCTACCTTGTACAGGGAGGAACTGCAGATGCTGGTTTAAACCAAAGATAGACACAAAAGGCTAGAGTAAATCAGAGGATCAGGCAGCATCTCTGGAGAAAAGGACTAGGTGATATTTTGGGTTGACTTTTTCGATAGCTGCCATGACCCATTTGATGTCATCCTTCGCCCTGCTCTTGGTCACGGCCCGAGCCGATCTGCCAGACAGTGTGTGTCCGCGTGTGTGTGTTCGTCCATGTGTGTGTCCGTGAGTCAGTCCGTGTGTGTGCCCATCCGTCATCCACTACGGCTTTTTCGCGGAGTGAACCATCTTGCCCCGCACTATGATCTTTAATGCTACCAGACCCACTGAGTTATGCCAGCACTTTGTCCTTTTTGAAGAGCAGGAGTGATTGAATGACAAGTCTAATCCAAACAAAATGAGGTGATAATATGATACATTTAAAAGATGGGTGAAGATGAGGTGCGAATGGTCACAAAAGAGCAGAGAATTGAGCAATTTACTTTACTTGGAAGAATTGAAAAACATTATCTCTAAAGATGAGAAATAATTGAATGCTGGTGTTCAAAGAGTTTGAAAGAAGATAGTTTAGCATGCAAGAACTGCAGATGCTGGAAAAATCGAAGGTAGACAATGCTGGAGAAATTCAGCGGGTGAGGCAGCATCTATGGAGAGAAGGAATGGGCGACATTTCGGGTGGAGACCCTTCTTCAGACTGAGGTCGGGGGGAGGGAGGAGGAGGGGCGGGAAAAAGAAAGAAAGAGGCAGAGACTGTGGGAGAGCTCAGGAGGGGTGGGAAGGAGGGAGAAAGCAAGAACTACCTGAAATTGGAGAAGTCAATGTTCATACTACCCAAGCGAAATGAGGTGCTGTTCCTCCAATTTGCACTGGGCCACACTCTGGCAATGGAGGAGGCCTAGGACAGAAAGGTCAGATTCGGAATGGGAGGGGGAGTTGAAGTGCTGAGCCACTGGAAGATCAGGTTGGTTAGTGCGAATTGAGCGGAGGTGTCGCAAAGCGATCGCCTAGCCTGCACTTGGTATCGCCGATGTAGAGAAGTTGATACCTGGGACAGTGGATTCAGTAGATGCAGTTGGAGGAGGTGCAGGTGAACCTCTGCCTCACCTGGAAAGATTGCTTGGGTCCTTGGATGGAGTCGAGTGGGGGAGGTAAAGTGACAAGTGTAGCATTTCCTGCGGTTGCAAGGGAAAGTTCCCGGGGAGTGGGTGGTTTGGGTGGGAAGGGCCGAACTGACCAGGGAGTTAGGGAGCAAACGGGCTCTGTGGAAAGCAGGAAGGGGAGGAGATGGGAAGATGTGGCCAGTGGTGGGATCCTGTTGGAGGTGGCAAAAATGTCGGAGGATTATATGTTGTATGTGACGGCTGATAGGGTGGAAGGTGAGGACAAGGGGGACTCTGTCCTTGTTACGAGTAGGGGGATGGGGGTTAAGAGTGGAGCTGTGGGGGCCGCGTTCCACGTTTTCCAAACATGTGCCCCATCCACAAGGTCTGCTGGATTTCTCGGTTGCTTACCATATAAACGCGCCTTCCCGTTCCCATAGTAACCTTTCTGCCCTGGGCCACCTTCATTGTCAGTGAAGCTATACACAAACTGGAGGAGCTGCACTTCATATCCTGTTCGGGTAGCATGCAACCGTACAGCAGTAGAGCAGGCCCTTTGGCCCACAATATCTGTGCTGAATATGAAACCAAGACCCTCACTTATATTCCTGCACATGATCAATATCGCTCTATTCCCTGCATTTCCACGTGCCTATCCAAAGGTCTCATAAAATGCCCCCATCGTATCTGTCTGCACCGCTGCCCCCGGCAATGCTTTCTAGGCACTCGCCACCCTCTGTGTATAAAAACAAACTCATCCCACACATATCCTTTGAACTCTGCCCCTCAAAACTATGCTCTCTTGTAAAGATATTTCCCAACCTGTGTAAACTTGCACTTGCATAACTAATTATTTAAGCCCCTGGAAGCCAATGTGGTCTCCATGCCAAATAGTAAATTTACACATGCACGGTAATACTTCACTCTCTGACCTCACTTGCTTACAGGTGACGTGTGACAACTGACCTGCATGGTTCCGCTGGACATAACCTGTATTTGGTATTTGTATTTTATATTTCCTGGGGAAAAACGTTCTGACTATCTACCCTATCCATACCTCTTGTAATTTTATGCTCTTCTGTCAGGTCTCCTCTCATCCACTGGTGTTGCAGAGAAAACAATCCATGTCTGTCCGACGTATCATTAATACTCTCTAATCCAGGCAGTGTACTGGTAAACCGAATCTGCACCCTTTTCAAAGCCTCCCCATCCTTCCTGGAATGGGGCAAACAGAGCTGCACACAATGCTCCAAAAGCAGCCAAACCAACGTCTTACTAAACTGCCCCTATGTCCTCCTGACTTATACTCAATGCGGTGACCAATGAGGGCAAGCATATCCTATGTTGCCTTTACCATTCTATCTACTTGTTTCCGCTTTCAGGGTGTTATGAACTTGGACCCCAAGATTCCTCTGTGCATCAATGTTGTGAGGAGTCATGCCATTAATTGAATTTTTTCCCATGCATTCGATCTCCCAAAGTGCGGCACCTCACACTTGCACCAATTAAACTCCATCAGCCATTTCCTCACTCATTTCTGTAACTGATCTATATTCCATTGTAAACCTCGGCAACCTTCCTCTCAATCTGTGACGCCAGCAATCTTGGTCTCTGAAATCTTACTAACCATCCATTTAAGTCGCGTGTATGTATCTATGTGGAGCTCCACTGGTCACAGACCTCCAACCTGAATAATGTCTTTTCACCTTGACTTGTCTTCTATCAGTAAGTCAGATCTGAATTCATATGATCAATTTATCATTAATCCCCAATGATGCATCTTAATCATATGCATCAGGCTAACTTGTGAGACTTTATCAAATTCTTTACTAGTTTCCACGTAGACAACATTGAATTCTCCAATTTTAAAGCAAACCTACCCCTTTCTCCTCTTTCTTGTACTCTAGCTCGGTGAGCTCTTATTTTTCCCACTATCCCACCCTTTCTTCCTGTTTCCCCATCTCATTCCACCTATATCCCATCCCTCTGGCATTACATTTTGCTTCTCTTCTCTCTTTAACTGACGCTCTTCCCTCCTGTTCATCTCTAGCCTTTGTCCGTCCATTTGCCAATCTAACCCATATTGTCTGTATCCATCTAGTATTTGCCTGGTGTTGTCCCGCCCTCATGTCTTTCCAGCTTTCTCCCCCCTGCTATAATCAGTTTGAAGAAGGATCCCGACCAGAAATGCTGCCTAACCATTCCTTCCACAGATGCTGCCTGACCCTTTGAGTTACTCCAGCACTTTGTTTTATTCCAGGATGATTGGTTTGTCCAGTGAGGAGGGAGAGGAAGTTGACATTCCATGCCACAATTGGAACAATGGGCAGTGGAACCTTTATAAAACCATGTTTCATAGTTTTTTCCAATTATAAATATTTTATCTGCTTGGTGTGACTCATTTCTGAGAAGTATACGATTCAAGAAATATTTTTTGAACACACTTTGGAAACTCCTTCTCCTCGCTACCCATTTGTCATTGCTACCCTGGTCTACATTAGGATTGCTGAAGGCTCCGATACTCTGGCCTTTGCACATCTCTGCAATTGCTCTGCATATTTGTTTCTCTGCATCCTACTCACTGGTAGGTAATCCATATACGCTATAATAAGTAATTAAATCTCTCTTCTGATTGGTGCAGAACAAGGTGTCTCTCCAACACTCCCAATATTTTCCCAAATCACCATTGTCATTGTCCCTTTTTTCTATATTTCCTGAAGATATGCATCAATATTTGTTAGCAATTTGGTTGAGAGATAGTGGGAAACTGTTCACCGAGTTCACGCTGACCATTGGTCATCTGTTCACACTAGTTCTAGGTTATCCCACTTTCTCATCCGTTCCCAACAAACAAGGGCCAATTTACAGATCCAATTGACCTACATACCCATATGTTTTTGGCATGTGGTGGGGAATTGGAGGAATCTCGTGTGTTCACAGGGAGAACATGCAAACTCCACACAGACAGTTCTCTGGGGCAGGACTGAACTCTGATCTCTGGCACTGAAGCAGCAGCTCAAGCAGCCGCGTCACAGTGCTGTCCATTTTCAGATTTTACTTAAAGCAAAGTCTTACTGCATAAACATTGTTATTTCACATAGTTATCTGTTCCTACAGATTACCGCCCTTGTTTACACTCTTGAGGTTGCATAGAAGTGCTGTCAATAATTAATAGTCTTCCTTGTACTCTCTCACAGGTGTTTTATAAAATCAGAATATTTCTTGTGCTAATTAACTCTCCCAGTCCTGTTGACATCTTTTTCCTCTCCTTCAGTGCTGCCATCCTATCCTCATCCCTGTTCTAAATTGGTTAGTCATAGAGTCATAAAGCGTGAAACAGACCTTTCGGCCCAACCTGCCCACACCAGCCAACGTGTCCCAGCTACCCCAGTCCCACCTGCCAGCATTTCGTCTGTATCCCTCCAACCCTGTCCAATCCAAGTACCTATCTAACTGCTTCTTAAATGTTGGGATAGTCTCTGCCTCAACTACCTCCTCTGGCAGCTTGTTCCATATACCCACCACCCTTTGTGTGAAAATGTTACCCCTAAGATTCCTATTAAATCTTTTCACCTATATTCTCTGATCCTTGATTCACCTATTCTAAGCAAGGGACTCTGTGCATATACCCAATCTGTTCCTCCCATGATTTCATCTACCTCTCTCTATAAGATCACCCCTCATACTCCTGCGCTCCAAAGAGTCCTTGGAGCTTACTCAACCTCTCCCTGTAGCTCAGGTAGTTCTGGCAATATCCTCGTAAATCTCTGTACTCTTTCCAGCTTGGCAACATCTTTCCTATAACACGCAGCCCAGAACTGAACACAATACTCAGAATTCAGCCTCACCAACATCTTATACAACTGCAATATGACCTCCCATCTTCTATAATCAATACTCTGACTGATGAAGGTCAATGTGCCAAAGCCTTTTAAGCACCTTATCTACCTGTGATTCTACCTTCAAGGAACCATGCACCTGCAGTCCTAGATCCCTCTGCTCTACAACACTCCCCTACCATTCATTGCATTGGTCCTGCCCATGTTAGACTTCCTACAATTAAACTCCTCACATTTCTCTGTATTAAATTCAATCAACAATTCCTCAGCCCACCTGGCCAATCGATCAAGCTCCTGCTGCACATTTTCACAACCATCCTCACTAGCTGCAAAACCAGCCACTTTTGTATCAAGTGAATTGCTAATCTAGGCATGTATTCACTTATCCCAATCATTGATATAGATGACAAACAGTAACAGGCCCAGCTCCAAACCCTATGGCACACCACCAGTCACAGACCTCCAGCCCGAGAAGCAACGTTCCACCGTCACACTCTGCTTCCTGCCATGAAGCCAATTTTCTATCCATTCATCTATCTCTCCTTGGATCCCATGTGATCTAGCTTTCCAGAGCAGCCTACCATGCGGGAACTTGTCGAATGCTTTGCTGAAGTACATATATGCAACATCTACAGCTCTGCCCTCATCAACCTTTTTGGTCATGTCTTGAAAAAACTCATGATTTGTTAAACATGACTTCCCACATACAAAATCATGCTGACTATCCCTAATTAGCCCTTGTACGTCTAAATGCCTGGATATACTATCCCTCAGAATACTCTCAAATAACTTTCCAACTACAGATGTTAAACTCACTGGCCTGCAGTTCCCCTCATTTTCCCTGCAGCTCATGAATAGAGGCACTATATTTGCCACCCTCCAATCTTCCATCACCTCCTGTAAATTTCAACCAGGGTTCCTGCAATTTTCTCTCTAGTTTCCCACAATGTTATATATCTGATCAGGCCCAGATTTGTCTACCTTCATACACGATAGTACCTTCAGCACGTTTTCTACTGTAACACTGCTCTCAAGCCACTTCCATTGACTGCCCCAAGTTCCTCCTTCCCCCTTTCTTTATCCTCGGTAAACACAGAGGAGAAATACTATTTTGAGGACCTTGCCCATCTCCTGTGGCTCTACACAGAAGTGACTGCTTTGATTTCTGAGGAGTCCCACTCTATTTTCAACCTTATGCATTTATAAAATCTCTTTTAAAAAAAAATATATATATTTTATAAAATATCCTGGCCCCTTTTTGCTCTTCATATTTCCTTTTTTAGTTTACTCCTTAGTTCCTAAAACTCCTCCAGGGATGCACTTGATCCCAGCTACCTGTCCCATGCGTCCTTATTCTTGATCAATGCTTCAGTTTCCCTCATCAGCCAAGCTTCCTTACATTTGCCTGCCTTGCCCTTAATATGGACATGCATCGCCTGAGCTTTTGTCAGCACACTTTTAAAAACACCCCACTTGGATGATGTTCCTTTCCCCACAAATAACCTGCTCAAAAATCTCTTTCTTTCCTCTGAACTTTCCTGTAAGGATACAAAGTGCGGTAGCCACCCAATGGGTCACGCAGCATCTCTGGAGGATATGGGTAGGTGACATTTCAGGGTTCACCGGAAATGTCACCTATTCATGTTTTCTAAAAGACATTTCTTGATCCCTTGAGTTACTTAAACACTTCCTTTGTAAACCAGTATCTGCAGTTGCTTGCATCTCATAAGGAATTTGGTTCCAGTTTAGTTGAGATACAATTAGATTAGCCTGTGCAAGACCAGCGTTATTTTGTGGAAAATAGGCATCTAATTTGCAAACATCTGGCATGCTCAAAAAACAGTAGGATTGAAAACAGATAATTTGGAATATATAAAATTGAGTAAGGGATAGATATTGGCCGGGAATAGCTCCCTTGCTCTTTGATCGAGTGCCAAGTATTGTTTTCAAGTTATACCTGAAAGGGCTGACAAGTCTCCATTTCATCATTTGAAAGGTAGGATGTCTACCAATACTGGGCTGCTTCACTTCTCCAGTGGAATAGCAACACTTTAAAAGATGGAGGGTTTTTTTGTGCTCAGTCCTTCAGAGTGCATTATTCGAAGCCACAATCTTCTAACTTGGTTACATAGACGATAGGTGCAGGAGTAGGCCCTTCGAGCCAGCAACGCCATTCAATGTGATCATGGCTGATCCTCCACAATCAGTAACCCGTTCCTGCCTTCTCCACATACCCCTTGATTCCGCTAGCCCTAACACTCTTTTGAATGCATCCAGTGAGTCTGCCTCCACTGCCTTCTGAAGCAGAGAATTCCACAAATTCTCAACTTTCTGGGTGAAAAAGTGTTTCCTCATCTCAGTTCTAAATGGCCTACACCTTATTCTTAAATCATGGCCCTGATTCTGGACTCCTCCAACATCGGGAACATGTTTCCTGCATCTAGCGTGTCCAATCCCTTAATTTTATATGTTTCTATAAGATACCCTCTCATACTTCTAAGTTCCAGTGAATACATGCCCAGTCGCTCCTTTCTTTCATCATATGACACCCCTTCCATCCCGGGAATTAATGTGGTGAATCTGCGCTCTCAATAGCAACTGCGCTGCACTCCCTGATTGAGAGCTCTTGACTGAATCATGGGGTGTGCTCTTTCAGTTTGTACTGAAATGCATTTCAATTTCAAGGGAGTGGCCTCTCCTTTATTGATTTATTGCCATTGTTAATTGTGAAATAGTCAACGCTAATGATCGCACCCACGTAGTATGTGCGTACATATGATTACTCAGTCATGCTTGAGGAGCTATCAAAGTTGGCGTCAAGCCAATGGGTATACTGAAAATATTGGCCAGCATGATATTGTTGGGTTGTTCCTGCAGACAAAGAGCTGACTTATGGTATGGCCTAAAAAAATGAAAGCATGAGGATTTAAATAATGTTAAACTGCAGAAGCTGGAAAAATCGAAGGTAGACAAAAATGCTGGAGAAACTCAGGGGGTGAGGCAGCTTTGAATAATGGTTGGAAAGAAATAAAAAATTCATAGGTGTGAGAGTCCTCACCTTTAATCTTGTATTTTAACATCTTTGTCAGCAATAATATTTGTAAAATTACAAAAAAACAAGAAGCAAGCTTGAAGGCATAACAAATACCAGAATTCAAATTTAGCACATTTATGAAATGTTGCAATGCTGGTCAATTTGTATTAAAATGTTTACATTTTATCGATTCCTTTGAGTGCAATTCTCAAATGGAATAATAGATCTTTTTTCCAGTTATTTTATGAAGGAAACCTATTGGACAGAGTTCCTGAGGTGCAAATTGTACGCAGAATTCTGGTCCTATATGAAAACTCATTTAAGTTTATTGTCCCGTGTACCAAGTTACAGTGAAAAGCATTTGATATGTCAGTGGAAAGACAATACCTGATTACAATTGAGCTGTCCACAGTGTACAAATATATGATGAAAGGAATAACTTGAATAATGTTTAGTGTAAGATTAAATCAGAATAAGTTGAATTCAGCGATTTTACAACCAAGGTCATAGGCACATTGATATGCGGGAATATTGGTCTGTTCCTGTGCTGCAGTGTTCTGTGTTCTATATTCCATGGATCAGATTAATACCTTTTTGACTGATCAGGAATTGTAATGGGTAATCAAGGACATCCCATCCTAATGCATGGTGGGTTTTGTCATTTGATTGCTAAATATAAGCCTGAAGCTTTTAAAATTGTAGTCGGCCAGAAATGTAGAGTGGACAATCTACCTATGATTCCACTGGTTTTGGCCATTTTAATTTGTTCCAGGTGATAACATGATGTGGCTGAGAGCACAGGATACAACAATGTATACAGAACCAGATGATGCCCCAACTGACTACTTAAATACTGTGTTGCAAAACCACTTCATCTCTAGCCAAGCAGTTGCTCTGCAGTTGCAACACTAGTTTCCCCTGGAGAGTGTGGAAAATTGTTCAGGCATGTTACAGAGTCAAGGTTAGAAAGCATGGAAACTGGCCCTTTGGGCCAACATCCCTGCGAGCCAGATTTTATAACTGAGCTGGTCCTGTTTGCCTGCATTTGGCTCGTATCCAATTCTCCTGTCAATGTACCTGTCTAAATGTCTTTCAAACACTGCCAATGTATCTGCCTCTACAGCTTGAAATTGTTCCTCATCTTTTTTTAATTCCCCCCCAGGTGTAGAAGCTGGGAGGTCATGTTACATTTGTACAAGATATCGGTGGGGCCACGAGGCAATTTGTGAGATATGATTTTCCATGCACAATGCAGCGTTGACGAGCGATAATTAATGCTTGCATATCCAAATGCTGGTGGATCCTGTTCCTCAGAATCATAGCTCCCTATCTTGTTTGTGCTACCATTTCTTAAATAAAGGTACAATATTAACCCCCTCCAGTCTCCAATATCTCCTTGGATAAAGATATTGCAACTTCTGAACAAAAATCAAAGAAGTGCTTGGTCAGGCAGCATCCTTCTGGTCAGGCAGCATTCCCCTTCTGACACTGATGTCATTTGCTTTTCCTCGTTCACTTGTAGGTGTTTTGTCCCCTCTTGCAGAGCTCTACATATTGTTAACTTTCTGGACACACTTAAGAAATTCCACCTCATCCAAGTCCATTGCACTATATGGCATGCAGAGTCAATTTGAGAGAAATTAAAAATCGCCTCCCATTACAACCTTATATTCTGCTTGCTGAAAGAAGAAATCTAGTTTTGTTAATTACTGCTTCATAGGCTATTCTCATATATCGGCAAAAATGGCAGGAAGTTTCATCATCATTGTTAATGGCACTGCGTCACAAATAACTTGCTCATTGAGGCCCTGTTTGGGTTTCCCTAGGGCCACTTAGCAGCATTCATCCACACATAGTTTAAAGAACGGAATACTAGAGATGAGGTTGATAGCAGGACAATATTTTAATTGTGCAGCATCAAAGACTGGCAAAACTGAAATGAATGGCCATCAAAGGAGAAATGTGCTAGTGATCTGGGGCCAAAATTTGCTATGGTGAGTGATTTACATCCAATTCTTGACACCTGAAAGCATTTCCATCATCAACAAACCATAAGTTGGGCTTGAGATGGAAAAGACTATTTGCATAGATGAATAATGCTATCGCAACCAAAGATCATAGAGCGGAGCAATATGGTCCACTCCTGCAAAATCCAATGGACTGACGTGTAGTATAGAACGGAGCGGGATGTCTGCCATTTTAGCAAACCTGATACTACCTCACTCGATGCCCCATTCTCAAAATACAAAACATTTTGAGTTCCAGTTCAAATTTCTATGGAATCTGATGTGCATAATCACAATTTTAGCACCAGTGGAATATTTCCACAGTTTGGAACAATGTTTAGTTCTCCTTGTACTGGTGAAATAAGTGTTGATGTATTTGGGCACTGTTCAGTTTTATTAATGCCACACTGAATGGGTTATGGCCAAAAGTATTTATTCTTAATATCTCACCCCTTACCTTTGGATACCATTAACTTCAAAGAATTTAATTATTAAAGAAAAGTCCACAGAACCATCTAGTTCTGGTATCTAGATCTAGCCATCTGAAGAAGGGTTTTGGCCCGAAATGTTGCCTATCTCCTTCACTCCTTAGATGCTGCTGCACCCGCTGAGTTTCTCCAGCCTTTTGTTTACCCTCGATTTTCCAGCATCTGCAGTTCCTTCTTTAACATCTAGTTCTTGTAAAGCTAGCATAAAATATCATAAACTATTTATGAGTTTTTAAAAACTCTACTATTTGTAGCAATTTGACAAATTTTAGATGAATTGCAGCTGAACGGAAACCCCACCATTATAAAATGTCATATTTTTAGATAGACACAAAATGATGGAGTAAGTCAGAGGGACAGGCAGCTGAGTTACTCTAGCATTTTGTGTCTATCGTTGATTTAAACAAACATCTCCAGTTCTTTCCATCACGTATTTAGTGTGGTTTAGTTTGGAGATGTAACATGGAAACAGACCCTTTGGCCCACTGAGTCCATGTCGACCACCAATCACCCATTCTCACTAGTAGTTTAATATTATCGCACTTTCGTACACAAGGGGCAATTTAGAGGCCAATTAATCTACAAACCTGCACATCTCTGGGATGTAGCAGGAAATGGGAGCACCTGGAGTAAACATATGCGGTCACAGGGGGAAAGTACAAACTCTGAGGTCAGGAAAGAACCCAGGCCTCAGATGCTGTGAGCCAGCAGCTCTAGACCTGCTTCACTGTGTGTTGCCACATAAGGCATTCTGCAGAATGTCTTATTTTCCCTTAAATTAATTTGATGGTGAAAGATTATTCAAGTTTGTAATATGTAAAAATAATATTTTTAAATTCTGTAAGCCATGCTAGTGGATTCACCCAGGTAATTTTATTCACAATTTTTGTATTGCCTTTATTCTTCCACAGCACAGCTATGCTGTCATAGGTACAATGATTCTTGCTTGCAGCAGCATCACAGGCAAATAAACTCAGATAAACACAAAAACAAATAGCACAAATAATACATTACATCTCTTAAAGTAAGAAGACTGTGCAAAGAAACCAAGTCCATTCTAGTGCAAGAGGTCATAGAAATGTACAGCATGAAAACAGGCCCTTTGGCCCAACTTACCCACAACGTCCAACGTGCCCCATCTGCACCTGCCTGCATTTGGCCCATATCTCTCTAAACCTATCCCATCCACGTATCTGTCTCAATGTTTCATAAACATTGTGATAGTATCAATCTTAACTACCTCCTCTGGCAGCTCATTCCATATACCTATAGGTGCCCCTGTGATTCCTATTAAATCTCCCCCCTCACCTTAAACCTGTTCTCTGGTTTTTGATTCCCTTAATCTGGGTAAAAGACTCTGCATTTACTCTAAATATGCTATGGATCATCATAGTGTTCCATAGTTAATGTAGGATTGTGCAGATTGGTGCAAGAACCTGATAGTTGTTGGAAAGTAGATGTTCCTGAGCCTGGTGGTGTGGGACTTTAGGCTTCTGTACTTCCTGCTTGTTCATAGCTACGAACTTGGGCTGGGTGTTGGAGATCCTTGATAGATGCCATCGGCAGTGTCTCATGTCAATGCTTTCGATGAGGGGGATGCCTGTGATGTATAAGGTTAAGTGCACCACTCTCTGCAGACTCTTGCATTGGAATTGCCATACCAAACAAACTTAAGTGTTGTGAGACCAGGTAGGAAGTTTTCTGCTCAACATTTACAGACATTTAAGGCATGCAAAATCTAATAAACTTTATAACGCTGTTATTTTGTTTTTTAAAGGTTCATGGTTCATTCAATTTGAAATGCAGCAATATTTTCTTAGGATAAAATATAGCTTGAATGAAGAATAATTTTTCATTCATAAAGCTTAAATGAAGAATAATAGACTATTATCTGAACGGTGTCCGATTAGGAAAAGGGGAGATGCAACGAGACCTGGGTGTCATGGTACACAAGTCATTGAAAGTAGGCATGCAGGTGCAGCAAGCTGTGAAGAAAGCAAATGGTATGTTGGCATTCATAGCAAAAGGATTTGAGTACAAGAGCAGGGAGGTTCTACTGCAGTTGTACAGGGTCTTGGTGAGCCCACACCTGGAATATTGCGTACAGATTTGGTCTCCTTATCTGAGGAAAGACATTCTTGCCATAGAGGGAGTACAGAGAAGGTTCACCAGACTGATTCCTGGGATGGCAGGACTTTCATATGAAGAAAGACTGGATAGACTCGGCTTGTACTCGCTGGAATTTAGGAGATTGAGGGGGGATCTTATAGAGACTTACAAAATTCTTAAGGGGTTGGACAGGCTAGATGCAGGAAGATTGTTCCCGATGTTGGGGAATTCCAGAACAAGGGGTCACAGTTTAAGGATAAGGGGGAAGTCTTTCAGGACCGAGATGAGAAGGTCATTTTTCACACAGAGAGTGGTGAGTTTGTGAAATTCTGTCACAGAGGGTAGTTGAGGCCAGTTCATTGGCTATATTTAAGAGGGAGTTAGATGTGGTCCTTGTGGCTAAAGGGATCAGGGGGTATGGAGAAGGCAGGTACAGGATACTGAGTTGGATGATCAGCCATGATCATATTGAATGGCGGTGCAGGCTCAAAGGGCCGAATGGCCTACTCCTGCACCTATTTTCTATGATTCTATAATGATATATGGGTACTTTGATCTGGACAATCATAAGACCCATAAAGTTGGTGGAATCTCATTGGCCTGTAAGCAACTCCAGAGAAGTATTTTGTTTTTTGTGCAGCAAATATGTTTTGTGTCATTTCTAATAAGATGTTATGCTGCATGTACCTGTTAATGTGTAAGCTGGGTCAAGGTCTCCAGCTCAATTCAATACATGGATCCACAAACGCACATTAATACACTGTCATGTTGGAAGGCCAGTGGCAAACTTCAACGGACAAAGTAAAGTTTGTGCAATCAATTTTTCCATTAAAATTCTTTCATGGAGTTCATGTGAACATTGCACTGTGATAGAATGTCTACGCAATAGCTTTTATTGTACAGAGGTGCAGCAGTGATTATTGCTGTTGTACAGCTTGTGCGACTGACCTTGGTCATTGATTATGTATAATATGCACATTTTCATCATATGTACAGGTTTCTTTGAGTCCCAAAGATATGCCGACATATAAATTGGATACAATACCCCTTGGTATATTATACTAACAAAGAAAATTAAAAGATAGTTAATGTGCAAGTATGGCAGATAATAGCACAAGTACAGAGAAATTGCGAGGAGGAATGGGACTAATTAATGTTTTATTATATTGCATGTACCAAAATATAGTAAAAAGCTTTTGTTGGTGTGCTATTCAATTAAATCACATAATACTATACATGGGTAAAATCCAGCCATTCAGAATGTCTAGAAATCCTGAGATTTATCATTGGAATAGACATTTAAGAGTGGAATAATATATTGGATGACAGTAAATCATCTTCTGGGATCAGCGCACAGTCCCATGCTGTGGGGCCACTTTGCAAAGCTGCAATGGCAGATTTTTATTGTGCTGTTGCCAGTGCATATGGTAATTAAACGCTCTGACAGTAATTGGATTGTTCTCTTGACACAATAACCTCCATCTTATACTCAATTCATTATTATGAGAATAAGATGCAATCTACTTAAATGTTAAAAATCTTTGCAATCTATCTCGCATCCATTTTTGGAAGTGGCGTCTGCTTTTCCTCCCAGAGGAAATTAGTTTTTTTCTATTTATTTGTTCCTAGAAAAGAAGTTCTTTGGCATTTGCATGTTAGGTTTTACTAATAATGTGGTTAAAGAGGACACTGTTTTGTAGTGTCCTTGTATCTCATGGTTCCTTGGCTATGAAAAGCAGTGAGAGGATGGAATGACTTTGGGGGCTCCCATTTAGTGAGGCTGAATTGCATTGATTCAAAGTATTATTTAAGTCCAGTTCTATTGATATGGGGTGCAAGTAGAACTGTAAGGATCAACTTCATCCAGGTATCATTCAGTTGTTTTCATGAAAAAATAAAAGTTGACAAGTGGAGATGTTTTAGTTTTGCCGTGACCCATTGGCAGAGTGTTTGTGAATTATTTAACTTTTCAAAGAAAAAATTTGCAGAGATTTGTTCTTTTATCATTTCAGGTCTTCATTTTTATTTTTCATAAACAAATTATGATTCCAAGCAAATGGTGTCTTAAACAGCAAATCGGGTCCATGTTTGTGCGCTACCATTGCAGATTCTCAGTGGTGGATCTATTTTAAGCTTTTTGGCTAGTGGACATATTTCAGAAAGATTGGTCAAGCATGTTGAGGGTTGTTGCAGTGGACCTGAAGGAATGTCTGCTCTAAATTGGTGTGTAAGGGCTCCAAACGGTACCAGTTCAGTTCATTATATTGATTTATTTTGTTGACCGCATGGATTTTGAGGCAGTTTGGGATGAATACTGCCAGCATCAGGGTAAAACATTTCACCTCTGCGACAGCTGTGAGCACACTTCTGTCAGAAATAGGATGTGAGAATAGTTACACTCCACCGCCGTCACTTTACTATTAAAGCACAACCAATAAGTTAACCACCTACTGCAGAGGCCATTCTTCTATCGTCCACATTTTTTTGCAAGTAACTTCAATGCTAAATAGGGATCTTCGACAACATTTGGTGTACCCTTTGACCAACAGCCAGACTTCATTTTCTAATTATTATTTTCATTTTCAAACAATTATTAATGTTTGAAGACTTTTAATTTAGGAATACGCTACGTTAAATCAACCTCAAAATGGGGAACATTTTCAGATTCAGATTCAATTTTAATTGTCATTGTCAGTGTACAGTACAGAGACAATGAAATGCATTTAGCATCTCCCTGGAAGAGCGACACAGCAAATGATTTGAATAAATAATAATAAGTGTCCGGGGGGGGGGGGGGGGGGATTGGCAGTCACCGAGGTACGTTGTTGAGTAGCGTGACAGCCGCCGGAAAGAAGCTGTTCCTGGACCTGCTGGTTCGGCAACGGAGAGACCTGTAGCGCCTCCCGGATGGTAGGAGGGTAAACAGTCCATGGTTGGGGTGAGAGAGGTCCTTGGCGATGCTGATCGCCCTCCGCAGACAACGCTTGCTTTGGACAGATTCAATGGAGAGGAGCGAGGAACCGGTGATGCGTTGGGCAATTTTCACCACCCTCTGCAATGCCTTCCGGTCGGAGACAGAGCAGTTGCCATACCAAACTGTGATGCAGTTGGTAAGGATGCTCTCGATGGTGTAGCGGTAGAAGTTCACCAGGATCTGAGGAGACAGATGGACCTTCTTCAGTCTCCTCAGGAAGAAGAGACGCTGGTGAGCCTTCTTGATCAGAGTTGAGGTATTGTGGGTCCAAGAGAGGTCGTCGGAGAGGTTGACTCCCAGGAACCTGAAGCTAGAAACATGTTCCACCTCCGTACCGTTAATGTGGATGGGGGTGTGCGTGCCGCCCCTGGACTTCCTGAAATCTACAATGAGCTCCTTGGTCTTCTTGGAGTTAAGGGCCAGGTTGTTGTCAGCGCACCATGCTGCTAAGTGCTCGACCTCCTCCCTGTAGGCCGACTCATCGTTGTTGCTGATGAGGCCAATCACCGTTGTATCATCTGCATACTTGATGATGGTGTTAGTACCATGTACAGGTGTGCAGTCATAGGTGAAGAGGGAGTAGAGGAGGGGGCTCAGCACACAGCCCTGTGGAACGCCGGTGTTCAGGGTGAGGGTTGAAGAGGTGTGCTTGTCTAACCTAACAGACTGGGGTCTGTTGGTTAGAAAGTCCAGTATCCAGTTGCAGAGGGAAGGAGCGATGCACAGGTTACCGAGTTTGGTGATCAATTTTGATGGTATAATGGTGTTGAATGCTGAGCTGTAATCGATGAACAGCATTCTTACGTAAGTGTCTCCCTGTTGTCGAGGTGGGAGAGGGCGGAGTGAAGTGCCGTTGAGATGGCATCCTCCTCTGAATCTGAATCTGAATCTACTCGGGTTGAGGGGACTGTGGAGTTGGAGCACCGCGTCTGGCCCCGCCTCACCTGTCTCGACGTAGTGCAGCCCACGGAGTGCAGCGACTCGCTGACACCACCGCCCCTCCTTCTCATGGCCGATCATCGGTTCATAAGTTGGATGTCGGGTCTGAGCACACAAAGCCCGGACCAAAACTCCTCAGCTGGCCTGTCGGCTGGGCATTGTGTGCTGTACTGTTGATGGGCCAGGTATGAAGTGTATTCATCCCTTCTTTGGATGATCTGGAGCCATCCATGGGCTCAGTTCCAGTGACCCTGCAGGGACATCTGTCCTCCAGCATGTTCTGTCCTCCACCCATAATGCAAGGACAAAGGACATCAATTGGTGTTAGTGAAATTTGAGTTACCATTTGCAGCACACCAATAAAAATGAAACACAACATTAAAGAACTTAACATAAAACCATAAAATCATCCCCCCCCCCCACAGTGGTTCCCACTGTGAGGGAAGGCAGCAAAGTCCAGTCCTCTTCCTCTTGTTCACCCATGGTTGGGCCTATTGAGGCCTCCACGGTCACCTCGACGGCGGCCCGATGTTTCGGGACCTCTCGCCGGATGGTGGGGCTCCAGCTTCGGAAGAACACTCTCAGCGGCTTGGAGTGTCTGGAATGGCCCGCTTCCTCCCCTCCACAGGCTACGCTGGTCGGAGCTCCAACACTGACGATCTTGGCAAAAGATCCCAGGCTCCGCGTTTTTTAAACTCGGCGTCGCCCCGCAGCTGGACGCTCCACGACCACAGCTCCGCGATGTTGGAGTCGGCGCCCACACTCACATTCATAAGCATGGACTTCAGGAATGCCCTGACCCACAAGGGTTTTCTTCTAAACCATGACAAAGGTAAGTACACTTTAGCCCGTTATATTTAGTGAGGATGTCCTTTCTAATCCTAATTGGCTTGGATCAGCTTTGCACCCTGCCATCCTCTGCACCACCACTAGCGCACACTCTGGCTAACCGTTGAACTTTGTGTTCTGTCAATAGGTCTAATACTTTTATCTTGATTATGTTGGGGGGGGGGGGGGGGGTTAGTGGGGGGGGAAGTTGATATCAAGAACTGCACATTAACTAACTCAACAGCATCAACAGTTTAAGTCCTGAACACAACCTCCTTCATTTCAGATGCTGTATGCTAATTTACCTCCGGCAGAAGTTGCAGTAAATGACAACACACATGTGACTGGGTGGTTTTTATTCTTGCCGATTTCTAACGTAACTTTCTGTTGTGTAAATGTATTTCAGTGATAGCTGTTGATGGCATAGCCCTGAACGTCTGATGTATTGCTTCTCTCTCTCTGCATCATTAAAAGAAGAAACACTGGAAAGACTTGGCAAGTCAGGAAGCACTTGCCATGAGAGTATGTGCTGGCATTCAGAGTCTGCATAAAGCTTAATTTGGCTTGATCTTACCTGCCAAAACTAATCCTATTTCAGGACCATCACTGAATGCAAAGAAAATCCTAGTCTTATCATGCTCCAGACACCTTAATACAAGTTGTCTTCATTCTCATCGCCCACAAAGCACTGGAATGTATGGATGTCATTTTCTCTAAGTTTACTCCTAACTTTCCCTGTATTTACAGTTTTCTCGGGACCTTCATTCTACCCATGTGCCCTCTAAACTCATTTCAGAGTCTTAGAGAGTCATACAATGCTGACCAGGCCCTGCAGCGCAACGTGTCCATGCTGACCAAAATGCCCCATCTAAGCTAGACCCATTTGCTTGCATTTGGCTCATATCTCTCAATCTTTCCTATCCATGCACCTGTCCAAGGATCTTATAAATACTATTATAGCACCTGCATCAACTACCTCCTCCGGCAGCTCTTACCACATATCCACCATCTGCTGAGTGAAATAGTTGTCCATCCATTCACGCTAATTCTCTCCCCCATCACCTTAAACCTCTGCCTTCTGGTTCCTAGGTAAAATACTCTGCATTCATCCTGTCTATTCCCCTCAAGGTTTTAAACAACTCTATAAGATCTCCCCTCGGTCTCCTCCACTCCTCATCTATGAAATGTGCCTCCGCACCTTCAGACCTATTTTATCAACCCTATATTCTATTTTTGGCTTTTGTGTTGGCTCATATTTGGTTTGCCTCCCAAGTTATAGTCTCCTCTCCTTGATATCCATGATAATTACCTTTCTTTGGTCAACCAACCCTCAGTCTTTGCAACCTCCCTCGAGCTTTCTTTAGCCTTCATGTCCTTGAACATTTGCTGTTTAAATTTATTCCATTGTTTTAGTTAAGAAAATGATGAACAAGCTATTTTGGAGAAGAAAGCTATATTAAGGAAAATTGGTCGGGACATTTGACAGTGTTGCTGGAAGAGATTACCATTTCTGTTCTATGCCAATGTCCAAAAAGCTGACCATGCTAACAGTTCAAATAATTGATGTGGTTTTCACCATTCATGTTGAATCTAAAATTCCCTAGCTCCTGTTATTGTAACATTTATGGTCAGGAAGTGGATGCAAAAGTGGGCTGACAATGAACTTGTGTGATCGATGGTCGGCATGGACTCGGTGGTTCAAAGGTGTGGATATTGGTAGTGTGGATATATTGGTTTAAACTGAAGATATTGATTTACACTGAAGATGGACACAAAATACTATAGTAACTCAGCGGAACAGGCAGCATCTCTGGATAGAAGGAATGGGTGCCATGTTGGGTCGAGACCTTCTTCATATTAAAAATAGGGTTGATAGTACTTCATACTGAAGAATGGTCTTGACACGAAACAACACCCATTCCTTCTATCCAAAGATGTTGCCTGTCCTGCTGAGTTACTCCAGAAATTTGTGTTTCTCACTTCGGTGGTTTAAAGGGCCTAATTCCATGCTGTAACTCCAAACCAAATTCTTTCAAATCTTGTTAAAGGAACAGCTTGCTACAATATGATTTTTATATTAACAGGGTCGTCGAGGTTTGGGTTCCATCTACGTGTGGGCATCTGGTAATGGTGGCCGAAGCAGAGATCACTGCTCCTGCGACGGCTACACCAACAGCATCTACACCATTTCTATCAGTAGTACGGCGGAGAGTGGAAAGAAGCCTTGGTACTTGGAGGAATGCTCATCGACTCTCGCAACAACCTACAGCAGTGGAGAATCTTATGACAGGAAAATTGTAAGTTAAAACTCTTCTTCTCATCAAAATAAAAACTGCTGGAGGGACTCAGCAGGTCAAACAGCAACTGTGCATGGAAATAGATGGATGGTGTTTTAGGTTGATGCGGGCCGGTGGCACAGTGGTCGAGTTGCTGCTTTACAGTGCTGGAGACCCGGGTTTAATCCTGACTACGGGTGCTGTCTGTACAGAGTTTGTACTATCTCCCTGTGACCACGTGGGTTTCCTCCAGGTGCTCCGGTTTCCCTCCTGTACACCAACGACCCGCAGGTTTGTAGGTTAATTGGCTTTGGTAAAAATTGTAAATTGGCCCTAGTGTGTGGGATAGTGTTAGTGTACTGAGATTTCTTGATGGCGCAGACTCAGTGGGCCAAAGGGCCTGTTTCCACCTGTATCTAAACTCAACTGCTGCAGACTGGTGTAGAGGGGAGATAGCTGGGTAGAAAGAAGAGCTAGTAAATAAACATTGAATTCCCTAATGGTATGTGCATTTAATTCCCCAAATTCAAAAAATGCCGAACCCATTCACATTCCTTCTGATCTACCCAGGTTGTCTCAAGCATATCTTTCTTTCCACTCTCCCCATGTCTTCTGTCGCTCAGTTCCTATCCCCTCCTCCACCTGCTCATTATAAATCCCTACCCCCTCCGGGTCTCTTATTTCTCTCCCCCCCCCCCCCATATTCACATCTACCCACCATCTCTCCCTCTGGTTCTACATTTTGCTCCTCGTCTTTCTTCCTTATCGGATCTCTTCATTTGCAGCCCTTTGTTTCCTCCAGCCATTGTGACAATTTCCATCCTTCCCCAGATTTATCTTTTTACCCAATTAACCCCTCCCTGACTGGAGCCACCTATTGCTTGCCAACTCTTGCCCTACCCCTTTACTCGCGTCTTTCTCCCTTCAAGTCTTGGATAAGCGTCCCGACCCAAAATATTGATTGTCCAATTGTCCTGTACAGATGCTGCTAACCTGCCCTCCAACATTTGTTTTGGCCAAGATTCCAGCAGTTGCAGTTTCTTGTGTCTGCTTCTCATCACTATCTCCTATCCTCCATCCTTGCTCCTTTAATATTTCCTCAAATTGTATTTAGAGATTTGATGTTTCCTGTTTTTCCACAATAATATTGTTGTCAATCAGCTTCAAGTCTAGAGGAGGACAGAGTGGTTGGGATGAGTTTTAGCTTTCGACTCCTGACCCGCACAGTGAACAGATGTATACTCTGCCATTGGAAAATAAATCGTAGTTGATCTTGAAGTCCCACAAGGTTTGGGCACAAAGTGTGATTCTGCACTGCACCTTGGAACCTGCTGGGTAGTTCAACGTCAGATGGATCTGAAATTAAAAGTGAATTCTTAAAAAAATTATGCAGGTCAGGCAACATCTATCCAAAGAGATATGGAAAATGTTTCAAATACATTGCCAGAAGCAGTAAAATTGTCTATAAGCAAAAACATTATCTGCATCTCTTTTGCCAGATGTTGCCTGATTTCCTTATAGTTTTGAGCATTATTTCGTTCAGATGTCCAGCATCTGCATTGTTTTGATCTGAGACTGACCTGGCTGATAGTGAGATTGTCCCGGGCTTTTGATTAGGAACAGGCTGCAGAGGGTAATAATTACAGGATTGTAGAGCCTGGGACAGTAGTGGATTGGATCAAGGTGCAATAATGATGCATAGTTATGTTAAAAGTAATAATCTTTATTGAAATATTGATCAATTTCTTGGAAAATGCAGAAGCGCAATTTTTCTTTACTCCTCCCTTTGGTAGCTTTAACTACATGGGCAAGAAATGCGTATCCATATTGATCCAGTTGATCCATATTGCCCTCTTGACTCTCACGGAATGAGATCAAGGTTAAGGGAATCAAGGGATATGGGGAAAAAGCAGGAACGGGGTACTGATTTTGGATGATCAGCCATGATCATATTGAATGGTGATGCTGGCTCAAAGGTCTGACTCCTGCACCTATTTTTTATGTTTCCATTATGTGAGAGGTTTAGATATTGAACATAGGGTTTCCATGTCTCGGGCATTCTCTTGAAATGTTCAAGAATTAAAGATTAATTTCCTGGATGGATGGTAAATTGCAACATTTAAACTTTGTTACTGCTTACCTTTTTTAAACGTTTTTATTGTTGCAGAAAATAAAGTAGAAGGTGCGAAAATAGTGGGTTTGATTGTGTGGTTTTGAAGGTCTGTTAACCCAGCTGACATTTCTGCGCTATGATGCAAGCGTTCCAGAAGCTCATTGTGAAGTCCTTAGTTTATTCATGCCCAGACTCCACTAACCCAATGTACACTAGCATGTGAAAGCTTGCAACCTTCGGGGGTTGTTCATTGCCAATAAATAGTCTTCAAAGAGTACAATTTTAAAGTGACTCCGAACATTTTTTTAAAAATAGTCTTTCACAGAACACTGAATCAAGCCTGCTTTGGACACCAGTATGCTACCAGATTTCTTGGCTGGTGTGAATGAGAATTTTCTTGAGATGATCCCAGCAGGTTATTGTTAATGAACTTTGTCCACAAATGCTGGCTGATTTGCACATATATTGCCTGTGATTATTAGCACACATCTTTGTGGGAACTAGGCTTAGTTGTAGAGATGATAATTCAGCAAAATTCACTTGGATTGCCACCCTTTCTTCACACACTGCGAAGCCCCACAGCATGCACTTGTTGAAATGCTGTACTGTGTGAAATCTCATCTGTGAATTGTACCTACATTTAATCTTTCTTCATGGTCACATCAAACGGGTTTTCGAAGAGCTGTGCAGCAGCGGTGTCCAACATCTGCATTACTCTATAGATGAAGAAATCAAATTTAGTGGGGGGGGGGGGGGGGGGGGGGGAGTGTTCAGTTTGTGAGCTTTGGTGAAGGCCAATGTTATAAAAGTCTTTGTAAATGTTTCAGCATAGTCTAAATCCTTCTATAATGCTTGTTCTTTGTAAACAATTTCTTCAGAATGCTGCAAAGCAGCTACTGATACTTTTATTTTCTCCACAACTTGGTTTCTTTTCAACTTAATTTAAAGGTATTGAGTCCTAACTTTGCAGATAGTCTTTCCAGGTCCTTAGCAATAGATCTTCTCTGAATCTTGCACTTTAGGGTTACTCGATGGAAGAGCAATTGGAGGCAAAAGTTCTTAAGGGTATCTTGTAACGTGCACTGAGGTACAGTGAAAAGTTTTTTTGATGTGTGTTATCCAGTCTGCAGAAAGACCATAGATGATTGTGATCAAGCCGCCCACAGTATATAGATACAGGATAAAGGGAATAGCATTTTGTGTGAGATAGTATGGAAAAATCCAATTAAACATAGTCCAAGGCTCACCAATGTGGTAGATGGTAGGTCAGGACCAGTCTCTAGTCGGTGAAAAGATGGTTCAGATGCCTGATAACAGCTGGAAAGAAACTATCCCCAGATAGATATTAACTTATTATCCCCTCCTTTGAGAGTTGTGCTGGTCAATTATAGCAACAAGCGCACTGCAGCTGCCAAGACCAGATTACTTGGCAATTAATCAGATGGAGGCTGGACCCAAGGCTTTCTGGTATAGGTGGCTTAAATTTCTTTAGCTCTAACGTTGGGGTGAGGCGATTGGGTGCAGTTACATCAACCTCGACAAAATAATCCATTCTGCCACTGAGAGGCATGCTATGGAATGAATGGGACAAAGGAAATGGATTTATAAATTTGAACTCTTGTGCACAGCAGGTCAGTTTACATCTGAACCAGATGCTCTAATGTTTAATGATGGCTAAAGGCAGTGTTATGCTGTGCACCTCCAGCATTTCCAGTTTTTTTTTAAAGTCCTTTATATTCTTAGCAATCCTGAATTGCTACTTTAGTGCAATTTTCTTTCTTGCTTTATATGTATTAAAATACTCTCACAAACTTATATTTTTATATGCAGTTCCCATTTAAGAACTATTACTGAAACTGTTTCCACCACCCTTTCTGATAGTGCATCAGATCATAACACCTTGCCTCCTAAAGTAGTCTCCTTATCGTCCCTCTAGTTACTTAACCACTTATCATACATCTATTTTCTTTGGTTGCTATCTCCTGCAATTGATCCCTTCTATTTACATCAACAATTCATTGAAAAACCTGCTATTAAAATTTCCCATAATCACCTTTGGTTTAAAAAAGAACAAATTAAATGGTTCCATCCCTCCACATAACTGAAGTCCTGCATCCATTCTTAAATCTTGACATGATGATTCGTGCAGCTTCTTAGATGTTTCCCTCTTCCTCAAAGGGCAATGAAAGCAAAGTCCTTGTCTATTTATGAGACAGAGGTGATAGATTCTTCATTAGTAAGGGGTTACAATGTTACTGGAACAAGGTGTAAAAGTGGAATTGAAATTGCAGTCTGATCAATTATGATCTTATTGACTAGCTGAGCAAGCTGCAGATGCTGAGCAGCCCAACCCTGTTCCTGATTCACATGTTCATATGGGCCCTAACAAGCTTCAGTACTGAATCCAGTCATGAAATAAATTGTTACTTCTGCCTTCAGCCGCTGTCGTTCATTTCAGCAATGCAGATTATTAACTAGCTTCGTATTTAAAATATATACTTAAAAGAAAATGCCAGAATTTGTGTGCCGTGATGTTTTCCTTCTAATTATCAGTATGTTCTGGGGAGTATTCAGCAACAAGCCATCAAATGATGCCAACTTACTAATACTTGGCATAGATTTGCACAGACCCAAAATACGGCAGATAGTGGAAATTTTAGAATAAAACTGAAAATGGTGGAAATATTTGGGTCGGGTTGTATGGAGAAGGACAAGGTGGGGGATGAATAATGTTTAGGACAATGGCCTAACTGTGAACTCTGACCCTGGAAAGCAGGCGTTATCTTGCAAGTGGCAACACAGCATGTCGTCTCTCTGTGTGTTAGTCCCAGAAAAGGATCTACTGTCATCCAATACAATCGCTCCATTCTTTTACATAGAAACATAGAAATTAGGTGCAGGAGTAGGCCATTTGGCCCTTCGAGCCTGCACCGCCATTCAATATGATCATGGCTGATCATCCAACTCAGTATCCCGTATCTGCCTTCTCTCCATACCCTCTGATCCCCTTAGCCACAAGGGCCACATCTAACTCCCTCTTAAATATAGCCAATGAACTGGCCTCAACTACCCTCTGTGACCGAGAGTTCCAGAGACCCACCACTCTCTGTGTGAAAAAATTCCTTCTCATCTCGGTCCTAAAGGATTTCGCTCTTATCCTTAAGCTGTGACCCCTTGTCCTGGACCTCCCCAACATCGGGAACAATCTTCCTGCATCTAGCCTGTCCAACCCCTTAAGAATTTTGTACGTTTCTATGAGATCCCCTCTCAATCTCCTAAATCTCTTTTAAATCAGGATTGTATTTGAAAATCATATTAGTTTTTCTAGCTGTACTAACAATATTTTCTTAAAACTATAATCTGCTCTTTGATATTTTTCTCTGCTCTAGTTTTATTATCTGATTCAATTGGATAGCAAACAATTTGTCATGTATTTCAACACTAGTTGAGAATTTTCTTCTCTGAGTTTAATTGCTAAAATTATTCCACGCATTTCAGTTTTATAATTTTTCCCACCTCTTAAGAGGTTTCTCCCATCTCTTTGTGGTTTGGTTTTCAACTGTGTGTAATGGCATTTCCTTTAAATAGTTTTTAAAGGAAAGAAAATTAATTAGCAATGCAGACAAAACCATCCAAACTTGCTTAGGTCCCAATTGGATCAGAATTGATTCAAATTGCATCACATAGAATCAGGTGATAGAATACAGCACAGAAGCAGGTCCTTCAGTCCACTACATCCATATTGAATATCGAGAAGCTCTTTATATTAATCCCATTTATCAACACTTGGTCTGCAGTTTTAGTGCCTTGCTAATTCATGTATTTGGCTGGATGCTACTTGAATGTTGTGCGAGTACCACACATTTTAAGACAATGTATTCCAGATTGCAGCCACACTCTTGAGTGGAAAGGGTTCTTCAACAGATCTTCTCTAAACCTCTTGCCCCTTATCCTAATACCTTGTCCTTTAGTTTTGGATATCACTAGCCAGAAAGGTTTCCTAACATCTATCTTATCTATGACGCTTTAAACGTCTATCTCGGGACACCCTTGGCCGCCTGTGCACCATGAAAAACAATTTTCGCAGGAAATCTTTTCACCCAGTGAGTTGTGAATCTGGAATTCTCTGCCACAGAAGGCAATGGAGGCCAATTCACTGGATGTTTTCAAGAGAGATATAGCTCTTGGAGCTAACGGAATCAAGGGATATGGAGAGAAAGCAGAAACTGGGTACTGATTTAGGATGATCAGCCATGATCATATTGAATGGCGGTCCTGGCTTGAATGGCCGAATGGCCTACTTCAGCACCTATTTTCTTTGTTTATGTAAACCCGGACTATCCAGCTTCTCAGGAGTGATGAATCTCTTTCTTGTTTCAGATCACCACTGACCTCAGGCAGCGATGCACGGATAGCCACACAGGAACCTCTGCCTCAGCACCGATGGCTGCAGGAATCATAGCGCTGGCACTGGAAGCAAAGTAAGCTCCAATGTGTTGGACAATGACCTACGATAAATACTCCCTCTGTGATCCTAATGAATACTGACGAGCTCAGCCCATTTGACTTAATTGGATACATTTTAAATACCTACATCTAAATCATTCTCACGAGATGGGTTGTGTCATGTCTAAAATATTTTTATAAGCTAGATTGTGAATGGTATTGGCTGATTGCGTAGATATCTTCATTTTGCATGGGTATATTAATTTTGGTCACCACTGTCCAAATATACAAAATGTTAGCTGAGGAAAAAGCCCAATAAGGACATGCCTGGCACAACTTTTAAGCTTTCATGTTAATGAAGGATACCCTTAGGAAGCTGGTGCATATGTTAATGAATCAATTTTGCTTTGGCAGTTTGGTTATTTATAAAACAGGACCACTAGTAGTGAATTTGCTGGGCATCAGTCCAATCAGAAGGTAAACGGGGCCAAATTTTCTAAATAGACCCTATCGAAAATGCTGAAGAAACTCAGCGGGTGAGGCAGCATCTATGGAGAGAAGGTATTGGCGACGTTTCAGGTCGAGACCCTGAAGTCTCGACTCGAAACAGGCAATTTCCTCTTTCCATAAATGCTGCCTCACCCGCTGAGTTTCTCCAGCATTTTGTGTCTGCCCACCATATATTCAAAATGATAATTTATAGTTGAATGTTTTGTAGTGTGCAAGAGCCTGAAACTACTTGTTCTTGAACCAGGACATCACATAGAAACATAGAAAATAGGTGCAGGAGTAGGCCATTTGGCCCTTCGAGCCTGCACCGCCATTCAATATGATCATGGTTGATCATTCAACTCGGTATCCTGTACCTGCCTTCTCTCCATACCTGATCCCTCTAGCCACAAGGGCCACATCTAACACCCTCTTAATTATAGCCAATGAACTGGCCTTGACTACCTTCTGTGGCAGAGAATTCCAGAGACTCACCACTCTGTGTGAAAAATGTTTTCCTCATTTCGGTCCTAAAGGAATTCCCCCTTATCCTTAGTCATGGTTTTCAGACTCTTATAACTTCTCCCAATATTAGGAAAGATGAGAGTGTGGCCAGGGTAGTGTGGATCCCCAAATACACTGTACATCTCTTTAGATCCCTTTGATGGTGGGGAGGGCAGTACCCATGGTGGACCGCGTAGTGTCCACAAATTGTAATCTCCTTCATTCCTGGGCATTTAAATTACTGAACCAGTCTGTGATGTAACCAGTCAATATGCCCTCTACCGCATACCTGTAGAAGTTCAAGAAAGTTTTTGTCAACATATCGAATCGCAATCTTCTAAGGAAGTAGAGGCTGACATTAGTTCTTGACATTTTTATTCCATCTGTGCATTTGACCTTGTTCGTAATGACTGTAAACTGTTGTAAACTTATATTTTACAATGCAGCTGCTTCCATCTAAACACAGCTGGAAACCACAAACCCATCCACCCAACATACTATTTGGTGTTATTGAAGATTTGTTTTGCAGTCATAGTTCATCATGTTAACTTTTGCTAGCAAGAGCTATAATTTCCTTATGGGCCTGTCCCACTTTCACGACCTAATTCACGACCTCTGCCGAGTTTGCTCTTGACTCACACTCGCAGCATGGTCGTAGGTAGGTCGTAGCAGGCCATGATGCTAGTCGTAGGTACTCGTGCCATCAAGTAGTTCGGGATGTTTTTTCTAGCCTGAATGCTTACTGGCGTCATTCACTGGAGGGTTTGTGTTCCTATTTTCCTAGCTAAAAAAAATGAAATGTGAATCGCAACAAATGGATGTTTTAAGTTATTTTGGTTAAATGATTATGAGTACGTGGTTTAGCTTTTTTTCTACCCAACCCTTTATTTCCCGAACTGTGTTGTAACTTGTACTTTGGAATGCATTAGTAATTGTGCCTTTACATTTGTGAAAGTAATGTAGAATATCATGTATGCACAGCTCATCATGTTATGATTAATGATATCAGCCTATCCTGGCAGCATTCAAATACTTTTTTAAGTAAGAAAGGCAGGTGTAAAACAAAAATCCACATATACTTGGCATGCGGGCATTATTAAATAGTGGCTGATTGGAGATTGCAGATATTGTTCAGTGACTTGAAGTGCATGATTGAAACAATGAGGCCTTCTTTCTAGAGTTGCTTTCTCCAATTTTATGCAGCACTTGAATTATTTGTTTTTAAAAATTTGTGTTTTGATACATTTCAAAATAAATTCTGTTAATTCTCAATTAATATTTGATTGATTGTACCCATTAGGGTTGCTACTTTTCATTGGGTATCTGATTATTTTGTCAGTCCTAATGTATCAAAGGCTCATAGGTATTTGGTAATGCTGCCTGGATTAGAGGGTACTAGCTGCAAGGTGAGGTTAGACAAACATGGATAGTCAATAAATGCTGCAGAAACTTAGCAGGTCGGGCAGCATCTCACAAACTTGGATTGTTTTCTCTAGAGCATTGGATCCTGAGGGAAGACATGACGGAAGTGTATAAAATGATGAGGGGGCATAGATAGGGTAGATAGTCGGATCCATTTCCCAATGCAACCTACTGAGTTTTTGGCGAATATAGGTGTATTACCTCATGTCCATCTGCTTGTGTTTTAAAATCTGTTGATTCTATCTATCCCAACTGCCCACACAAATTCATGTGGTGTAGCCCAATTCATGACCTGTCGATGGAACATTTCCTTATTCGGTTTCTCAGCATTTTAAACATTTTCCAGTAAATTCAACAAATTATGTCAAATTCTAACAATTACAGCACGGAAACAGGCCTTCTAGGCCCTTCCAGTCCGTGCTGACCATTTATTTTCCCCTAGTCCCATCTACCTGCACTCAGACCATACCCCTCCATTCCCTTCCCGTCCATATACCTATCCACTTTACTTTTAAATGGTAAAATCGATCCTGCCTCCACCACTTCTGCTGGAAGATCATTCCACACAGCCACCACTCTCTGAGTAAAGAAGTTCCCCCTCATGTTACCCCTAAACTTCTGTCCCTTAATTCTCAAGTCATGCCCTCTTGTTTGAATCTTCCCTACCTTCAATGGGAAAAGCTTATCCAGGTCAACTCTGTCTATCCCTTTCATCATTTTAAAGACCTCAATCAAGTTTCCCCCCCCCCCCCCCTTAACCTTCTGCGCTCCAAAGAATAAAGACCTAACTTGTTCAACCTTTCTCTGTAACTTAGTTGATGGAACCCAGGCAACATTCTAGTAAATCTCCTCTGTACTCTCTCTATTTTGTTGACATCCTTCCTATAATTAGGCGACCAAAATTGCACACCATACTCCAGAATTGGTCTCACCAATGCCTTGTACAATTTTAACATTACTTCCCTACTCCTATATTCAATGCTCTGATTTATAAAGGCCAGCACACCAAAAGCTTTCTTCACCACCCTATCTACATGCGATTCCACCTTCAGGGAACTATGCACAGTTATTCCTAGATCCCTCTGTTCCACAGCATTCCTCAATTCCCTACCATTTACCATGTATGTCCTATTTTGATTTGTCCTGCCAAGATGAAGCACCTCACACTTATCAGCATTAAACTCCATCTGCCATCTTTCAGCCCACTCTTCCAAATGTCCCAAATCTCTCTGTAGACTTTGAAAATCTACTTCATTATCCACAGCACCACCTATCTTAGTATCAACCTGTCAATCATGCACAATTCAACTTCTAAGGTACTTCATCATGCTCTCTCTTTATTTGTTAACCCCTTCATCTTAATATATTAATAAATTGGAAATAGACTATTCATTGTCTCATCAGAACTTGACATGATTCCCAATTAGTTTGGTTTGAGGTAAACATGTTTAATTGTCATACAATAGCTTGTTGACAATGTCTACTCCTACAGTTTATGATTATTTCAGTAAACCAAGGCCAATGCCTAATGAGAATTTATACTTTTATGAAAAGTGATATTGCTCCCGAATAAAATAATACACGCTCAAATTATAGACCAATAATATGGTCTATTCAAATTAAACAGGTGAGGAAAACTCCACAGCCAATTTTGTTCCTAAGTCTTTGGCGATCTTTGTATTGTGTGCTTTAATTGTGAAAGATTTAATGGATTACACCCTCAACAGAAAGGAAAAGTGTTAACCAAGCTGCTGGAGCATTTTATTTTTGTTGCTCAGTAAAAGGAGTGGTTATTGTCATCAAGATAACTGTGACAGCTTTCCATTAAATGGGTGGGCTTACTTCAAAAAATGCTTCACAAAAGTGGTTTTATTCATCAATAACCAG
The DNA here is from genome assembly GCA_963514005.1 of Raja brachyura. The sequence continues at coordinate 56,183,180 of OY740783.1, forward strand.
CCGAACAGTGTTTTTTTAAGTCAATAAGCAGCATAAAAGAGATTTTTTTTAATCAATAAGCAGCTCAATCTATTTTAAGATGAATTTAACTGGCAACGAATATAGCTAACTGATTATAACAAAGGCCCCAGTAGGGCAATTGTGAGCTTTCCTTCTCAATTGAATTTAAAGCATCAGTTTAGTTAAGATTATAAGTAATTGGAGCAACAGGGGTTTAATTATTCGTGTCTCTGAAATTGTTCTTGAATGCTGCCTTTTAAGTGAAGAAAGTAGGTTGTGTAATAGACCTGAATTTGTGAAAGTATTGAGGACTACATTTTGATTTGTTGTTTTGAGGTCAGACTGACTATTCAAGGTGTGTTTAAAACTGGAATAATCTTTTTTTTCAGCTCCAACCTAAATTGGAGAGATGTGCAACACATTATTGTCAAAACATCACGCTCCGGCCATCTGAATGCTCCAGATTGGAAGACCAATGGTGCAGGGTACAGAGGTACATAGCATGTGTATTTTTTCCAACTGTTTAAGAACTTCATACAATTAAAGTAAAATGGCCCATTTTAGCAAAATGAATTGATTCCTTTGCCCATGCAAAGTTTCAAATTATACTATTGTTCATCTTGAACTGCCATGCAGGGATACCTCTTTAGTTACAAGAATAAGCTTCCATTTGTGGCTTGAGATTACATAAAATGCACTGCTCTTATTGCTGTCACATTAAATTAGATCAGTAGCAATTGAAATATGGGTCCCTTTATTTCCTTTGCAAAACAAATACTTTGTTACATGGAAATGATACATATTTCGCCTTCGAATAGCTTCCTACATTCCATTATAGTGAACACATTGTACTAGTGGCAGCTGCAAATTACACAATTGGCCTGATTCGGCTGCATGGGATTTGGAATTTTCTCGACAAAGTAGAAATCATGCTCAAATTGTTGGAGGGACCATGAACTTCGGTCAGCAGTTATTATAAATTTGAGCAGTGTGGCAGTGGTATAGTTTGGACAACATAACCTCGTATTGTGAACAAGACATGGCCCATGTTTATATTGACCAGGTTTGTTTGTTGAGTAAAGGAATGTATTTATAGCTGTTGGTCCCATTGACGTCAAGCATTCCCAAACCATGTCCAAGGTAGAATGTGCCAAGATCATACCTCAATATAAGAACACTATTCTTACCTGCCTTGGTGGTCTTCCTGGTTGAAACTCGTGCCATGATTCAGTGATTCATAGTTGAATTTACTCTTGAGAGTTCATTGCTGTTGGTTCAAATTAGTTTTGGGATCCATGCATGCCAATGGCTGCTAACCAATTGCAGCACTTTCCATTTTCTAATTCAAATTATTGTCAGTGGTGAAAACTAATTATTCTGTTGACCAAATTAAAATGCAATCTTCTACGCCTTCCAGAAGTTTGAATTTACAGTCCTGAGTGCAAAACTGATGTCAAAAAACTACATGGACTGTTATTTCTGACCTGTGCTCACAGCATAAAAGATAGCAAGGCCCCATATGTTGGTCACCATGCTGTAGGAAAGATGTCAAGCTAGAAAAGGTGAAGAGAAGATTTACAAGAATATTGTCAGGACTCGAGGGCCTGAGCTATAGGGAGAGGTTGAGCAGGCCAGGATTATGTTCATTGGAGCAAAGGAGGATGAGGAGTGATCTTATAGAGGTGTACAAAATTATGAGAGAAATAGATCGGGTAAATGCAGTCTTTTGCCCAAAGTAGGGGAATCGAGCCCCAGGGAACATAGGTTTAAGGTGAGGGAGAAAAGATTTAATAGGAACCTGAGGGGTAACTTTTTTTTACACAAAGGGTTGGTGGGTATATAGAACGAGCTGCCAGAGGATGTAGTTGAGGCAGGGGCTGTTATAACATTTAAGAGACAATTGGACAGGGTACATGGATAGCAAAGATTTAGAGGGTTATGGACCAAGTGTGAGCAGATGGGACATGTCGGGTGGCATGGGTAAGTTGGGCTGAAGGGCCTGTTTCCGCGCTGTATGACTCTAACTCCTTGACACGTTTATCCTTGTCCTGCTCTTGAATGTACAAATACTGCTGACTTGTTATTGTGGTTCCTATTTGGATAGGTTCATCTGTGATGCAAGGGTTGTGTGTCAAAGTTGGCAATGCACTCTCTGCTTAGAAGGTGCCGCTGCATTATTTTAATCGACCATCCTGCATTCAGTATAGTGCAATGACTAGAGTTTCCTGAATATTTCAAAGAAATAAGGCAAATAGCATCAGATCCAAACTGTATGGTTACGAGGAACAACCTTTTATCCCAGTAACATGGGGAAATTTTACTAAATAGTTTTTTTATGGCTTGGCTGTGCATACTTGCAGCTGGGGGCCAAATCCTTGCAAATGGGACCTTTGAAGTTTATTTCTTTCAGTCAGCCAAATATCAGCTGCCTAGGAGCCTTGCCCAATGGCAGCTTTGGCTCCTGATATGCTACATTTTGTGTCTGCTAATAGTATATGAGAAAAGCACTTCAAAGCTGCTATCTATAGTTTATGATTAAATGCTGTTTCTGGTATGTTATTAATCCTGACATTTGCATTTTAATTGCTAATCTTCTGGTGTTTTCAATTGTGGGTGGCATAATGATGCAGTGGTAGAGTTGCTGCCTTACAGCACCAGAGACCCAGGATCAATCCTGCCTGTGGGTCTATCTGTACAGAGTCTGCATATTCCTCTGTGACCACGTGGGTTTTCTCTGGGTGCTCCGGTTTCCTCCCACATTCGAAAGAGGTGCAGGTTTGTCCCTCAAGTGCAGGATACAGTTTAGTTTATTATCACGTGTACCGAGGTGCAGTGAAAAGTTTTGTGTGCTATCCAGTCAGCATAAAAACAATAAATGATTACAATTGAGCCATTTACAGTGTATCGATACACGATAAGGGAATAACGTTTAGTGCAAGGTAAAGCCAGCAAAATCCGATCAAGGATAGTCTGAGGGTCACCAAAGGGGTAGATAGTAGTTCAGCACTACTCTCTGGTAGGGTTGTGTTGATTCAGTTGCTTGATAACAGCTGGGAAGAAACTTTTCCTGAATCTGGAGGTATGTGTTTTCACACTTCTATCCCTTTTGCCTGATGGGAGAGGAGAGAAGAAGGAGTGGCCAGTTTGTGATGCATCGTTCATTATACTGCTGGCTTTGCCGAGGCGGCATAAGGTATAAATTGAGTCAATAGAAAGGAGGTTGGCTTGTGAGATGGTCCACAATTCGTTACAATTTCTTGCGGTCTTGGATCGAGCTGTTTCCAAACCAAGCGGTGATACATCCTGATAGAATGTTTTCTATGGTGCATCTGTAGAAGTCGGTGAGAGTTGTAGGAGACGTGTTGAACATCCTAAGCCTTCTACGGAAGCAGAAGCTTTGGTGTGCTTGCGAACTAGTGATTGTTGGTCGGCGTTGACGCGGTGGGCCGAAGAGCCTATTTCCACGCTGTATTTCTAAACTAAATTAATCTAGGATCTTTTCAATCTGGAAAAAAATCTGAAATCCACTTAAATTCAAATTGGCATCAATTGACTCATGGATGCATAAAATTAGAGTCATAGTGATACTGTGAGGAAACAGGCCCTTCGGCCCAACTCGCCCACACTGGCCAGCAATGTCCAAGCTGCACTAGTCCCATCTGCCTGGGCTTGGTTCATATCCCTCCAAACGTGTCCTATCCATGTACCTATCTAATTGTTTCTTAAACGATGGGATAGTCCCAGCCTCAACTACTGCCTCTGGCAGCTTTTTCCATACACCCACCACCTTTGTGTGACAAAGTTATCCCTCTGATTCCTATTACATCTTTTCCCCTTCACCTTGAGCCTATGTCCTCTGGTCCTCAATTCCCCTACTCTGGGCAGAAAACTCTGTGCATCTATCCGATCTATTCACCTCATGATTTTGTTTACCTCTATAAAAAATTATTCTGGGAAATCACACACAAAATATCAAAATACATCACTTTCCCTCATTCTCTGTATTACACCCCAAAATAGCTGTATTTTTATTTTTGTATCTAGACTTTACTTTGTGGGTGTTTTGTTTTCCTATTCTGGTACCATTGAACTTAATTGTAGAATTGTAATATTTAACTCAATTCTCTGAAAGGGCACACTCTTATTTGTATCGATATCAGTAAAACAATTAAAAGGCTTCAGTCTATATCACCTCTAGAATCTGTGGTTAAAATAAGTTTGGAATTAGATTTATTATTATCACCTGTGCTGCAGGACAGTGAAAATGTGTTTTTTACATGTTAGCGATTCAAATCAGATCAGAAATACTATAAATTAATGCAATCAAGCCAGGCACGTGCACTCGGTAAAACAAAGGGAGAGACACAGAATGCAGAAAACATTTCAACATTCAGTTCCAGAAGCAAAGTCTGACATCTTGGAAAAAGCTCCATGGTACAGTTTCAAATCAAATGTTTAATGAAAACTTTGTTAGTAGTGGAAAATAAGCATGGTTTAAATGATCAATGGGTAGTAATGTATTTTTAAACTGAATCAATAAAAGCCACAGATGATATCTACTCCATTCAGTATTAAATTTACAGTATTTGGTCATGAAAGTTTAGCAAAATTTACAGCTAAGCCCACCTTGGACAAATTGGGAGAGATTCAGGTAAAACTGTTCTAAACTGTCAGCCATGGTAAAGTGAAATAAACAGTTCTCCCAAGGGATCTTTTGGTTCGGCAATTACACACATTGAGCAGAATTTCTCACACAGTGAATAGGCTATTCACAAGCACATGGAGAGCTTTCAATTTAAACGTTGGGAGGTTTTCTTTTCTGAAAATGGGTCAGGAGCACATGAAGCTGATTCTACATATAACATGCTTGAACTGTGTTTATGGGAAAACGTTTGATTGTTGGGTTTTTCAATTTCTACTTAGTGACAAAATAGACACAGTCCTGGTGCAACTCAATGGTCATCCTCTCTGGAGAACACGAATAAGTGATGTTTCGGATTGGGATCCTTCCTCAGACTGTTGGGGAGGGAGAAAGTTGGAAGAGAGATGGGGGTAATAGGTTTATACAGATGAGGAGGGTTTTTTAATAGATGGTTAGACAGGTGAAAAGTCAAAAGGTGCAAGACAAAATGATTGAAGAGTTACGAATTGTGAAGCTAGAGGAAGAAATGTAGGTTAATGGGGAGGGGGAGAGGTGGCTGAAGAAGAATCCCGAACCCAAAATTTAAGAAAAGACTAGGTTCGAAACATCACATATCCATTTTCTCCAGAAATGCAGCCAGACCTTGCTGAGTTACTTGCCTGCACTACACTTTGTGTAGGAACGAAACGCAGATGCTGGTATAAACTGAAGATAGACAGACAATGCTGCAGTAACTCAGCGTTTCTGCAGCATCTCTGGAAGGAAGGAATCGGTGACTGATGAGTCTGAGATCTGTCTGAAGAAAGGTCTCGACCCAAAACGTCACCCATTCCTTCTCTCCAGAGATCCTGCCTGTCCCGCTGAGTTACTCCAGCATTTTGTGTCTATCTGCACTTCGTGGCTTTTGTAAACCAGCATCTGTAGTTTCTTGATCTGTGTTGACTTCTGAATAGAACACAACTTCAATTCTGATATTTGAAATTAAACATTGAAATTAAACTCATAATATTGGTGAAGTGAGTGACTACCATCTTCACTATTAATTATCGTTATAATTTGACATTTATTTTAGAAAATTCTTACAACGAAACCAACATGTGTTATAACCAAATCTATTGGCAAGGGCACCATCCTAATTATTCAACACCTCAGTCCTGTGACTGGTACCTATAATTGCTTATAAAAAACTGAATAAGACACTTGGGGATATGAATTGGGGTGTTTATTAGGAGTGACCCTTCAATTCAAAAGGGATGTACATTTCAGCGAGTTACTAACAGCTAGCATCTCTTGTTTGCAGTGAGTCACCTTTATGGATTTGGATTAATGGATGCGGAGGCAATGGTGGAAAAAGCACTGCATTGGAAAACAGTTCCAGCACAGCACATCTGTATCGAAAATCCAGACAGGCAAAGCAGGTACTAAATTTCCACAAATAATGTTAGCTAATGTATTTTACAGTTCTGTATTCCAGTAATAATATATTTTATTTTTTAGTTGTCTTTGTTTCATTGTTTCCGCGTTTTGTGTGATTTTGTTTTGCCATTATCCTCTTTGTTATTCACTTCAGCCATTACTCTCATTTGTGTTATACATCTATTTAGATTTATTTTGACCAACAGGTTCATTACTGTAATAGGTGGATGGCGGGTACCTTCTCTGTATTGGAATTGAATTGCATTAACCAATTAAATCTATTTTGATTGTATTGAAACAGTAGATATTGTAAAGATGCTTCTTTGAGGTTGAACAACTTTGCACTTTGAACAATAATGCTGATTAACAGTGATCTGTATCACTAAACTAAACCTAAATCAACAAATGTCCATTGTAAGCACCAAAAACACACAAAATTAAAATCAAGATGAACAGACACTTTAAAAGTAAATTCTCAACTGTATAATCCCTGTCAAAATTACTGGAATCTTGAATCCCAGCACAGAATCTATAAAGCAGCATCTTATTTCCCTCGGGTGACATGCTGAGCAACCTCAGTGAGACGGAGTTCTGACATAATCAGCATTATGAATCAGTAAGTCTAGGATTTATGTGTTTGATAACACACCTGCAGAGGTCTTGGACATGCTGCCACTTGAAAGGATAAATGCTGGTGCAAATTGGAATAATTGACAATTCTGTACCCAACTCTGGACTATTACTAAATTTTGAGCCTTAAAAGGATACAATAATTTGGGAATCTTCATTGAACAGCAGCTCCTCAATGGACTCCAGGAAACAATGTTTTTTTTGCCATTTCTCAGAAGTAGGGCTTTGCTGGCTCTTAGTTGGAACAGTGTGTAACTAATACCTCATAGCCATCTGTCTCTCACCACCTCAACACTTGAACTAATATTCCCTTAAAAGGTACAATGAACTATTCTTATTGACAGGTATTCCTGCTCCAATAGCCCACTGCAGATCAGTTTCCCTAACCTCATTTCTCACATTAACTAGACTTGTTTTTGGTTTTGCTAACCTGCCATAACAGGGGAGTCTTTTAATTCTAAAACACTATTATAACTTCACTGTCCCGTCTATGGAAATGAATACATTGTTTTTTTGTACAATGTATTTTAAATACCCAGACGGACTAAACCATTTCATTCAATTAATTATTTTGGATGTATGCTTTCTGGCTATATTCTGTTATAACCATATAACCATATAACAATTACAGCACGGAAACAGGCCTTTCTCGGCCCTTCCAGTCTGTGCCGACCATTTATTTTCCCCTAGTCCCATCTACCTGCACTCAGACCATACCCGTCCATTCCCTTCCCGTCCATATACCTATCCACTTTACTTTTAAATGTTAAAATCGATCCTGCCTCCACCACTTCTGCTGGAAGATTATTCCACACAGCCACCACTCTCTGAGTAAAGAATTTTCCCCTCATGTTACCCCTAAACTTCTGTCCCTTAATTCTCATGTCATGCCCTCTTGTTTGAATCTTCCCTACCCTCAATGGAAAAAGCTTATCCACGTCAACTCTGTCTATCCCTTTCATCATTTAAAAAACCTCAATCAAGTCCCCCCTCAACCTTCTGCGCTCCAAAGAATAAAGACCTAACTTGTTCAACGTTTCTCTGTAACTTAGTTGCTGGAACCCAGGCAACATTCTAGTAAATCTCCCCTGTACTCTATTTTGTTGACATCCTTCCTATAATTAGGTGACCAAAATTGTACACCATACTCCAGAATTGGTCTCACCAATGCCTTGTACAATTTTAACATTACTTCCCTACTCCTATATTCAATGCTCTGATTTATAAAGGCCAGCACACCAAAAGCTTTCTTTACCACCCTATCCACATGCGATTCCACCTTCAGGGAACTATGCACAGTTATTCCTAGATCCCTCTGTTCCACAGCATTCCTCAATTCCCTACCATTTACCATGTACGTCCTATTTTGATTTGTCCTGCCAAGATGTAGCACCTCACACTTATCAGCATTAAACTCCATCTGCCATCTTTCAGCCCACTCTTCCAAATGGCCCAAATCTCTCTGTAGACTTTGAAAATCTACTTCATTATCCACAGCACCACCTATCTTAGTATCATCTGCATACTTATCCAATTTTCCACCCCATCATCTAGATCATTGATGTACATGACAAACAACAGTGGACCCAACACAGATCCCTGAGGCACCCCACTGGTCACCGGCTTCCAACCTGACAAACAGCCATCCACCATTACTCTCTGGCATCTCCCATTCAGCCACTGTTGAATCAATCTTGCTACTCCGCCATTAACACCCAAAGATTGAACCTTCTTAACCAACCTTCCATGGGGAACCTTGTCAAAGGCCTTACTGAAATCCATATAGACAACATCCACTGCTTTACCCTCATCAATTTCCCTAGTAACCTCTTCAAAAAATTCAAGGAGGTTTGTCAAACATGACCTTCCAGGCATAAATCCATGTTGACTGTTCTTGATCAGACCCTGTTTGTCCAGATGCTTATATATATATATTATCTCTAAGTATCCTTTCCATTAATTTGCCCACCACTGATGTCAAACTAACAGGTCTATAATTGCTAGGTTTATTCTTTGAACCCTTTTTAAACAATGGAACAACATGCGCAGTACGCCAATCCTCCGGCACTATTCCCGTTTCTAATGACATTTGCTTGGAGTTATTATAATTGGAGTAATAATTGCTTGGAGTTATTATAATTGTGATTTATTAAAAATACATTTTTTGTATTGTTATATGTTCTGATCAATAATAATAAAGAAAATGTCAAATAATTCTTAATATATTTATAATTCAGTCGCCTGGAAAAGCAAGTGATTTACTATTCAATGTCATGAATCTAAAATGATAGACATTACATTTCAAATTCCATTCAACTGAAGCATTTTCTGTTTATTTCATTAAAATTGAAAACTTGTGAACCTTCCCTCGGGCGGCAGTGAAGGGGTTTTCATCAGAAATTGTTGTCACTGCTTTTCTCCAGCATTATTTAAATTATGTCCGTCAACAGCAGTCTGAAACTGACCTTGAGTCTGCAATGTTATCACTCCATGCTGACAATTTCCACTTATGCAGTGCTACTGATCTGTTTTTCCTATTACAGAACTATTCGACCTGAACATGCTGTGAGGGCCGTCTACAAAGCCACTGGCTGTTCTGATAACGCAAACCACTATGTGAATTACCTGGAGCACATTATTGTCCGGGTTACCATTGCCCACCCACGCCGAGGCGACTTGTCAATATATTTGACCTCTCCATCGGGAACAAAGTCCCAGCTGTTGTCCAACAGGTAAACTAGACTTCTTGCATTAAGCAGGTTTAATTCAATGATGTGGACCATGTGGTGAGAAATAGGGAAAACAAGGTAAGTGCAAACTACGATAATGGAGTGAATCTGGCAGCAATCTCTGACGTAATCATATATTCCAGCAGTAAATTCTGGAGAAATCATGTAATTAAGAGTTGAATACCAGAAGTTGGTTTGAGCAACTTCCTGCAATATTTGCAGGGATGTTTCTTTGCAGCTGCCTTAAGCAAAATCTGTTGAAACAATAAATTGGCAAGAATTTGAGGTATTCCAAAAAGTATTATTTTTCTTTTTTTTAAATGGAATACCCTAAAATTAATGTGTTTTGTTAGATGAGAAATAATTTAATGTAATGGTACTAAGCTATAATTTTTGCATAACAACACCTTGTATATGTTTTTAAAGAACAAAACATTATGTATATGGATTTTCATTCAGGTGTTGGTGTATTATTGTCACGTACACAGTCACAGTGAATGCTTTGTTTGGGTGCTATTCAGTCAGGTCATGCTATACATGAGTACAATGAAGTCAAACAAGTACAACAGGTAGTGCAAATTATCAGCAGGATGAATCTGGTGTTGCAGTATTATAGTATTACAGCTACAGAAAAAAAAAGGCCCAATGCCTGCATTGTGGTAGGTGGGAAGATGGAGATTGCACTAGATTATGGGAGGACTGTAATCCGATAACAACACCAAAGTTCCTCAATCCGGTGATTCGTTCTTAAGGTTTTGTATCTTCTGCCCAATGGGAGAAGGAATGAAGAGGGATGACCATGGTTAAAAAGGTCTTTGCCTAGCTTGGCTACATTCCCAAAGCAGAGTGAAATGCAGATGGAATCGTTGGTGAGGTGGCTGGTCTATGTGATGGATTGGGCTATATCCACAGCAGTCTGCAATGCGCTTCATTTTGCTTCCTGAAGTCAATAACTGGTTCCTTTTCCGACATTGAGAGAGAGGTTGGCTTCACATCATGTTGCTAAGCTCTCTATTCCCATTCTACACTCCGCCTTTTTATTGTTCAAGATCTAGCCCAGTATCATGTCTTCTGCAAGCTTTTAAATGGATTGGAAGCAGATTTTGGCTGCACAATATAACCATATAACCATATAACAATTACATCACGGAAACAGGCCTTCTCGGCCCTTCCAGTCCGTGCCGACCATTATTTTCCCCTAGTCCCATCTAGTCCAGATCATACCCCTCCATTCCCTTCTCGTCCATATATCTATCCATTTTACTTTTAAATGTTAAAATCGATCCTGCCTCCACCACTTCTGCAGGAAGATCATTCCACACAGCCACCACTGTCTGAGTAAAAAAGTTCCCCCTTGTGTACCCCTAAACTTCTGTCCCTTAATACTCATTCTCATAATTCACAATCATGAGTCTATAGAGAGTATAGAGGCTAATAACACATCCTGGTAAGGGCACTGACGTTGAGAATTGTAGTGGAGGATGTTTTGTTGGATATCCTTGTTGACAGTGGCCAATGGGTCAGGAAGTTGAGGATCCAGTCACAGAGGAGGGAGCTAACTCCAGTATTGTGTTCTGGCAACTTGTGTTCAAAAACAAATTACTTCAGTGTTTGGGATTGATCCAAATTATTTATCCTGCATTGTTTCTGTAAGATCCCTTGTGTATTCATGGATGTGCTAAGTTATAATACACCTTCAGTGGTTGAGGAGGGGCTTCGTGGCATAAAAGGAATGCTACACACAAAAAATATCTGCCGCAAGAAATGCAATGCAATAAGAGATTTGATAGACTCTAATGCATGTAAAATAATTTTACATTGTCTGCATTGGAGAAATGGGTTTGATTGTGGAACAGTAAATACTATGTGTAAGAAGGAACTGCAGATGCTGGTTTTAATCAAAGATAGACACAAGCTGGAGTAACTCAGCGGGACAGGCAATTCTCTGGAGAGAAGGAATGGGTGACGTTTCGGGTCGAGACCCTTCTTCAGACTGCTTTGGGATAAGGGAAATGAGAGATGTAGATAGTGATGTGGAGAGATAGAGAACATTGAATGAAAGATAAGCAAATAAAATGACGACAATAATGGAAACGGGCTTTTGTGAGCTGTTTGTAGGGTGAAAATGAGAAGCTAGTGCGTCTTGGGTAGGGGTGGGATAGAGAGAGATGGAATGCCAGGGCTACATGAAGTGAGAAAAATCGATACTCATACCACTGGGCTGTAAGCTGCCCAAGTGAAATATGAGTTGCTGCTCCTCCAATTTGAGTTTAGCCTCACTCTAACAATGGAGGAGACCGAGGACAGAAAGGTCTGCGTAGGAATGGGAAGGAGAATTAAAGTGTCCAGCAACCAGGTGATCAGGTTGATTCACGTGGGCTGAGCGAAGGTGTTCTGCGAAATGATTGCCCAGTCTGCGTTTGGTCTTGCCGATGTATAAGAGGATATAGTAGATGAGATTGGAGGAGGTGCATGTGAACCTCTGCCTAACCTGAAAGGACTGCCGGGTTCCTGGACAGAATCAAGGGAGGAGGTATCGTGACAGGTGTTGCATCTTCTGCTGTTGCATGGGGAAGGTACCTGGGGAAGAGGTGGTTTGGGTGGGAAGGGATGAGCTAACTAGGGATTTGCGGAGAGAATGGTCTCTGCGGAAGGTGAAAAGAGGTGGAGATGGGAAAATGTGGATAGTGGTGGGATCCCATTGGTGGTGACGGAAATTTCAGACAATTATGTGTTGTACGCGATGGCTGATGGGGTGGAAGGTAAGGACTAGGGGACTCTGTTGTGTTTGTGTTGTGACTGGGGGGAGGGGGAGCGGAAGCAAGGACATAGCTGCAGGGTACCAAGGAGACACAAATGAGTTCCTCATCTATGATGGGAGAGGGGAAGCCCTGTTCTCATAGGAATGAGGACACATTGGATGTTCTTGTATGGATGCAGATGTGGACACATCTTGGGCGCAGATGTGGCGTAGTTGGAGGAATTGGAAGTGGGGGATAAAGACTTTGTAGGAAGCAGGGTGGGAAGAAGTGTAGTCGAGATAGTTGTGGGAGTCAGTGAGTTTGTAATAGACGTTAATCAATAGTCTATGTCTAGTGATGGAGACTGTGAGATCAAGAAGGGGGAGGGAGGTGTCGGAGATGGTCCAAGTAAATTTGAGTACAGGATGAAAATTGGTGGTGACCGAATGCAGGATTTGCTCCTGGAGTTGGCTTTGGGATGAGTTCATGATAATTAGTTGGGAGATGATGGATAGCTTTAGAGTGGATTCAGTCAAAGGTTGTTCTACCTCACTGGGCAAGAGAGGAATCTCAATGGAGTCATTTGACTTGGTGAACTACATTCATCAAATGGATTGGTGGACAGGAGAGGTTTTGTGTAGGGGAAAATCCTGGAGAAAACCCATGCGGTCACAGGGGGAATGTGCAAACTCGTACAGGCATCACCCATAGTTAGGATTGAACCCAGGTCTCTGACATTCTAAGACAGCAACTCTACTGCTCCACCATTGTGCCATCCTACAGGCATAATGGGGCCAAATGAAGAATCTACTGTACTAAACAAATGTTACTAATTGAGACTGCCTTAGAAAAGCCCCATATATCTTGAGAAATATTTACCATTTTATCCATAGACAATCAGTATATTAAATTTTATCACAAACGAAGGACAAAAATACTTTGCAGTTTAACACATGTTTAGTATATTATTTGGGAATGTCTACACCAGGATTGCTCTGAAGAAAAATAATCTGTTTCTAGGAACTGGACAGAAACTTTTTATTAACCTGTTTAGTCTGTCTGGATTTCTTCTTGAGTTCCTTTTGCCAGCTGATGAGTGTTTGGAGCTATTCCTGAGGGAAAACAGCTGTTTGGTGGATAGTTTGTGTAACATTTGCAGGTGCAGAACAGTCAAAGGCCTACTACTGTGTTGAAACTGGTCTTGTTAAAAATATTCCACTCCATTAGCACACCGTATACAGGCTGCTTGCGTGCAACTTCACTTGATCGGAAGCTCTTAATAAATTGAACCCTGCTGGGTGGGTTGTGCAGCCACAGGCATATTGAGCCTGTTGTGTCGACAGCATGACCAATGTGAACAGCCCTGAGTTGATTGTAAAGTATAACGTAAGTGTAGCTTTTATTCAATTAATATACACAAACTGGCATGGCTTCTGCAAACAGCTGCAAGGAGGAATTGTTCCAAGACCAATAAGCTTTTACTGTTTATGCAATGTGTTTTATTTCCCAGTATTTTTGCTTACTTAATAATGTAAAGCAAATGCAAAATGTTTAAATGTTATATTGTGATCTTTTAGCCTTTTGATGTTTATACAGCATTTGTAGTCTGTTATTAACCTTGACTTTCTCGTCATTCCTCTTTTGGTTTTTTGAATGTTTCCTTTTCATCGGCCATTGGGATATTAGTACTTCAGAGTGAGGTTGATATCATTGAACATAAGCTAATAGAAATCAAATTATGTTTACTATAAATCTAATATAACACATAATTTGTATATGGTTAAAAGCTTCCGATTGCCAGGTGTGTTTAACTTTGTGCCTTGACTGGAGACTTTGACAACATTGGGAAAATGGCTTAATCTGAAAAGAACGTTATTAGTTTAAAAATGTGTTAAAAATTAAAATTAAAAGCTTTTCACTATTGTATAGCAGCCTTTTTAAAACTTTGAACCAGCTTCACAATGGTCGAAAAAAGTAATAGAAATAAAAGTCATATCAACGATTTGGATGTGAATGGACAAAGCAAGATAGATTACGTTTTCAAATGGAATTAAAGTGGGTGTTAGGGTAGATGGTGAAAATGGCTATCAAAAATTACATCAGACTCTTGATCACGTGGGCTTAATAATGGCCAATGGAGTGTAAAGTAGATAAGTGTGAGTTGGTATATTCTGGGAAGTCAAACCAGAGCAGGACCTTCACAGTGAATGGTTGGGCCCTGTGGAGTGTTCCAGAGCAGAGGGATCTAGGAGTACAGATGCATAGTTCCCTGAAAATTGTGTCACAGATGGGTAGGGTGGTCAAAGAGGTTTTTGGTACATTGGCCTTAATCAGTCAGAGTACGAGTGTGAGTATGCTTAATGTGGTGCATCTGTCGAAGTTTGTAAGCGACATTGGAGACGCGCTGTATTTCCTCAGTCTCCCAAGGAAGTAGAGCCAATGGTGTGCCGTCTTGGCTATCACTTCAATATAGTTGGTCTGTGACAGGTAATTGGTAACATTAATGCCAAGGATCTTGAAGCTCTCAATCATTTATTTTTCTGCACCATTAATGCTGATAGGGTCATGTACTTAACCACGTCTTTTGAAGTCCTCAACAGGCTTTTTGTCTTGCTGACATTGAGGGAGGGGTTCTGTGCCTGACACCATGTGTTCTCTATCACCTTGCTGTATACCATCTCATCATTGTTCATGATCCGGCCCACCACAGTGGTGTCATCCGCAAACTTGGTGATGGACTTGGAGCTAAATTTGGCCACGCTGTCATGAGTGTATAGTGGGTATAGTCAGGGACAGAGAATGCAACCTTGCAAGAATTATTGCGAATTATTGTGGAGAATGTTGTCACCTATTCTTGCTGATTATGATCTGTGGAAGAATAGGAGTTCCAATACCACAATAGTAGATGGAGAATATATGTTCATGTGTTCCCTGATTTTTCGATGCATCCCTTAAATAGAGGCACAACATAGAAATATAGACATAGAAAATAGGTGCAGGAGTAGGCCATTCGGCCCTTTGAGCCAGCACCGCCATTCAATATGATCATGGCTGATCATCCAGAATCAGTACCATGTTCTTGTCAAACTGTGACCCCTGGTTCTGGACTCCCCCAACATGGGGAACATTTTTCCTGCATCTAGCCTGTCCAATCCTTTAATAATTGTATATGTTTCTAAGAGATCCCCTCTCATCCTTCTAAATTCCAGTGAATATAAGCCCAGTCGATTAATTCTTTCATCGTATGTCAGTCCTGCCACCCTGGGAATTAACCTGGTGAACCTATGCTGCACTCCCTCAATTGCAAGAATGTCCTTCCTTAAATTAGGAGACCAAAACATCACACAATACTCAGGTGCGGTCTCACCAAGACCCTGTACAACTGCAGCCGGACCTCCTTGCTCCTGTACTGATATCGTCTCGCTATGAAGGCCAACATGCCATTTGCTTTCTTCATTGCCTGCTGTACCTATCTGCTTACTTTCAAGGACTGATGTACAAGGACACCCAGGTCTCTTTGTACCTCCCCTTTTCCTTATCTGACACCATTTAGATAATAATCTGCCGCCTTGCTCTTGCCACCAAAGTGGATAACCTCACATTTAACCACATTATATTGCATCGACCCAGCCACCCAACCTATCCAAGTCACCCTGCAGCCTCACAGCATCCTCCTCACAGCTCACACTGCCACCCAGCTTTGTGTGATCTGCAAACTTGGAGATGTTAGCCACCCTCCACTCTTCCTGCACAGTACTTGCCTCCAAAGATCACTTTAAAGTGATCTACGTTATTACATTTTATAAACTATAACACTTGGACAAACTGTGCTGCCTCTATCTCTAAAATTTAAGATTATGCATAAATATACAAAGGGAAGTTTAAAAACATTTTGAGATTTGTGGGGCAACCAGCCCTTATGTGTCAATCTTTGCAACTTCCGTGCTCACAGTGTAGAACTGGCAATCTATGTCTGCCCTTTGAGAAAGAATACTCCTTTTGTGTCTAACTTTTATTTTATTTCCCTTCATACTAGGTTGTTCGATCATTCCATGGAAGGTTTTAAGAGTTGGGAATTCATGACTACTCATTGTTGGGGTGAAAAGGCGGCAGGTGACTGGTTACTTGAAATCCACGACAATCCTTCCCAGCTACGAAACTTCAAAACACCAGGTAGTCACTGTAAACATTTATAAATGACTTCACATTGCCTTTCTTTATTCAAATATCAAAATGTTACAAAATGGTGCCTTGCTTGGTGCTTGGGCTGCAATTCCGAGGACAAGAGTATGAGTGGAATTGTGTCATTGCAGCATTGTAGTTGAGTGGACAGCCTCCTGTGCTGGGAACCTGGGTAAGGGCTCAGCCCTTTGCTGGTGTTCCCATACCATAGGAGTTGTTTGAGTCATGTTAGACAACAGACAATAGACAATAAGTGTAGGAGTAGGCCATTTGGCCCCTCGAGCCAGCACCGCCATTCAATGTGATCATGGCTGATCATCCACAATCAGTACCCCATTCATGTTGCAATGAGATCAGTCTACATAGGGTGTCATCTCTACACATTAAGAAATGTTGTACTTTGTCTATGCAATAATGCTGAGCACTATATTCTGCATTCAGTATCGTCCCCCTTGCTCTATTTACTGTTCTTGAGTTTGGCTTGATTGTATTTATGTATGATATCTGATCTGTTTTGATAGCATGCAAATTTAGACTTTCCTCTACCTCTGTTACGTGACAGTAATAGTCATAAACCAAGGAGGCTATGTTCAATGGCTGCCCATGAATCATAATCATACAGCATGGAAACAGGTAATTTGGCCTACCTTGCTCACACCGATCAAGAGACCCCATCTACATGAGTCTGGAGTGCTCACATTTGGCCCGTGTCCCTCTAAATCTTTCCCCTCCATCAACCTCTCCAAATGTCCTTGAAATGTTGTAAGAGTATCTACCTCAATTACGTGCTCTGCCAGCCTGTTCCATATCCCCAACTCACTGTGTTGGAAAAAGTTGCCCCAACAATCCTATTAAATCTTTCCATCAGCTTAAACCTGTATCCTCTGGTTCTTGATTACCCTAATCTTGGTAAAAGAATCTTCACATTCAACATTTCATGCTGTGCTATTCCCTTCACGATCTTATACACTTCTATAAGATCACCCATCAGTCTACTGCACTCCAAGGAATAAATTCCTATTCTGCTCAGGCTCTCGAGTCCTGGCAACATCCTTATCAATCTCCTCTGCACTCTTTCCAACTTAATAACACTCTTCTTTTAGCAGGCTGACCAAAACTGAAGACAATACCTCCAATGTGGCCTCACCAACATCTTATGCAACAGTAAAATAACAACAGTTTAAATTCCATTTGGAATATTTTGGAGAACCAAGGACCCAACTTCTATACTCAATACACTGACTGATGACGGACAATGTACCGATTGCCTTCTTGACCACTCTATCTACCCATGATGCCATTTTCAGTGAACTATGTACTGCTCCACAACACCCTAAGGGCCTGCCATATGTGAAGGTGCTGCCCTGTTTTGACTTCCCAAAGTGCAACACCTCACACTTATCTGCATTAAATCACATTAACTATTCCGCAATCCCATTTACTCCTGCTCTACATTTCTTCTTTTTAGTTGCACACCTGTGCGTGTTCACTATGTGTCAAGGGCACTTTGACACATTAGTATTCTGCAGGATAGTGCTACCGAGAAATTCCATTGCACACTGGTGTATATGACAATGAAAAAAAATCTGAAACGGGGATCAAAAAGATTGGGTGTTGATTAAATTAAATGTAAGTGTACAGAGATTTGGCAACACCAACAGCCTAAAGGGCCTGTCCCACTATATGAGTTTACCCAAGAGCTCTCCCGAGTTAAAAGAAAATCAAACTCGCGGTAAGTACGTAGAATGTACGTAGTGGGTACGCCGGAGCTCGGGGCGTCTCTTAGCGGCTCGTAATGCCAACGGCAGGTACTCTGGAAACGCGGTAAGCTCGAGAAGTTTTTTCAACATTGAAAAATGTCCACGAGAGCCCCGAGTACCTACGAGCGGCTATTACCGTAATTATCCGAGTTCGAATCAGGGAAAACTCGGGAGAACGCTTGAATTACCTCGTACAGTGGGACAGGGCCTTTAAAATGGTTTCCATCGATCAAAAGTGTTGTATAGTGGGTTCCAGGTGCCTTCAAAGCCACAATATGCCCAATAGGCGGGTGGACAGATTGGCAACCCTATTATCCTTTGCAGAACATAACATTACTTGCAGAAGTGCCAGAAACACAAGAACAGCGTTGTTGGTGCAAATTCTCATCAGAAGTGTGTGCGTCAAGGGGAAATGGAAATAAATAAGGTTACTTCCCCTGGTGAATGGGTTAAGCCCCAAACGTTTAATTAGTTCTGGGTGCACCTGATCATGAACGTTTGCATTACATCAAAACTACGGACAGGTCTAATTTCAATCCCTCGGGCACAGTTTCCTGGATAATTTCTTCCAGAGTATTTCAGAATGTGTTGTTAATCACATTAGATCTGCTTATTTTCAGCCACTACTTTGAGCAATGACCTTTGATCAAAATAATTTAATTTGAAAGTGTTGAGTCAGATTTTTTTTTTTTGCCGTTTTACATTTGTTCTCTAAATCAGGTGCCAAATTAAGCCGTTAAGGGATGCTTCACTTGGTGTTTTTTTTACAAAATGGAAGAATGCAGCTTTTGGGTAAAGATACACGAAATGCAAATCACTTTGGCCAGAAATGGTTTAAATTACCTAAATGGAAAACCTTTTTTCCTAATTCCAGATTGTTAGTGTATCAGTATCTATATACAATTTATATAAAATTATATTGAGGCATAGCACTGCTGTTTTGCGGTAATTTCGCGGATGTGCGATCTAAATTTCTTTGTAGCCGTTTTGACCCTGCTTTGTGTGGATATGGATGTGGATTGTTTACACAGCCCCAGAAAGGAAGCTTGGATTGCTAATGTAACCTGGAATAATGTCCTGTGCCAGAAGAAAATAAGAAAGAGGGGCAGGGATAGGCCATTCTTTGTAATTTTCCTGCATTGACTTCACATCCCTGGATTCTAGTAATATCTAGAGCCTCTGACTTGAAATTAGTGAGAGATTTACTATCTCTTTGGGTGCAGTTTTTTTTTTTAAAGCCTTTCTCCTAATGGCTGTTTGCCTATTCCCAGACTTTGATTCATGCTTCCACACATCCCAGCAAGGGGAAGTTTCATCCTTGCATCTGCATCTTTGCTCTTGTACTCAAATCAAGTAAAAATCAACATGTTGTGTTGCTAATTGCATGCTCTGCTATTCTTCGAAACACAAGTAATTCATGGTATAGGAACATGTTGACTTGCTGATCACTGTGCTATCGGTCTTGCAAATTGGGTGATCATTTGTGGAACAGATTGCATCCATTTCAAGAAAGTATTTATTAGAAATGTTGAACTTCAAAATTAATCTTTGTTCACTTATGTTCTGTACTTTAATCCTTTTCTCCCCACTGTCCCATGTTTTCACAGAATGTTTGATTTAATGGTCATGGAGAATAAATAAATTTAGAGATGGATTTAAATATGGAAAGGATTTTAGTTTGAGATTAATGTTTTGAGGAAGAATCTAAGGAATTGGTGATGGAGATGATTTGAACATGGAGTTTCACTTAAGGCCAAGCACTTTTTTCCAGTCTAAGAGTGGAAGGTCATATATCGCTAGGGGGTGAGGTTTATATGGAGTGTAGAAAATGTCAGCGTCGGTCTTAATTTTGCAGGTGAATAGAATTCAACACTCCTTTCATTTTCCCCCATTCTTTAGAACTGAAATTCAATTAATGTAAACTTTTAGTACTTGTTTTAGTACTTTTAGTTTCTGTTTCTAATAGTAAAAACATTACTATTCAATTATAATATTCTTGTTTAGAATTCAATTGTTTAAAAAAATTATCAGTTTCATATACATGTACTTCAAGGTGTATTGTTATAACATATGTCATAACGTATTGTGATCATAATTTTGTTCAGGAAAACTGAAGGAATGGTCTCTTGTACTTCATGGTACATCTACACATCCATATGCATGTCAGCCGAAACCACGATCCAGCCCAGATGAGGTCTCAGAAGATTACACAGATGAGCAGGCTGGTAAGTTGCAAAATATTGTAGGGAACGCATATGTCTGTCATTTTGGCCCATGAGTGGTGAAGGTCACTGCCAATCTACTTCTCTTTTCCTTTCACCCTTTGCTTTCTGCCTGTAATTGAACAAACATGTCACTGATTTTATAGCTTAGAATGGTATTCATTTAGATTGTCAGAGTATTGCTACTTTTGACTAAATTAATTAGGAGATGGAAAGTCTTTGTATTCTTAATACACCCACTGATGTTAATTGTAGGGTACAGTTTGAGCTGAAATTCCCAGAATAGAATTGATTTAACATTGCCACCAAAGTAAAGTATGTCCCTTTTCTTTGTTAAATGAAAAATGTTGTCCCTATGATGCATTGGACTTTCCCTTATGAATCTATAATATAGAAATGTACACATTCCAGTTGGACAGTCAGACTGTGAGTAATTGAAGAAACAAAACCTTTGTCCTGAAATATTCAGTTACTCCCAGTCAAGTCAAGAGTCAAGAGATTTATTGTCATGCGTCCCAGATAGGACAATGGAATTCTTATTTGCTGCAGCACAACAGAATATGTAAACATAATACAAAACGGAAGATACAAGTTCAGTGTGTCTATAAACCACAGACCATATATACACAATAATTAAATATATATAGTGCAATAATAATAATAGACAGTTATTGTTCAGAGCTTATTTGATGTCGTGTTTAATAACCTGATGGCTGTGGGAAGAAACTGCTCCTGAACCTGGATGTTATAGATTCCAGGCTCCTGTACCTTCTTCCCGATGGCAACAGTGAAATGAGAGTGTGACCAGGATGGTGTGGGTCTTTGATAATGTTGGCAGCCTTTTTGAGGCAGCAACTGCGATAGATCCCCTCGTTGGTGGGGAGCTCAGAGTCAGTGATGGACTGGGCAGTGGTCACAATTTTCTGCAGTCTTTTCCGCTCCTGGACGTCCAAGTTGCCGAACCAGGCCACGGTTCTACCAATCCTACTGTTTCCAGTTTCCTCTGATTAATTTCAATGTAGAATTTACACTTAAGCTGGCATTCATTTGAACACACAAAAAAAAACAAAATTATATTGCATATGACCCATATTAGTGGATAGTAAACAGAATTTTCTTAGATGTTAAACTTGCTGGTCTATTATATTGGTATCCTGTGTTGTTTTTGGTAATCTTGACTACATTGGTGTTAAAAGTAATGCCTTTGTATACAGACCTGGCCATGACTGAAAGAAAGTCATTGAGAGCTGCCGCCTTGAACTATTGCAGGCTATGTAGTAAAGGTACTTCCATCATTGGTAGAAAATTCCAGGATTTAACCTGCTCAATGCAGGCAGAGCAATCTGTTTAAAAGTCAGTGCAGTGTGTGATGTTTGCAGTCCAAGAATCATAGATATGTATGACACAGACAGGGGCCATTCATCATATCATATCCATATTGGTCATATCCATCTTGGGTTGATCCCACTTCCCAACCTTGTTCATTAGACCTGTGGATGATGGCTCTTGGAGTGCTTGTCCAGAGACATTGAATGTGGTGGGGTTTTGTGCCTTCACCATTCTTTAAGGTGGCAAGTTTCAGACCCTGTGCAATTTAATTAGCTCATATCCCCCTTCCAATCCATGTACCAAATAAGCTTAACTGGTGTAGGATTACTGGCATCTCTGCTAAGGGTTGTAGAATATCATCTTGCATTGCAGAGCCTCACAGTATGTATCTATCCAGTCACTACAATTTCCATCAGTCATTGGAATTGACATTGTTCCACAAAGCCAAAGCTTCTTTTTCCATAGAGTTTACCATTTACCCTTGAATCCCGTGAAAAGAGAATACACTATAAATAGTGGGAACAGGAAGAAGCATGTCCTTAAACAATTGAAAAAAGTAGGGCAGATGGATTAGGTGAATACCGTATCCTATTTTGCCCATGACTTGTAATGTACATAGAACATAGAGTACAACACATGGACAGGTCCTTCGGCCCACAATGTCTGTGCCAAACATAATGCCGAGACTAACCCTAATCCGCCTGCTCATAATTCATGTCCCTCCATTCCCTGCATATCAACTGGCCTATCCAAAAGTCTCTTTAACTGACACTATTGTAGCTGGCTCAAACGCCACCCCCTGCAGTATGCTCCAGGCACTCGCCACCCACAGCAGGGGAAAAAAGAAAAGAAAACTAGCCCTGCTCATCTCCTTTAAACATTGCCCCTATCACCTTAAAGCTATACCCTCTAATCTATGATATATTTACCTGGGGGAGGAACGTCTACCCTATCTATGTCTCTGATAATTTTATATGCTTTTATCAAGTCTCTCTACAACCTCTGGCAACAGAGAAAACAATCCAAGTCTTTCTAACCTGTAGCTAATACACCTTAATCCAAGCATCATTTTGGTAAATCTCCTCTGCATGCTTTCCAAAACCACCTCGTCCTTTCTGCAATGGGAAATCCAAAACGGCATGCAATACAGCCGATCTAAAATCAATATAAAGTTGTCTCATGATTTCCTGACTCTTATACTCAATGCCCCAACCTATGAAAGCAAGCATGCAACTTATTTTCTCTCCTCCAGCTTTATTTCGACCCCCCCCCCATCTCCCCTCCGCCCCCACAGACAGTCTGAAGAAGGAACGTCACCTAGGTAACATTAGCTACTCCCCAACCTTGTCGGTGGCTCGATAGAGACGATTCAAAGATCTCTATCAAGGCTCTCACAATCTCCTCTCTGCTTTCTAAAGTAACCTGGGAGAGATCCTATCAGGTCCTGGGGATTTATCAACCTTGATGCTCTTCAAGAGCCCCAACACCACCACCACCTTGATCTTAAGAGGCTGTCCCACTGCGGCGACCTAATTGGCGAGTTTTGAAGAGTTTAGGAGAGTTCGAAAATGTGTCATGTTGAAGACCTCCTTTGATCTCTTTCGACTGTGTGGAAAACTAGCTTCGACTAGTGGAGAGTTAAGACGACTTCCTTCGACCTCCCTTTGACTATGTTAAAGACTCTCTACGACTACCTTCGACTACCCTCGATTACCTACGAATAACATGCCGACCCACTACGACTAAGCCTACGAGTAAAAAAAAAAATTGTTTTTTTCCACGGCGACCTTTTTTTACTCGCGGGCATTTTTCAGCATGTTGACCCTTCTTCGGAGCTGGAGATAACATTAGTTAGATCATAGATGGACTACATTGTGTGGCTTTAGGCCACTATTTGAAGGATGTGATAACACCAGAGAGAATGCTGAGGAAGTTTAAAAGGCTGATGCCAGGATTGGAGATTTATAATTAAGATTGCAGAATGCCAATCCACCATCTGCAATATGGACATCTTAAATCTTCATAACTATGAAGATGTAATTGATCTAATCTGCACTCAAAATGTGAATGAAATCTTTAATATTTTGTTGGACAATAAATTATGTAAGAAGCATACTGTGGAATCCCTATGGTCATATTAGTTTATCAGCATGTAATATCTGATGCTGAGTACTAACAAAATATTTTGTCAGTGATTAATTTGATTTCCGTGAGTAAATGTTCACGAGTTTTTATTTTAGAAGATAGGAGACAAGCCAGTTGCTGTTTAGGAGTCTACTATTTTAACAAAGCTTTAAAGCTATTGCACTGATTATATATAACCAGGATCTGAAAAACTGTTTGGCAAATAAGAATTAAATATTTTTCATCAAGCAGATGGATGCAGTTATAAGCAGATTCACATACCATAAATGTGCTGTCTTCTCCATGATTAACACTGCCATGGTTATTTCAATAAGTTACTTATTCCAATATTAGACTTGCAGACTTAACTTTTAACTCTTTTTCAATTCCAGTCAGAACTATTCTATAAAATGTATTCAAACCCTAATATTTTTCATCTTGAAAAGTACCATTGGGGCTGACCGTGCATTGAAGCAAGATGGGGGAAAAAAAAAACTCTCAGCATGTTTTCTTATAGATTTAATTCACAACTTGCCTGTTTAAGATTTCTAAATGTTGCTTCTCTAGACAAAAGTGAGATCAAGCACCAAAACTTTCATTGTTTAGGACCCTGTGACATTGAATGTCAAAATGGCTGTGAAGGACCTGGACCTCATCAATGCATTGATTGTGTGCATTACTTCCTCAAGTTTAAAAATAACACCAGGTAAGCCAATTTTTTTTTTAGGGTGCATTAAAAACATTTAAGAATTCACTGTTATTACAGATTAAGTTATAAATATCAAATCATAAAATCAAAGATTTTCGTATTCAGTTGGCATTTAGGATAATGTACAGCAGATCACCAGTTGTTTCAGAACATTGCATCTGGTGTGCCAGGTTTTGTTACATTATACATGACCCTATTTCATTGTAGCTCAGTTGCTCGGCACTACAATACCTGAAATGTCCCACCTAAAATATCAACATAAAATTCTGTTTCCATTACTTGCATTTTCCATTTCTGGACATTGTCATAACCATTCCGAGTGGTGGCGCCATTGGGTGTGGCAGCCTCGCCTGCCCCGTTCGTACTTTCATCCTTTTCATATTTTTAGTCCGTGAAATGTTTTGTGTTGGAGGTCTTTTAAGTGCCTGCCCCACTCATGAGACTTTTCAGCGACCGTCTTCGACCTTCAAGCTCGTGGGCATGCGCCTGAAAAACCTTGAGTGGGATCGACTGTCAGCGATGAAAACATGAGCCGGATTGACCACACGCGCCCACACACCCACACGCCGCTGCGGGCCAGGGAAAGCGGGGGAGAGCTGTCTGAAATTTTTTTTCTCAATGAGCTCTACCTTCGATTAGCTTTGATTGCCTTCAATTACCTACGATAGCATTACGACCTACTATGCCCTACCTCAACTAAACCTATGAGTAAAAACATATTGATTTTCTTCCCATGGCGACCTCACGGGCATTTTTCAGCATGTTGACAAAAAAACCCGTGATCTAGCTGAGGCCTCGAGTACGCGGGGACTACTCCCGAGCATGAAGGAGAGTTACAAAGACCTCCTAGGACCTCGTGTCGACCATGCTGCGAGTATGAGTCGAGGGCAAATTCTGCTAAACTCACGAATTAGGTCGCTGCAGTGGGACAGGCCCTTTAGTCTTTTTTTGTTGAGGGGGGAGGGGGAAACTGTTTTTCACAGTCACTACCTGGGTTGAGGATGCGTCTTTCCTCCGAGCCGCATCTTCGTCCCCTCCTTGCGGCCTACCATCTGGATTGGCGCGGCCTTTCCTGCCGGACACTGTTAGAATAGTGGCGGCACAGCACTGAATGACCATCGCGGAGCGACCGATGCCTTACCGTGGTTGCCGTGTTGGAAGCTCCGGAGTGCTGTGACTTTAACACCGTGGAGCTGTGGTCTGCGGAGCTCCCAGCTGTGGGCGGCGCTGTCTTTAACATCGCGGAGCCCTGGGCTCTTTCGCCGAGGTCGCCAGTGTTGTAGCTCGACCCAGCTCAGCCGTGGACTTCGGGAGCCGCGGTCTCCGGTAGGAAGCGGCCGATTCGGAACTCCAAGCCGCTGAGAGTGTTCTTCGGACGCCGGTGTTTCATCATCTGGTGAGAGGGCCTGAAACATCGGGCCGCCCGCCGTTGCGGCAACTGCGGAGGCCTCAATAGGTCCCAACCACGGGTGAACCAGAGGAAGAGGACTGAACTTTGTTGCCTTCCTTCTCAGTGGGAAACGTGATTCCGCTGTGGGGGGATGTTTTTATGTTTAATGTTAAATTCTATTGTGTTGTGTTTATCTTATTTGTGTGCTGCAATGGTAGCTCAAATTTCACTGCACCAATTGGTGTATGTGACAATAAATGTCCTTTGGTCCTTTGTCACTTTAAATATCTTAGATCTTTACCAGAAAGGCTATAATAGTGCCTTTGAAGACATTTATTTTTTCTTCTTAGAAAGCTTATTGCATGGATAGAAGCCAACTGGGCCATTAAATCTGTATTGGCTCTGTGCAACTACAATCCAACTAGCCTCCCTTAGTGCCCCGCTCCCATAAACCTGATAATTCTTAGTTTTAAGTACTTGCCCAGTTCCCTTTTGAAAGCCATCATTGAATCTGACTCTTCTCATAGTGAAGTCCACATTCCTACCGCTTTCTGTTTTTGTTTTAAAAAATAATGACATTCTTGCACTTTTTTATTCTTTTCCCAAGCACTTTCATTCTTTATTCTCTGATGCTCCACCCATCCGAGAAGGAGTAGGTGGTGGGGTGTGTTCATTGCTGGACCTCTCTTTGCAGTGCCTACACAGCAAAGGTTTATTCCTTGAGATATGTGTTTAGGCAGTATCTAATTGAATGCATTTCAGAAATCTAATTGCACTGTCTACCAGCTTTCACCTTGGCTTTTCTGACAACATGTGTCGGGCTAAACCTATCTATGGTTTCCTCTGTTTTTTCCTGAATAGTAGGTCGACCTTTTTCATTTTCAACCTATTGGAGCTATCCACATTAACATGCATCCTCTTTGCCATCCATCGATTGTAAACCACCAGGCACAAGGATTTTGTCAACTTTGTCTCTTAAATTTCTTCAAATCCCCATTCTCCCTAGATGCCGTTACCCACTTATTTCCCAAGCGACTTTCATTTACAGATTCAAAATTCGTACCTTTCCGACCTTTCCTTGTACCTCATAATAATTGTTGCCATTCTCCGCCTCCAATACCCATCTATGGTTCGCATATCTTTTTAAACCATTTTATTGAATCACATTTTTTCTTTTTGCGTCTTTATTTTGTTTTCTTTCAATATTTAATCATCCATTTTTGAAAACTGAAATCCTCTCAATCCTCACATTTGTTACCTTTTCCAGCAATGTTATACAATAGGTTCATCTTTATTTGTCCTTTGACTTCCAAGTGTCGTTAATGTTCATTAATTTGTGGTTCCTTTTTTATTTCCTTGCACACTTGCTTTTACTTATGTCCACCATTTCTAATGACCATCACATTTCTCAAATGACCTTAGTCAAACTATGTCCGCATGAGAGACTATGTTCAAATTTAAATCCCCAAATGAATAATTCCACTTGTTCATTCATTCCAGGTTTTTTTTTAATGTACCAGCTTCAATTTAGGTTTAAATTTACCTTCCTCCAAAAAAAGATGTTAGTAACTAAGTAAAAGTTAATGTAAATGTAGATGGCAGTGAAATATCCAATTTCTGAGAATGCAATTTCATTAGATGGTCATTAATTATGGAGAAAATAAATTACTTGCTTTATTAAGCTGAAATTGCTTCTCCAAATGTCTAGTTTCAATTATCCCATGGAATTCCATTTTGAAGATTGAGCCGATGTGATATGTTTATCCTGGTTCTCAACAAATATGAAGTCAGTAATGTATGAAATTTTAATAAAGCCATTATCCAATTTGGACTTTGTACAGTTGATCCAATGGAGTGCTGGATTACATATTGGCAATATACATCTGTATACATGGCCCTAAGCCATCTTAATGCACCGATATAATGCTGTTTGAAATTCTCCAGTTCTTAGCCTCGAGGAAACTGAATCAGATTAGTTTATTATATACACCTGGGTGCGACGAAACTCCTTGTTCACATAAAGCTCACAGAGCAAGCAGTATACATACAGTAATGTTAAATAAAACAATAAATAAAGAACATGTTCCAAACAACAGAATGGGGCAAGAACCAGTGCCGTAAGAAGTAGTGCAGAAAATATTAAAACACAATAACAGAATAAACAGTTCAGGTAGAGTTAAAAGTAAGTATAAGTGGCAGCATCTCGTAAGATGATGTGAAAGAGGTTATTGTTTCAGAAGTACGATAGCCAAGGGGGAGAAGCTGTATTTAAGTCCGGTCATTTGAGCCCCTGTATCTTCTCCGAGATGATATAAGAGAGACAAAGGAATGGCGAAGGTGGCAGGATTCCTTGAGGATGCTTCTAACCATCCTGGTCCAATGCATGGTACTGATGGATTCGAAGGAAATACATGAGCCCGTGATGGATGAGGTTGGGTTCACCAACTACAAGTTCCGATAGCCATGAACAGAGGATTTGTCATACACATCCTCTGAGACTGAGATGCATCCCATCAAAATACTTTCTATAGCATATCTGTAGAAGTTTGGTCACAGGAGCAGAATTAGTCCATTCTGCCCATTTTCTACTTTGCAATCCTCGGAAGCTGGCATGGTGGCGCAGCGGTAGCAATGCTGACTTACAGCGCCAGAGACCCATGTTCGATCATGACTACGGGTGCTGTCTGTACGAAGCTTCTACATTCTTCCTGTGACCTGCATGGGTTTTCCTTGTGTGCTCCGTGTTTCCTCCCACATCCCAAAGACGTACAGGTTTGCTGGCTAATTGCTCTAGTAAAATCGTAAATTGTTCTAGTGTGTGTAGGATAGTGTTAATGTGCGGGAATCGATGGCCATCGTGGACTCTGTGGGCCAATTTCTGTGCTGTATCTCTAAACTGCACTAAACTCACGGACATGTCAAATCTGCTCAGATGCGTAAGAAAATAATTCTGCTGATGCACTTTCTTGATCATTGTGAAGGGATTATGTTAGGTTGTTGACAATTCTGATACTTAGCAAAACAAAATTGTTGACCATCTCTACACATGGAGTTGTCTTCACCCCCTCGCTTCCTTGGGTCAACAGCCAACTCTTTTGTCATATTAAGGGCTAGGTTGTTGTCCTGACATGACACAAAGTTCTCTATCTCTTTCCTGCACAGAATCTCGTTGTTGTAGATCCGCCTGACATCAGCGGTTTCATCAGCAAATTTGTAGATTGAGCTAGCGTTGTCCTTGGCCATGCAATCATGGGTAGAGCAAGAGACTGAATGCATAACCCTGAGGGGCTCCAGTTTTGTTCAGTTTTCACTTGAAGATACTGCACGGAATCAGGTCCACTGAGTCCACACCGACCATCGATTACACCATTAATACTAGTTCTATGTTATTCACTTTTATATCCACTCCCTACTCATTTAAGGGCAATTTGCAAAGGCCAATTAACCTATAATCCCACACGTCTTTGGGATGTGGGAGGAAACTAGAGTACTGGAGGAAACCCACATGATCACAGGGGGAACGCGTGCAAACTCCACACAAATAGCACCCGAGGTCAGGAATGAACCTGGCTCTCTGGTGCTGAGGCAGCAGGTCTACCAGTTGTATCATTGTGCCTCAACAAGTGTTGAGGGTCAAGATGGAGGAAGTGTTATGACCATTTCTAACTTAGTGAGGTCTGCTGGTCAGGATGTCTGAATGCAGATGGAGACCCCCAGTCAAAGGACCAGGGGTTTAGATATGAAGTTAATCAGTATGATGCTTTTGAATGTATTGTAAGAGCGATGGCATCCTCTGTGCATTTATGTTTCCTGTATACAAATTACAATGAGTCTTGGTGGCCTGGGAGACTGGTACATTTGTGGGCCATTACTAATCTTTCAAAGCACTCCATTATGGTCAATTGTGTTAGCTACTGGGCAGCAGCCATTGAGAAAGGGCACTTGAACTAAAACGATGAATGTTTCCTTGGAGGTGATATTATTGAAGCTTACTCGGTTCTGAGGGGGATTGATTGTCTATATTTTATGACATTTTTCAAAAAAAGTTTGAGATCTTAGTCTGCTTGGTTTGTTTGCGAAAACTGCAGAACTTGCGTTCCTCAATGTCCAAGAGGATTCTTTGGTGATGAGAAGAAACGCTGTAAAAAATGCTGGTCCATCTGTGAGACATGCATAGGGAGCCGCAGTGACCAGTGCACTTCCTGCAAAAATGGCTACCACTTGAATGAAGAGACAAATTCCTGTATACCAAACTGCTTAGACCGCTTCTACCTAGACAAAGGTAAGATTCGACATGAATAAAATAAAATAATTCCATTAGGTTTTGACGATTATTACAGAATTCTTAGGTAGTAAATATGTACTGGAATTGTAATCCAGAGACGAGGACTAACTAATTTTGCCTCCCAATCTACTTGTGCTGCCACCTTGTAAGCTATGAACTTGGACTCCAAGATCCCTTTTCACATCAATGCTGTTAAACGTCTTGCCATTAACTTGCACTCAACCTCCCAAAGTGCACAACCACTCAGGTTAAACTCCATCTCTCCGCCCATTTCTGCAGCTGATCTATATCCCACTGTATCTTTTGACTGACTTCCTTACTGTCAGCATTTCCTTCAATGTTGGTGTTGTTAGCGAACCTACTCAACAACCCATCACATTTATATCCAGTAGGAAAGAACTGCAGGTGCTGGTTTAAATCGAACGTTGACCCAAAATACTGGAGTAACTCAGCGGGACAGGCAGCATCTCCAGAGAGAAGGAATGGGTGTTGTTTCGGGGTCGAGACCCTTCTTCAGAGTTACTCCAGCATTTTCTGTCTACCTTACATTTTTATCCATGTCATTTATGTATGCAGAGGTCCCACCATAATCACACAATTTTGCACAATACTTGGTATGTTAATATAATTGACAAAATTGGTTGAGAGTAGTAGTCAAATATTTGAAAAGGAAAACAAAAAACTGCAGATCTTGGGTCATAAGTGATAGGAGAAAATTAGGCCATTCAGCCCATCAAGTCTTCTCGACTATGTAGTCATGGCTGATCTATCTCCCCTAACTACATTCTCCTGCCTTCTCCCCACAACCCCGGACACCCGTACTCATCAAAAATCTATCTATCTCTGCCTCAAAAATACCCAGTGACTTAGCCTCCAAAGCCATCTGTGAAAAAGAATTCTACCAATTCACCACCCTCTGACTAAATAAATTCCTCCTCATTTTCCTAAAGGAATGTCTTTTAATTCTGAGGTTATGACCTCTAGTCCTTGATTCTCCTACTAGTGGAAACATCCTCTTCACACCCACTCTATTCCAGCCTTTCATTATTCGATACGTTTCAATAAGGTTTCCCCTCATCCTTCTAAACTCCAGTGAGTACAGGCTCTGTGCCGTCAAAAGCTCATCATATGTTAACCAACTAATTCCTGGGATCATTCTTGTAAGCCTCCTCTGGACCCCCTACAGAGCCAGCACATCCTTCCTCAGATATATTGCCCAAAATTGCTAATTATACCCCAAATGCGGCTTGACCAGTGCCTTATAGAGCCTCAACATTCCTTCCATGTTTTTGTATTCTAGCGCTCTTAAAATAAATGCTAGCATTGCATTTGCCTTTGCACCTCCGATTTCTGGATTATTTCCCCAATCAGAAAATAGTCTGCGCCTTAATTCCTTCTACCAAAATGTAGCAATGTTACAAAAATTTGAGATTTTAAAAATCAAGTCTGCAATTTATCCCATCAGATAAAGCATAAAAAGAAGTTTAATTTGACACCTAATTCACTTTCATATCTTCAGTATTAAGAAAGTTATGGCCATTTTCATACTTGGAAATTAACATCTTGTTCCCCATTACCTTTCAATTGACTTAACTCATAAGCTGTGATCTGGATCAGTTAAAAGCCCATAACCTTCTTAAAAATTAATAGAACTCAATGAAATTTTCACTTATTATAGATTGAAGCATTCTGAAATAAATATGAAACAATCTTACTTGGATGACCTGAAATTAAAGCATATAATTAGTTAGTTATCTAATTGTAGCTAATTACAAAATTCAATGAGTAGATCTAAACATCTATCCATTTCTTAAGAAAAGATAAACTTTTTTTAAATTGCCTAAGTGTCCAAATAACATTCACACAATAATCCACAATATAACATAATTTTTAAATCTCATTTTCATGAATTTCTGGGCCAAATGGAAGGAATTTAGTGTTTAATGCCTGTAAATTAATGGCCATTTAAATCAACTAGCGAGTGGGTTTTAGTGGAATGCGGTGGATTGGAACGTTGCGGTTAGCGGTGAAGTCGGGAGGAAAAATACTGTTTGTTCATACATTTTTTGGAACCCCATTTCGCAACATGAAAATATTATTAAAGCCTCCCGAAAAACCAACTTTTAATATAAAAATAAGCCATTTACCTTTTTTTCTCCCCTACGCAAAATGCTTCCGGTTGTCGGTTCTCACGGCTTTTGAAGGTGATTTTTAAATTACTCTAGTTAACAAATAATTTAGAGTAATTTAAAAATACCTTCATTCATGAAATGTCGGAGCGTTTTTTCTTCCGCAACGAAATCGCCCGACATTCATCGATTTCCCATGTCTGCTGAAGAACGGCACTTTAAGCCCGCCCCCCCTCTGAAAGGCGTCAAAGTCGCGCACACGGGGAGCGGCAGAACTGCAGTGCTGCTCAAGGTAAGTTTTGTAACATACCTACAAAATGCATGACTTCACACGTTGCTACACTATATTCCATCAGTCACTCTCACAACCTGTCCAAGTCCTCCTGCAGAGTCACTGCTTTCTCAAAACTACCTGCCCCTCCATCTGTTTTTGTATAATCCGCAAATTCGGCCACAAAGTTTTCAATCCCCTCGTCTAAATTGTTAATATACAACGTGAAGTGTTGAGGCCCCAGCACCGACCCCAGCAGAATCCTGCGAATGTTTGGCAGCCAACCAGATAAAGCCCCCTTTATTGCCACTCTTTGCCTTCTGCCATCCAGCCAACCTGCTAAACATGCTCGTATTTGATTCTAGTGATTCTTGAACTATTACTATTAATTCTTCCACAATCTCTAGAGCCATCTCTTTCAGAACACTAGAGTGCAGTCCATCTGATCCAGGTGGCTGATCCAGGTGGCTTATTCATCTTCAGCCCTTTCAGCTTCCCAAGCACCTTTTCCTTAGTAAAACCCACTCTACTAACTTCCATCCCCTGACCCTCTTGAATTTCTGTCACGTTGCTGGTGTCTTCCACTGTAAAGACTGATGCAAAAAGGTTATTCAACTCCTCAGCCTTTTCTTTATTCCCCATTATCACTTCTCCTGCATCATTGTCCAGCAGTCCAACATCCACTCTTGACTCTTTCTTAATCTTTATCAACTGATTCCTGGGATGGCAGGTCTTGCATATGATGATAGACTAGGCTTGTACTCGCTGGAATTTAGAATATTGAGGGGGGATCTTATAGAGACTTACAAAATTCTTAAGGGGTTGGACAGGCTAGATGGAGGAAGATTGCTCCCGATGTTGGGGAAGTCCAGAACAAGGGATCACAGTTTAAAGATAAGAGGGAAATATTTTAGGACCGAGATGAGAAAATCATTTTTCACACAGAGTGGTGAATCTGTGGAATTCTCTGCCACAGAATATAGTTGAGGCCAGATCATTGGTTATATTTAAGAGGGAGTTAGATGTGGCCCTTGTGGCTAAAGGGATCAGGGGGTATGGAGAGAAGACAGGTACAGGATACTGAGTTGTATGATCAGCCATGATCATATTGAATGGCGGTGCAGGCTCAAAGGGCTGAATGGCCTACTCCGGCACCTATTTTCTATGTTTATATAACTGAAGAAACTTTTGCTATCCTCTTTTATATTATTCGCCAGCTTACCTTTGTATGTCATCTTTTCTCCCTGTATTGCACTTTTAGCTATCTTCTGTTGTTCTTTGAAAGCTTCCCAATCTGACTTCCCACTAATCTTTGCAACTAATCTTTTAGTTTTATACTTTCCTTGACTTCCTTGAAATAGAAACAGAAAATAGTGCAGATATTCAACGGGTCAGACAGCATTCGTGAAGAACCAATGTTTTGGGTCAATGTTCTCTCATTAGAACCAGGAAAAGTTAAATAAATAGACATATTCAGATCCAGCATCAGGAAAAATCTTTGTCTAGTCATAATTTTCAAGTTTGTCGTCTGAATTTTGCTACATTATATGTACACTTGTATTTTTCTTAGGTGACAATGTGTGCAGAAGATGTACTGAAGGCTGCAGGAAATGTAGTGCATTCCACCACTGTACAGAATGCATGTCAGGTTGGAGGTAAGAACATTGCACATGAAGGGAATAGGGTGGAGGGAGCTGAGCAACATCATGCCTCGGAGGTCATAGAAAACTTGCAGAAGAAGGCCATTCAGCCCAATGTGTCTGTGCCAGTGAGGAAACGGAGCTCCCCAGCTAAATTCCACCATTCATAGAAACATAGAAAATAGGTGCAGGAGTAGGCCATTCGGCCCTTCGAGCCTGCACCGCCATTCAATGTGATCATGGCTGATCATCCAACTCAGTATCCCGTACCTGCCTTCTCTCCATACCCCCTGATCCCTTTAGCCACAAGTGCCACATCTAACGCCCTCTTAAATATAGCCAATGAACTGGCCTCAACTACCTTCTGTGGCAGAGAATTCCAGAGACTCACCACTCTCTGTGTAAAGAATGTTTTCCTCATTTCGGTCCTAAAGGAATTCCCCCTTATCCTTAGACTGTGACCCCTTGTTCTGGACTCCCCCAACATCGGGAACAATCTTCCAGCATCTAGCTTGTCCAACCCCTTAAGAATTTTGTAGGTTTCTATAAGATCCCCCCTCAATCTTCTAAATTCCATCGAGTACAAACTGAGTCTCTCCAATCTTTCCTCATATGAAAGTCCTGACATCCCAGGAATCAGTCTGGTGAATCTTCTCTGTACCCCCTCTATGGCAAGGATGTCTTTCCTCAGATGTCTTTCCTCAGATTCATAAGGTCATAAGTGATAGGACCAGAATTAGGCCATTCGGCCCATCAAGTCTACTGCGCCATTCAAATATGGCAGAACTATCTCTTCCTCCTTAGCCCATTTTCCCACCTTCTCCCCATAACCCTTGGCACCCCTCGATGTATAGTCAGCCCTGTGTGTTAGTCTTTCAAGTACATGTCCAAGTAATTTTAAAGTATTCTTGAGTAAGTATGGAAATCTTTAAATTGATGTAATCTGTAGTCCTGTTATAACAATTAAACAATAGACAATAGGTGCAGGAGTAGGCCATTTGGCCCTTCGAGCCAGCACCGCCATTCAATGTGATAGTGGCTGATCATCTCCAATCAGTACCCCGTTCCTGCCTTCTCCCCATATCCCCTGACTCCGCTATTTTTAGGAGCCCTATCTAGCTCTCTTGAAAGCATCTAGAGAACCTGCCTCCACTGCCCTCTGAGGCAGAGAATTTCACAGACTCGCCCCTCTCTGTGAGATGGTGACCTTTAGTCCAAGTTTATTTTCCAGAGGTTTAACTTAACATGTTGATAGTCAACCAGTCTGAGCATGTAAGAACATTTGCCTTGTAGTCCATTTTGGTATGCATCACCACATTTATTTCTTGCTGGTGGAGGATTACAATGGGTCAGGCAGCATCTGTGGAGGAATTTTTCGGGACTCTTTATCCAGTCATTTTCCAGCATCAAGAAGGAAAATAAATTGGATGAAGTGTCTTGAAACATTCTGTCTATCTTCCTCCACTGATGCTTACTGACCCATTGAATTCCTCCAGCATCTCTCTGTTTTTTGCTACAATTCCCCGCATCTGCTGTCTCTTGTGTCTACATTTATTTTTGTTAGTTCATAAATATGGAATGTATGCTTGGTTCTGATCAAATGTATACAATTAATTATGATTTAAAGATAGTTTGCATTTTAGTGCAATTAGGGTGATAAACAGTGGGTGGTAAACTTGCAATTCACCATGAGATGCACAAAAGATTAGATTTAATGCACAGACTGCTAAGTAATAATCTGAAGGAAAGTGACAATAAAGCGTCCTTTTTTTATGTCCTAATGGAATCTAAAATCGTAAATTCCCACATGAGGATATTGAATATGGGATCCAGATTGGTGAGGATGATCTTCTCTTTTGATTCCATACTCTCATTTAATTTGGATGTCTGTATTGTCACACATGGAATTGTTACATTTTTAGCATGCATACTCAGACATTCCATCAAAGATTCCTAAACCACTTCTTGCCACACATACATGATAATTTTTTTCCTGAAACTTCCTCCCTCCTGTTCTCCAATAATAAACATTGAATAAAACAATTCAATCACACCCTCTCTAACTTTACCAATCTCAGCCCTGCTAGGTGGCGAGCACTGACTTTCCAGTTCGAAAACTTTGACTGTTTTTCTTTCCCAGCCCTTAAATACTTTGTTGTGTTTCACTGTTGTCTCTGCGTTGAGTAACATGTCTTCCTTGTCTTAATTAGGTTGCAGGGAGCAAAGTGCGTCTTAAACTGTGAAACTGGAACTTACTTTGATTCCCAGAGCAGGGAATGTGAGCGGTGTCCCTTGTCTTGTACAGCTTGTGCAGGTAACTTTGCTACATTCATCCAAACATGTTCTGCTTCATTTTGGAGGGGGCAAGGAGCATTGGGATGGTTGGTTTTTCCAGGTGTACATTTGTCCTGTCTCACTGATCCAAATGGACTAGTTGTTTGGTGTTTGTGTGCAGTCCTCCTGCCATTATAATGTTCTTCAGACAAATTAATATTTTGTATCGCAAGCTAAATATTGTGTTGAGCATAACTGTCTGAAGAAGAATCTCGACCCTCACCCATTCCTTCTCTCCAGAGATGCTGCCTGGCTTGCTGAGTTACTCCAGTATTTTGTGTCTATCTTTGATTCGGTGTTCGCCTGTCAAGCAGATCTCACCTTTCCTGAGTAAATGCTTACTTTGTCCTTTTGCTTCCCCTTTCCACCTCTGTACAGTCCAGTTGGGGGAGTGGGCAGATACATGGCAGATGAAGTTTAATGCAGATAAATGTGAGGTTATCCACTTTGGTAGCAAAAACAGGAAGGCAGATTACTATCTAAAATGCGTCAAGTTGGGAAAAGGGGAAGTACAGCGGGATCTGGGGGTCCTTTTACATCAGTCTATGAAAATAAGCATGCAGGTACGGGAGGCAGTGAAGACGGCGAATGGCATGTTGGCCTTTATAACAAGAGGAATCAAATATAGGAGCAAAGAGGTCCTTCTGCAGTTGTAGAGAGCTCTAGTGAGACCACACCTAGAGTATTTTGTGCAGTTTTGGTCCCCTAATTTGAGGAAGGACATTCTTGCTATTGAGGGAGTACAGCGTAGATTTACAAGGTTAATTCCGGGATGGCGGGACTGTCATATGCTTAGAGAATGGTGCAGCTGGGCTTGTACACTCTGGAGTTTAGAAGGATAAGAGGGGATCTCATCGAAACATATAAGATTGTTAAGGGCTTGAACACACTAGAGGCAGGAAACATGTTCCCAATGTTGGGGGAGTCCAGAACCAGGGGCCACAGTTTAAGAAGAAGGAGTAAGCCATATAGAACAGAGACGAGGAAACACTTTTTCTCACAGAGAGTGATATGGAATTCTCTGCCTCAGAGGGCGGTGGAGGTTCTCTGGATGCTTTCAAGAGCGAGCTAGATAGGGCTCTTAAAAATAGTCGGGAGATATGAGGAGAAGGCAGGAACGGGGTACTGATTTGGGATGATCAGCCATGATCACATTGAATGGTTCGAAGGGCTAAATGGCCTACTCCTGCACCTATTGTCTATTGATGTTTATTTCATTCTTGCCTCTTCATTTCCCACTGTTCTTCACAAATGTCACCATTACTAAACTGGTTTACATTGTGTATAGCCTGTGTACAGGTGCAAGGTCCTTCACAACAATATCCACCAAATTATCTGGTCAACGTTTTTGCATCTTATACTTACAGTAATTTTATATAAGTAAATATTCCATGTTTCTGCCTGCAGATTGCTATATAGACAATCTGACTATAACTTGGGCTGTATCTGAACCAATTCCCTAACGGTTCCCATTCTTTCCTCTCCTTTGAACACTTTGTTCACAAATGTCTTTTGCACATGTCCAACCACAAGCTTCTGGTTACACTCGAGTTGGTTGCTGGTATTTTTATATCAGATCAGAAGGTTATGTTCCAGTCTGATACGAGACTGAAACACACAAATCCAGGTTGACACGCCAGCATTGAAGTTGTTCTGCATAATTTAAATGTTTTCCACTGAAAGATTAAATTCAGATTATTTGGGTTCTCTTGTGTTGAAGATCACAAGTGACAGGCTTAAGAAAGATTAGGGATAAGCCCTGCTGTCCTGCCCATTTGTTATCCCTCTGCTAATGTCACATTAAAAAATATATATATTATCGGGTGACTGTCATAATATTTTTTGAGTGATTGAAAGACACAGCATGATTGAAAGAAACAGGCCCTTTGGCCCATCGAGTCCATACCAGCCATCAATTACCTATTCATAAGAGTTCTATGTTATCCCACTTTGTATCCACTCTCTACACTCCAAGAGCAATTTACTGGCCAATTAACCAACAAACAATTTCATTCTTGGGACGTAAGAGGAATCCGGAGTACCTGTGGCTCAGTGGTGCAGCAGAGACAGCCGCTGCCTCAGTTCCAGAGACCTGAACAAACGTTCCTGACTCCGAGTGCTGTCTGTGTAGTTTGCATGTTCTCCCTGCAACTGTGTAGGTTTCCTCCAGGTGCTCCAGTTATCTGCCATATCCCAGACATGTGGGTTTGTAGGTTAATTGGCCCTTAAATATCTCTAAAACTCAAACAATGCTCACAACCCATGAGGGAATTCTTGGGTTGTACTATCTACATGTTGTTTCAAGAAATCCTCTTGAATACATTTCAATACAATACAATACCGTTTATTGCCATTTGAACCTCAAATGAAGTTCAAACAGAATTTGGTTTCTGCAGTCATACCACAAGAAAAGAACTAAGACACACACCAACACAATTTACATGAACATCCATCACCGCGAACCACCTCCTCGCTGTGATGGAAGGCAAAGTCTTGTCTCTCCCCTGCTCTCCATTCTTCTCCCGATGTCAAAGCCCCCGGCGAGCGATGGCAAGTCCCGCGGCCATTAAGGCCGCACTAGGCAATGTAAGGCCCTTCCCGGGTCTTTATGTTGGAGGCCCCGGTGGGTGCTGGCAAGTCCTGCGGCCGTTGAAGCCACGGCGGGCGATGTAAGGCCCCGCTCTGGGTCTCCTTCAACCCGCAACTCGGGCGGGAGAGGTTGCCGTTGCGGGAGCTCCGAAAAGCGGTCTCCCACCAGGGACCCGCGAGCTCCCGATGTCACCGTCCACCGGACCTACGGCTGGAGCCTCCGGAGTCGGGCCGCAGCAGCGCGCCACCACAGCTGTCCACGCTCCAAAGCCGGCCAACCCCATGATGTGAGTCCGCACACTCCGCGACTGGAGCCCCCAGGTCGTTCCAATTGGAGGGGAAAAGGTCGGGTCTCCGTTGCAGGGAAGAGCCTCTGGTTCAGATGCAACATGTCCCTCGTGTACTGGTCATCTTTGCCCCAAAAGGGATCCCAATTGTCTAAGCATCTGAATCTCTGCTCGCTGCACCTGCTCCTGAGCCTTGCGTTCATCTGTCTTATCTGCCTATTTCTACCCTCACTAGCATGTGGCACTGAGAGTAATCTGGAGATTACTACCCTTGGTGTCCTGCTTTTTAATCTTCTGCCTAACTCCCTGTATTCACTTCACAGGACCTCATCCCTTTTCCTACCCATGTCATTTGTGCCAATGTGCACAACAACGTCCGGCTGCTCACACTTCCCCTTGAGAATGTTCTGCAATCGCTTGGAGACATCCTGAGTAAAGATTTAAACTGATAAATGGTTCCATCTGTTGGCGAGTTAAATGTTATTTTTACACGAACCCGCATAACAAATACTGTAGGTTTGGATTATCACCTTGGGGGCCCAGAGTTGATTCCTATCCAGTATGTGGATGGGTTTCTGTTTGCAATTAAATGCAGTTAATCGAATCCTTCTGATGGGTCACCAGGCTGCAGTGTGGAGATAACTTCAGCATTTTGTGGATGAGAGTTCACAGCACCACGGAAATCACTGAAGCTGAGGCAGAGCGTAAATAAACCTCCTGAAACCTTTAACCTTGGACTTGATTTTCATGCCCTGCAAAGCAAATAATTCAGGCTTGCAGTAACTGGAGATCTGTGTTTGCAGCTCCAGGTAAATAGCAGCCTGTAGGAGGAGAGCACAGTTGTGTCACGCTGACATTAACTCATTATGACTGACATTAAAATATTACTAATGCTTTCCTTTGAATCCATTTTGATGAGTGTCGTGTTAGTGGCACCATAGTGAAGGAAGGTCAATGTTTTATCTACAACAGTATCAGTTTGAAAAGTGAGATTTTTGTTGCAAATATGTAATCATGGAATTGACAAATTCTGGTTGAGGCACATGTAAGTGGGGAAAAGGTGCCTGGAAGCATCCACCTCCTGTACTCATTTAAAGACCACATCTTTGCTTTAGAAGTGTACTGAGAGAGTATGTGGTTCTCTGTGATCACAAGATATTGCAATGCAGGAAGTAGAGATCAGATGCCTGAATGAATGCGAAATCTACAGTAAATGGTCTGTTCTTGACCTAATTTGCTTTGCTTCTGGTGCTGTTATTGCCGGGGGATTGCTGAAACATGAAATGTAGCCGATCTCAGTCGAATGGCATGTTAACAGTGATCAGAGATGACTGTAAATGGCATTAGATCAGCTCAAAAGAAATTCTATACATACTCATTTTCACCCTGACAAAATATGACCTCCCATCTACAGCCAAAATAAGCTCTGTGGCCAGTTCAATGTGTATTCAAGTTATTTGTATATCTCAAAGGAAGTGCAGAAATTTACCAAGCAAACCAATACACTAGCACAATATAATCAAACCTATGTGTATCCAAAATGAAAATTAAGAATAAATTAAGCTGATTTCCATTATCATGTTGCAATTACCATGTCTATTACATAATTTGCTTTATAAGATGACCATTAATTGGGAATGTAGTTCATAATTTATAGGAAGAGACTTAGGCCATTTGGCCCATTAAGTCTATTCCGCCATTCAATCATGCCAGATCTACAGTATTTTCCCTCTCAACTCCATTTTCCTGCCTTCTCTCCATAATCCCCGACACCCTCAATTGTAAATGCAATTGGAATACATTAGGACAATTATAATAGTTACATGCATTCTATCTTTGTAGGATAGGAATTTCACTGTCTGAAGTACTTCAATACTTCAACGGTTAGATGATGCAAGAATTGTCAAATTTTAGCAACTTGCGCTTTCCAACTGTAACGATATTCATAAGGTCATAAGGGATGGTTGTATAATTAGACCATTTGGTCCATCAAGACTACTCCACCATTCCATCATGGCTAATCCATCTCTCTCCGAACCCCATTCTCCTGCCCTCTCCATATTATCATGTGTTGCAGGACCACGGCAAGATTCCTGTACACAGTGTATTGCAGATTATTACCTGGAGGAATGGAGATGTGTGTCAAGCTGTAGTAGCATTGGTTACTACATGGACCAGCCATCTCAAAATGGAGAAAAGACCTGCAGGAGGCAAGTAATTATTTTCCTTTTAATACTTTCAAGTAACGATTTCAACGTATTTAAGTGCCCTTCCAACTTTTTGAGTAAGCTTTGCACATCTGCATTAATCTCCCTCTTGCTCTTTCTGGCTATTCATGAAGGAATGTATCATCAAATAACACATTGGGGAATAAGGAGTCTGCAAACAGTTCAAAATCATGGTTTCTGAAAATAGTTACTTGAGAACATTAGAGTATAGAAATAAGGAGCAACAAATGTTGGTTTACTAAAAAATACACAAAGGGCTGGAGTAACAGCAGGTCAGGCAGCATTTCTGGAGAACATGATTAGGTGATGTTTTGGGTCAGGTCTAATGAAGGAATTCCAACCTGTAGTGCCACCTATCCATATTCTTCAAATATGTTGCTTGACCAGTTGAGTTACTCCAGCATTTAGTGTCCTTTAGTGGAGCACATTACATTTAGTCTTAATAAGGGTCATGACCTGAAGTATTTTCTATCCATTCCTTTCGTGGATATTACCTGACCCACTGAGTTACTCCAGCACTTTGTATATTACTTCCTCTACTGAAAGCCAGTTTTATTAGATGCATGGAAACAATCATTTATATAATCTTGATTTCATAATTGTTTTTAACTCAAAATCGACATTCACGCAAATCTCTTGCATCTACATTTTTTAAAAATGTACATTGATACATAATCTCTCAACCTCAAAGCCCCATAGTATTCTACATCTGATTCTTCTGGCAATGTCTAGAATTAATATGACTGAATGACAAATTAAATTTCAGGGTGTGAACTGAAATATTTATTTCTTGATTTATTTAAGATTCTGAATATGAAATATTCCCAGACCTAGTCATTGGTAATTTATTCTAACAATTTCCTAATAACATTAGCATAGTCTTAACTATGAGAACCTGTGCATCCAAAAATAAATGAAACACTACCAATAAGCATCCAATACTGTCTAAACATTCTCTTGTCTGTGTTTATTACAAGAGGATTTATAAACAGTGAGTAAAATGAGAGCATTTTGTCCTATAAAGTTGTTTACCTCTTCAGCTCTGAGGGGAGCAACAGTCAGTGTTTTTAATAATATGAATCTTAAGGTAGGAATGTTTTGCAACTGAGAACATTGAAGCAAAAGCCATTGCTGCTTTCTAATGGAAAGTGTCATATATTTATTGTAGAGAAAGTCAAATGGACTCCAGGGATGGGCGAATGAAGAATAGGGCTGTGTTTTGGAATTCTATCCATGAGATGTTTGACATAATGAGCCAAGTAATCTTATTTTTGCTGTTTATTTCTGTGGTCCCCACTCATGGTATTAAGTGGGCATGCTAAGAAGTAAAGTAATAACTGAGAAGCATAAGTAAAGCCTTGCCTATTCTTTACACCTGAAATGTAACCCCAGGGGGGTAATTCCTGAAATTCAGTGTAACGGAACAATATTGAATAAGACAAAAGTACTGGAACAACTCAACGGGCAGGCAACATCTATGGAGAACATGACAGGTGATGTTTTGGGTCGGGACCCTTCTTCAGACTGATTGGGTTGGGGGGAAAGAAAGTTGGAAGAAGGGTGGGGCATTACTAATTACCATTACTAAGCCTGGCAGATAATAGGTTGATATATGTGAGGATGGGTTTTTTTATAGGCAGCTGGTTGAACAACGGCATGAGATGAAAAGATAGAAGATGTGAGACAAAAGGATTAGAGTTGTAATGGGGAGGCTAGAAGAAATAATGTGGGGGGGGGGGCAGGAATAGGTACAAGTCTAGGTGGGGCATAATACTGAAGGCCTGACTCCTGCAAATTAATGGCTTGACACCATGAATATTGAATGATGTGATCTTTAACAAAAGAAGAATTTTCATGATGTGGATTTGAGCCTGTTGTGTAGAGTATTGTGTTGCTGTCATTTGCACTCTGAATTATATTTATACACTAACAATTTAAAAAGATTCCCTTTCTACTTCTCGTGTTAATCTTGTATTTTGCTGCAAGAAGGCATTTATGGAATTTTTAAACAAAATATATTTATTCCTCAAGGTGCGATCCGAGCTGTTTAACTTGTATTGGCCATGGTGAAAGGAACTGCAGCTCCTGTCGCACTGGGTACAACCTTGAGGGGGGAGTCTGTGTGGTTGGCACCGTTTGTAAAGATGGTGAGTAATCAGATTTTTTTTGTTGGATGTACTGAAGGGTGTAGAGAAAATCACTTCATCTGGATGCAATGAGGAGACTTCAATGTTATTTGAAAACATCTTTAAATATGAATGGTTCCTAGTTTGTATTTTAATTTATATTTTAGTTTCAACGAGCCTCTATGTAACTATCAATCTCCCTGTCAGCTAATAATGAGGGTGTTTTTAGCCCAGCTATCAGGCCAGGGTTTTGGCATTTGACAATGATGTTTTAATTTGATTTATGCCACTTGCATACAAATTAGCCCTCCCACCCACTCCATTCATCTCTTGAATGTGCATGATGTCTCTGGGCAGGCTACTAGTCATCCATTCACTGGCCCAAAGGCCGATCATTGTGTGCACGCCTAAACAGTGAACAACAGCAGCCTATTCATTTTATTTTAGATTACTTTGTTGATTTACCAAGAGGCACACGTGTAGTGTGTGAGTGGGAAAGTAAACGCTAATTAATAAATTGGTGGATAAACGTGTTAACTGGTATGGTAGAAGACACGAGGGCAGGAATGCCTTGGCTCTTTGCTTTTTCAGTTGAATTTGAGACAGGTATCTACGCTTTGCCTCGGGCTCCACAGGTGAAAACTTAGCTAGGCATTTTAGTTTCCAAACTGTTGCGAAATGTGTACGAGTCCGAATGAAAGACGAGTTTCAGCCTTGGTGGGTGTGGTAAATCGGCAGCATTGGACAGCTGGCCTGTGTCACCCAAATATTTGTTTTTTACCCTTAATTTTGGGATTGTTGAGTATTTGTCGGGATTTGTGGGTTAAAACACCTGTGAAAGCAGTGGACACG
This sequence comes from Raja brachyura, assembly GCA_963514005.1. The sequence goes on from OY740783.1 coordinate 56,227,795, forward strand.
ATCATATTTTACATAGCCTAATTTGAAGACCAAAAGCTTTTGGATAGTGTTATAACTTAGCATCTGAAATAAACAAAAACATAGTGGTGCAGGAGAAATATAAAATGAATGACTGTCAAATGGAGGGGGTTGGAATATTGCTGTGACCTTCTGTTGACCCTCCTAGTCTTCATGGTTCATTTCGTATGAAATCCCAACACGTGTTCATGATCAGCCCCTTTAACTTGCTATCTCACATGGCTCAACTCTCATCATTATCATAAATATAGTTAAGCCCATCTCCATTCATTTCCTCATCTTATTCCCCACCCACATACTTCTCCTGATCTTAACTTCTTCCCATTTGATGCAGGGAAATGAAATTGTCCTGACCCACTTTGAACTTCTCTTTCAATTTCCCAGCTGCCCATCTTTGATCCACCAGTCACTTCAAGATTTCTGCTGCCACTGAACTCTGACCACATTTTCCCGAATCCCATTCAATTATTAATTTAATTGATTATTTTTATTTATTTATTATTCTAAATCATTCCCCAACAGGCAGCCCTCACCACCATTCTGTTAAATCCAAGGAGTGCAGAAACTGTGCGTTTCACAAATTGGTTTAGCAGTAGATGGGCACATACTGCATGCCAAAACCACAGATATGCCATATACTTGCTTCAAACTCATTTTCCTTTTGAGACCACCTTCTTCCCCTTTGACTTTATTCTACATAACTGCTAGGCACCCAAATAACCTCACAGATTCATTCATAAATTTCACAGTTCCATTTATGCAGGTGCAGAACTCACTGTAACCTTGACCTGATTTTCTTTTTTTTAATAACCCTTGAACTTGAATTCCATCTTTTCTAATTACCAACACCAATCCTAAAATTCCTTGAACATGCTTTGCCTCTTAAGCGTGCATCTTTAATGGAACTCCTTGTTTGGAAACGCTCCAAACGTGTTTCTGTCACTGTTACTGCATGGAGACAGTTTCAGGCCAGTTAGAGGATGTCCTACTTGATTATAAGAAGTTACCCATCCTTATTCTTCTCTGATTGCCTGAAGCCTTGACAGGTTTGACCACAGCATACCTGTCCAGTTCCCTTCCACCACAATGTAGTAGCTTGCACAGTTCCAAATCTTCCCCATCACAAAATCCATAATGTTACCATTGATTTTATTCCTTCCATTTGCATTTTCTATAACTGAACCATATTGCTCATATCCTTTGTGCCATTTTGATCATAATATGAGGTTCAAATCTCACCCGCTTGTCTCCCACAATGGATTTAAAATTATATTCCTAATTTTTTTTTTAATGGTTTTTCTTGCACTACTTTTGGTTTATATTTCATATTTTCCATAACGCTGTCTCCTGGCTCATGCCCCATCTGTAACTTTATCAGATCCATCATAATTTTCACTCCTATCTTATTTTCTCCAAGGAGCACAGTCCCAGTGTGTCAAATTATCCACATTCTTAGAACTATTTTAGTAAATTTCTGCAGCCTCTGAGACATATTTTCCAAAGTGTAACACACAAGTGTGTGTGATGCTCATCAAGGATTCATGATCATAGCGCCCCTATTTATGAAGCTCATATAACTATCCTTGTCACTGTCAATAGACAATAGGTGCAGGAGTAGGCCATTTGGCCCTTCAAGCCAGCACTGCCATTCAATATAATCATGGCTGATCATCCCCAATCAGTACCCCGTTCCTGCCTTCTCCCCATATCCCCTGACTCCGCTATATTTAAGAGCCCTATCTAGCTCTCTCTTGAAAGTATCCAGGGAACCTGCCTCCACCGCCCTCTAAGGCAGAGAATTCCACAGACTCACCACTCTCTGTGAGAAAAAGTGTTTCCTCGTCTCCGTTCTACATGGCTTACTCCTTATTCTTAAACTGTGGTCCCTGGTTCTGGACTCCCCCAACATCAAGAACATGTTTCCTCCTCTAGCGTGTCCAAACCCTTAACAATGTTATGTTTCAATGAGATCCCCTGTCACTCTTCTAAACTCCAGAGTGTACAAGCCCATCTGCTCCCTTCTCTCAGCATATGACAGTCACGCCATCCCGGGAATTAACCTTGTAAACCTATGCTGCACTCCCTCAATAGCAAGAATGCCCTTCCTCAAATTAGGGGGCCAAAACTCCACACAATACTCCAGGTGTGGTCTCACTAGGGCTCTGTACAACTGCAGAAGGACCTCTTTGCACCTATATTCGATTCCTCTTGTTATAAAGGGCAACATGCCATTTGCTTCCTTCACTGCCTGCTGTACCTGCATGCTTACTTTCATAGACTAATGAACAAGGACCCCCAGATCCCGTTGTACTTCCCCTTTTCCCAACTTGACGCCATTTAGATAGTAAGTGGATAACCTCACATTTATCCGCATTAAACTTAATCTGCCATGCAGCTGCCCACTTCCCCAACCTGTCCAAGTCGCGCTGTATTCTCATAGCATCCTCCTCACAGTCCACACTGCCACCCAGCTTTGTGTCATCTGCAAGTTTGCTAATGTTACTTTGAATCCTTTCATCCAAATCATTGATGTATATTGTAAATAGCTGCGGTCCCAGCACCGAGCCTTGCGAGTCACTGCCTGCCATTCCAAAAGGGACCAGTTAACCCCTGCTATTTGTTTCCTGTCAGCCAACCACGTCTCTATCCATGTCAGCACTCTACCCCCCAATACCATGTGCCCTATTTTTGCACACTAATCTTCTATGTGGGACCTTATCAAATGATTTCTGAAAGTCCAGGTACACTACATCCACTGGCTCTCTCTTGTCCATTTTCCTAGTTACATCTTCAAAAAATTCCAGAAGATTAGTCAAGCATGATTTTCCCTTCTGTTACTGCTATCCAAATATTCAGCTATTTCAATTTTATAATTGACTCCAGCAACTTCCCCACCACCAAAGTCAGGCTAACTGGTCTATAATTCCCTGTTTTCTCTCTCCCGCCTTTCTTAAAAAGTGGGATAACATTAGCTGTTTTCTCTCTCCCGCCTTTCTTAAAAAGTGGGATAACATTAGCTACCCTCCAATCCACAGAAACTGATCCCGAGTCTATAGAACATTGGCAAATTATCACCAAATCATCCACGATTTCTAGAGCCACTTCCTTAAGTACCCTGGAATGCAGACCATCAGTCCCTGGGGATTTATCAGTCTTCATTCACATCATTCTGTCCAACACCATTTCCTGCCTAATGTGGATTTTCTTCAGTTCCTCCGTTACCCCAGATCCTCTGGCCACTACTATATCAGGAAGACTGTTTGTGTCCACCTTAGTGAAGACAGATCCAAAGTACCTGTTCAACTCATCTGCCATTTCCTTGTTCCCCATTAATAAATTCACCTTTTTCAGTCTTCAAAGGTCCAACTTTGTCTTAACTAATTTTTTCCTCTTCACATACCTAAATAAGCTTTTACTGTCCTGCTTTATATTCATGGCTAGCTTACCTTCGTACCTCATCTTTTCTCACCGTATTGTCTTTTTGGTTATCTTCTGTTGTACTTTAAACATTCCCCAATCCTCTTGCTTCCCACTCATCTTTGCTACGTTGCACTCCTTCCACCAGATCTGTGCTCCTGGGGATTTCCTAGAACTATTCCTCTGATTTAACCTGTGCCTTTCATTCTTACGGAAATGGAGCACTTTACATTCTTCTGTATTAAATGTTATCGCATGTTCTGTGTTCTACAGCCTGCCTTTATCCACTGTCTAGTATTAGCTTCCTTAAGGTTCAAGGTGTTTCTGAGTTTTATGTCCTCTGTCAGATTGGAACTAGTGCCTTGTACATCCCTGTCCAAATGTATCATTGTATTGAACCCTTGTGAGTGCTACTGCACATTCCCCTCTAGTCTACGAATGGATTGTGCTGGCCTGTGAGTTAATTTTGCGAAGAATGTATTTCCGTGATCACTATAGAAAGCATTAAATTCCTATTGATAGTGGTTGATCTTTTTTTAAATGGCCACAAGTGTTTTCACAATGTGTTCTATGCATAACTTGATCTGTTACGATTACAAAGGTAAGGTTTTTAGCTATTTTATGCCTTTTTCCCCCCTAGATTCCTATTTTGCCTTCTTCAATGTAATTAAACAGATCTTTTGTCTGTGGTTATGATTCACTTTCATGATATTTTAAAGAGCTTTTCTAATGTCTTCTTCTTTGATCTTTTTTCCCCCTTCAAAAAATGGAATAAAATCACTTGTTGAAAAAAAAATTGGAAACCTTACAATGTTGGATACAATTACCCCTGATGAACAAAATAAAATTGCTTCTGTCACCTTCTTGACTGGCTCCTTCTGCCCTGTCTGACAATCATCCACTTCGTCCTTCTGCTTCCATCTCCTCAACCTTCAAACTCCTGTCTCTGTGATCACGATATCTGGAAAGCAACGGAAGAATCGTGGGCTGAGGGAAGTTTCTGCGTCCTGGTGAAAAAGAACAGCCTTTGCCAACGGAAAGTGCTTCAACAACTGTGTTGCAGAACATGTTCACTCAAAGGTTGAATGGACAACTACATGGTTCTCCCCTTCCCCCTTGCTCCTGTATGCACACATGTAAATTCTTTTAAGATTAAAAAAAAATAGAAAGCCACCCTTCTCCAAGGAGATGGTGAACTGTGTGACAGAACTTATAATGGTGAAGCAACTACAACAGACCTACCTTTCACTTCGGGTGTTTACCGTCTGACATCTGGAATAACTAACTTGTCAGTATTTTACTTTTTTGACCAAAGCGTATAATGCCAAATTTCCTATTTAAAAGAGATCTGACCTCTACTGCCCATCTCCCTGCCAATCCCACTCTGCCCCACTATAAATTGATGGTTTGTTTTTGGGAAGTATTTTCTTCACTGGTTGTCTTCTACAATATTGAGTTGTTTACATGATTGCAGAATGGGTGTTTACTTTTAGAAGTGCACACTTACTGAAGCTTAAACCCAGGCAGATGCACAAATACCTTTATTGAATGATTCCAGATATGTATGGACAGGTATGTAACTCAGCACTAATATGCTTCTTTCCAGCTGAAAAATATCATAAAAAATGCTATACTGCATGCTCACACTAAACGTCTTCTGCGGTAATAACTTATCAACTTCAGTATGTTTATGCTTTCAATCATCATTATTAACAAACTGCCTGTAGCAATATATTGGTCATGGCTTATTTGATGGTAATCATGGTGGTAATAGTGGTGGAAATTGCTGACATTTGTATCAATAGAGTAATGACTATGGTTGAATGTTTTGCTAATGCAAAACGGGTGGCAGTTTTGCTCGGCAATCTTTCCTTTTACTTCATCTGACAGCAAGTTGTTGGTGTGCAGTAGTGCTGTCATTTAAAACCTAACCTTGTAATGCCTGAAGGGTAGAATTCTTTTAATGTTCATCTTGAAATGTCTCTTCAGCATGCAAGAAACGCATTATTAATATGCATTCCACTAATCAAATTCCTCACCGCATAATACTTCATTTGCAACTCTCCTTATTATTTGCCTTGCTCTTTTCTAGGATGTTTAGCACTTTTACTGTTTAAAAAGTGACTTGAAGATTTTATTTTTCTGGAATTGTAGATCTTAATATTTTAATAGACGAGGATTAATACAGGCCTTTTTAAACTAAATTACCAAATTAAGTAATGCTGCTCATGCTCAACGTGATTTGCGTACAAATTAACGTCAAAAGAAAAATCTATGGCCCACTTCTATTTACACCAAGATTCATTTGGATTGAATCTGGATAAATTGATGCAGGTAATCTAACCAAGCACATCCATTAGCGTTCTGTGCTCCAATATACTCCTCACATTGATACTTCACAGCCAGAGTAATAGATTATTTTACATTTTTTACTCATCTCCAGATCCCACGCCCAGATAAACAGCTGGGCTTTCAGTTATTTACATGGAAAGTAGAATGGACTGATAGAGCATGTCAGTCGAGATGAAAATAATTTCAGGTTCATGGGTGCACTGCATGCTTGTGTGCCTCTTCAGCTCTTCAGCCTCTTTAGCCTTTGGGCTAAATTAAATTCAAAACTTGCATGTTGCTACAGGTGCTTGTGTTTTTCACTTCAGGTTTGGGCCATAGAAATAGACCAACAGAAGTTAATGCACAGCACAGTCTGTTGCACTAACAATGCTTGGAGTATTTGGTGATGCTTGCATGCTTTAACTGCAGTTCATCTTCAGTGGAATTAATAATTGTCATTTTCATGGGCAAGGAAAGATGGCCCAGTAATGGCAGCATGTGCTTCAAATTGAAATAGATGTAATTGGTTGGTTCTAGGTGAAGTCAGGCACTACCTCACAGCAATCTCCCTACCACCCCTGTTCAATCATGACCTAAATTTGATTGCAGCACATGTGCTGGAAAATCTCCTTTAATTTTAAAGAATTTGTGTTGTAAAGGATTTGTAGTGTGCAGGTTAAACTTCAAGTTGACATAGCAGACCAACTTTTTTTAAAATAATGCTATGGGCATGGAAAACTCTTCAGTAACAGATGGGTACCAAATGGTTTCATTTATTGATTTTGCTATTTTATTAATTGTAAGTACCATTTGGAATTTTGGTTTTTATAACAAGAATAAAGATAGAAAAATGCAACAAATTTTAAAAGTAACCGTGTACCTTTTTAAAGCTCTCCACTACGCCTCTGTAGTTAATGGTGCTTATTTTGAATTTGATTAAAGGGGTAGTTTTCCCATTTCAGTGCACTAAATGTTTTCTAAATTTTCTATGACATCTGCAGTGATCTTGAAATTGGGCTCTGCCAACTTAAAAATTAAATGATTATGATCTTGTTTCTTTAGACATGCACCACTTCCACAGAAATCTTTGAGCTGCCATGGTTCCTGTTATTCTTGTTATTCCCTTCTATAGCAATTTGCCCCTATCCACAATTCTTACCCACCCCACCCCACCCCACCCACAACTTTAGCACCATGCTTGGTGGTGTATATGATAGCCATATAATTGGGCCATCGTTTTGCCGATTCCTTATACGATCTTTCACAACAAATGCAGAGCAAGCACATTCCCACACTGCAATGAGCGGCTAATCATCAGCTATGGATTAAGGGATCTCTCTCTTTTTCCTGATCAATTTATGAACTGATCTAATCGGTGAGGACCTATTCTTTGAATTTTAGGTAGTCTATATCTCCATTAGCATATACACATTGATTTCACACACACACACACCCCCCAACTCCATTAACTGATATGTGCATTAGCCAAATTACTGTTTAAAACATTTTAAAGTACTACCTTGGTCTTATATTCAAAAGTTATAATTACAAGTCTAATTTGTTTAAGCAAGTACACTGTATTCATAATAATGGATATGGTTTGTAAAGATTTTTTTGTCAACTACTAGCAAAAACGAATAACAATACCATAAAACGGGCGATAATCTGGTTTACATTTAGCTTTAGTATCAATGTCATTCAATTCAAGATTGCTTTTACTGATAGTTACTGTACATGTGTAAAATGCTCAGTCATGATGTGTAAAATATTGTAGTCCTGTTGTATTGGATAATGGCCAAATCAGTGTAATTCCATATTTTATTTTTGCTATTAAATTAACCTTAATTCATATTTCAGTCTCAGAAGAATCGTTAAAAATCTTGTTTCGGATATCACTGTGTGCAAGAGCTTTCTATGTTTTAAGTTTATGTAGTTTGATAGCTTTAACTGTAAAATGAAAGCAGCATTAAAATCAGTTCAATAAAGTTTAAAAATGTTTTATATACAAACATCGTATGTCTGACATTATTATGGCAATACATTTTAATTGGTGAGGAAACATAATCCACTTTTGACACTTTTTAAGGACGTATCAAGTAATTGTTTGCTAAATTCATGTGTAATGTCATCATAAGGTCACATGAAAGAATTAAAGGAAAGAATTGGGCCATTTGGCCCATCTAGTCTACCATTCAATCATGGTTGAGCTATCTCTCCCTCCTAACCCCATTCTCCTGTCTTCGCCCCATAACCCCTGACATCGTACTAATTAAAAATTTATCTATCTCTGCGTTAAAAATATCAATTGACTTGGCTTCCATAGCCTTCTGTGGCAAAGAATTCCACAGATTCACCACCCTCTGACTAAAAATATACCTCCTCGGCTTCCTAAAGAAATGTCCTTTATTTCTGAGCCTATGACCTCTAGTCGTAGATTCTCCCACTAGTGGAAACATCCCCTCCACATCCACCCTATCCAAGCCTTTCACTGTTATGTACATTTCAATGAGGTCCCCCCTCATTCTTCTAAACTTCAACGAGTATAGGACTCATGCCATCAAATGCTCATCATATGTTAACCCACTTAATCCTGGGATCATTCTTGTAAACCTCCTCTGGACCCTCTCCAAAACTAGCACATCCTTTCTCAGATATGGTGTCCAAAATCGTTATTCTTAAGCAAAGGATGAGTTGTGTAATTGTAAAAGTCAGTGTCCTTTAAAATGAACAGAATAGCACCTTGGTAAATGTTCTAGTTGCAGCAATTTCTCTGCTGCGAATCAATAAATATTACTCAAATGTTTATATTCACCTCAGTGAACAATACAGCACAGAAACAGACCCATAGACCCACATGATGCCAAATTAAACTCCTCTGCTTGCATGTCATCCACATCTATATTCCATGCATATCCATGTGCCTCTCCAAAAGCCTTTTAAATCTCCTTACCATATCTACCTCCACCATTACCTGTGGCAGTGCATTCTAGGCACCCAACAAACACTCTGTGTGTATAAAATAAACTTCCCCACACATTTCCCCTGTCCTCTTAAACCTATGTCCTTTAGCCTTTAGGATTTCCACCCTGGAGAAAAACATTATTTCTATCCAATTCTATGCCTCATATTTGTATATACTTTTATCAGATTTCCTCCAAAGCTCGAGAAAATAATCTAAGATTGTTCAGCCAATCCATTTAGCTATTACCATCTATATATCCAGGCAACATTCTGGTAAACTCTTCTACACCCTTTCCAAAACCTCCATGACCTTCCTGCAATGGAGCAATTAGAACAGCACACATTACTCCAAATGTGGCCAAACTTATGACATATAAACCTGCAACATGACTCCTGACTCATACTCAAAATAACCAATGAAGCCATGCATACCATAAGCATTCTTTGCCGCTCTATATGGTTGTGTGGCCAATTTCAGGGAGCAATGGACATGGACTCCTCTGGTCATCAGTGCTGTTAAGAGCCTTGCCATTTACTCGGTACTTTCACCTTGTATTTCACTTTGTAAAGTCGAATGCCACAGTCTTGCTTGGATTAAACTCTATCTGCTATTTCTCTTCCCATTCTTGTAGCTGATCGATGTCCCGCTGTATACTTTGACAGCGTTCCTCACTGTCTGTAACTCCCCCAATTTTGATGTTCTCTAGAAACTTAGTTGGCAACCCATCTACATTTAGGTCTGTCATTTATATATAACACAAACATCAGAAGTCCCAGTACAGATCCCTGTAGAATATGTCTGTTAGTTCTGTCAAGAACAACTGATAATTATTGAAAATATGTCACAAAATATCATGAATGAAATACTAAAGTCCATTTCTCTAAAGGCCTCCGTTAAGATACATTGAGATGTGAGCGATATTGGCAGTATCGAAAGTCAAGATATAGAAAGCTTTTATTGAATAGTCATGGACTGTAATCATAATCCATACTCATGGATTGTTGTGTTGCAGCGCTCAGTAATTCAGAGTATACTGTTTTATAATTTTACCTAATACAATGTAATGCATAATCTGGTGCTGAAGACAATTTCATAATCGTAAAGACAATCTTTAAGTTTTATTTTTACCTTTCATTGAACTGCTGATCAGCAAGACAATTTGCAGATTTTCAAAAAGATTTCAATTGCATTGTGCAATTTAATAGCTTTCAATATAAGCAAAACACTGAGGAAATACTTAACGGGTCAGGCGGCATCTGCAGAGAGAGAAGCACATTTAATATATCAGGGCAATGACCTTTATTTGGAGGAGACACAAAGAAGTGTTAACTGCTTCTCTCCCCTTAGATGCTGCCTAATCTATGTATTACTAGCATTTTCTGCTTTTACTTCAGATTTCAACCTTAAAATATTTTTGGTTTTCAATTAAGACTTCGGACTTTGCAATTGTAATGGCATCATGGCCATTGAACTTAACTGTCATTACATTGTGAAGATGATAACACTTTCTGGAATGTACATTTGGAGTTAAAGGTAGAAATTAAGAAGTTGCCATTTCCATAGGGTGTGATGTTTCGGAGTCTTCTCTATCATCATCTTCAGAAAAGAAAGTGATTTGATAATAACCTAAGATAATTGTGAACTGTTGATGTAAATGGCCGTATGTCTGGAAGATATTGATTGATTGAATTAATTGATTCTCAGAGACCTTTAGGCTCAATGTGTCCAAGCCAACCATTTATCACCTGTTCACACAAGTTCGATGTAGCCAAATTTTCGCATCCACTCCATACACACTAGAGGTAATTTACCGAGACAAATTAACCTGCAAACCCACACGCCTTTGATGATGTGGGAGAATAACGGAACATCCGTATGAAACCCACACTGTCACAGTAAGAATATGCCAATTCCACTGAGGCAGCATGGAAGGGCGGGATCAAACCGGGGTTTCTGATGCTGTGAGGCAGCAGCTTTATCGGCTGCACCATAGTACAATTTTATACGTTTCCAATAACATTAGGCAATAATTATCAGAGCTGCCAATATTTTGTACGGAAATGCAATAAGAATACGGATATATGGATTTGCTTTGTAATGTACATATTTTTTTTTTAAATGGCTTCCTGTTTCATCGTGCTGCTTAAAAAATGCAAGGATATAAAAAGTCATACCGTAAAAATTATAGCAGATTAAATCTATTAGTATTTTAAATTTCAAGATCTGGATGATTATTTTTGTAAGCTTTGATCTGCCTGTCCCCCTATAGGTTTAAACAGCTCTGTCAGTTTAGCGCTATGGGTTCTAATTATAGCGCTACCAGCTGGAGCGCTATTGCCTTTACACATAGCGCTATGGGCTTTACACATAGCTCTATGGCCACAGCGCTATGGGTCACAAATGTTCGGAGAGGGAGAAGGAGATAGGGAGGGAGAAAAAAAAAGAACGAGAGGGAGGGAAAGGAGAGGGAGGGAAGGACAGAGAGAGGGGGAGAGGGATGTAAAGAGAGGAAGGAGGGAGAGAGAGCGAGGGAGGGAGAGGAAGGCTTCCAAAATGGCTTCTACATCATCTGGTGCTAAAAGCAGGAAGCAACTCTTCAAACAGAAGTATTCAAAGAGGTGGCAATGAATGCACAGTCAAGTAAGATGTGTGTTAGACATGTCAATTGGTAGCAAAGTTATGCATTTTTGTACTCTTACATGGGTATGACTGCACATTAAAAAACAACATTTTTTCAGCAGAATGGTACCGTGTAATAATACTGATTTCCTCAGCAAAATACTAATTTTCAGGTACTAGAATACTGAAATGCTCTGACAGGACTAGGCAGGTCTGTATTATGTACCAACTTTGCAGCACCTAAAACATAAACTAATTTTGTGTCGTTACAATATTTCTGTCATAAATACTTCACTGACTGATACATAAAATATTGTATTTTAAGGTTTAATGTTTTGGATTTCATGTAGCTTTGTATATTTTAAATTTTATTTTGTACTCTATAAAAAAAAATTAAACTATTTGAACATAAAACATAGAAAAGCACGAAACAGGAACAGGACCTCAGCCCACAATGTCCATGCCAAACATGATGCCAAGATAAACAAATCTAACCTGCCTGCACATGATCTGTATCTCTCCATTTCCTGCATATCCACTTGTCCATCTAAAAGCCTCCTAAATGCCACTGTGGTGTCAGTGTCCATCACTATCCATGGCAGTGTGTTCCATGCACCCACTACCCCCCGCTGGGGGGAAAAGAAAACTTGACCTAGAAGAAGGGTCTCGAACCGAAACGTCTAAATTCTCCATAGATGGTGTCTGACTTGGCAAGTTATTCCAGCACTTTGTGTCCTTTCTAGCCCTACATATCTCCTTTATACTTTGCCCCTCACACCTTAAAGCTGTGCCCTCTAGTCTTTGGCATTTCCATTCCGAGGGAAAAGGTTTCTGCCCCATCAACGCTTCTCATAATTTTATATACTTCTATCAGGTTTCCCTTCTACCTCTGGCATTCTAGAGAAAACAATCCAAGTTATTAGTTTCTTGTTTTGCCATCTGTGAGAAAGTCCCTGGAAATGGTGCCTGACCATGACCAAACTCAGAAAGATGGGGTACAAGCCACAGGGATTGCTTTTCTTGTCATTTTTTAAGGTTAGTGCCATGTGCTATTGACGGTGATTGCAAAACCAGTGTTATCACTTATTCATTGCCAATCATGCAGGGAAGTTCTTGTTGTTTAGCTCAATTCATTTTCTCCACAGGAGCTGGACTCGTGCACTTGACAGCTTCTTTGTCAGGTTATAGAAACGTAGAAAACAGGTGCGGGAGAAGATCAAGCTAGCACTGCCTTTCAAGCTCGGCCCTTCAAGCTAGCACTGCCTTTCAATATGATCATGGCAAATCATTCAAAATCAGTACCCGTTTCCTGCTTTCTCCGCATAACCCTTGATTCCGTTATGTGGGTTCTGCTGATGTACTCTAGATGTTGTAGATCCAGTGAGGAATTTAAAACAACTGATTTTCCATAATTACATTATGTTCTTTTCCGTGATCATAGTTCATCTCTGGGGAATGACTAATTTCCATGCTTATAGCTAAATCGATCACCTAAGGCAGCTAATTTTATGTATTGGAATTTTTGAATATTTCATAATATGTTGTTTTATTAAGTGGTATTTTGATTATCATCCTCAGTAAACGTTCAGTATTATTCTTCACTCTAAAACCTTAAAAATAATAGATATAATGTTATTTTAATTCCTGTTTTGCTATTGCATTCTTCAACGCATTTGCTGCTCATCCTACTCAATGCCATCATGGTATAAGGTCAATGATCCTATAACACTGATGCCTTGAAATATAAATTAAAAAAATTCCCATTTAATGCCTTTTTTAGTTCTCAATTACTTAAGTAAGTTTATTGGCCAAGTATTCCCATACTTGGCCAATAAGTATTTGGCCAATGAGCCACTTGTGCTCCGCCCACAAGTAACAACATGACATACAGTGACAGTTATGAATGACTCAGAAAACACTAAACATTAATAATAATGAAACATTAATTACAAAGCACCATTGATCAAGCATGTGAACCAACAAAATACCAGATCAAAGGGAGGCTACAGATTTTTGGCTGTTGAGTGGAGCAACTACTCATGGATAAAAACTGTTTTTATGTCTGGCTGTGGCAGCTTTGACAGTCCAGAGTCACCGTCCAGAAGGGAGTGATTCAAAGAGTTTGTGGCCAGGGTGAGAGGGGTCAGAGATGATCTTGCCTGCTTGCTTCCTGGTCCTTGCAGTGTACAGTACATCAATGGAGGGAAGGTTGCAGCCAATAACCTTCTCTGCTGATCGGACGATTCGCTGCAGCCTCCAGGTGTCGTGCTTGGTGGCTGAGCCAAACCAGACCATGATGGAGAAGGTGAGAACATACACTATGATGGCCATGTAGAATTGGACCATCATTGCCTGTAACAGATTGTGCTGCCTCAGCTGCCGTAGGAAGTACATCCTCTGTTGTGCTTTTTTGCTTTTTTGATCGTGGAGTTGATGGTAGTCCCTCACCAGTAGGGTGAGAGGAGGAGGAGCTCTCCGAAAGTCTACAATCAATTCCATTGTCTTAAGAGCATTGAGCTCTAGGTTGTTGCACCGGGATGCCAGCTGTGACACTTCCTGTCTATAGGCAGATTCCACCCCATCCTGGATCAGTCCAATCGGGGTTTGTCATCCACAAACTTGGGAAGCTTGATGGAGGTGTCTGTGGAGGTGCAGTCGTTAGTGTAGAGGAGAGGAGAGAGTACGCAGCCTTGCGGTGCTCCTATACTGGGCGTTTGCAGGTCCGAAGTGTGCTTCCCCAGCCTCACATGCTGCTTCCTGTCTGTCAGGAAGCTAGTGATCTGCCGACAGAGGAGTTCAGGCACAATCAACTCGGAAAGTTTGGAGTGTAGTAGCTTTGGCACAATGGTGTGGAATGCAGAGCTAAAATCAACAAACAGGATCCTTGCATAGGTCCCTTGGCGGTCTAGGTGCTGTAGGATGAAGTGCAGGCCCAGGTTGACTGCATCATCCACAGATCTATTGGTCCGATATGCAAACTGCAGAGGGTCCAGCAGGGGGTTTGTGATATTTTTCAGCTTGGCCAGCACAAGCCTTTCGAGTGTCTTCATGACTACAGAGGTCAGTGCAACCGGCCTGTAGTCATTAAGACACGTAATCCTTGCCTTTTTGGGTACAGGGACAATAGTGGAGACTTTGAAGCAGGCAGGGACAGTACATGTTTGCAGGGACTAGTTAAAAATGTTTGTGTAGACCGGTGCCAGCTGTTTGGCACAGAGCTCAAGAGTAGAGGGAGAAACATTGTCAGGTCCTGGTGATTTCCGGCTTTTTTGTCCTCTGAAAAGCCTCTCCACCTCTATTTTATTGTCATATTGGATTTTCTATTGTTGATATTGGATAAGTAATGTTGTGCAGCACAGAGGGTGTGGGTGATTGGGTGTGAAGTGGTGATTGGAGGGGGGTGGGTGTAAAGGGCCCAGTCTTTGCAGACTGAGGTCAGGCTGTTAGAGGGTGTGAAGTGTTGGTTGGGGTGGGAAATGGTCCAGTCTTTTCATACTGGAGTCTTGCCTTAGATACTTAGAAAATTTATCAAACTAAAGTCATAGTGACATAGAGCTAAATGTCACAGAAATGTACCCTTCAGCCCAACTCGCCCATGCCACCTAACTTGCCCAATCAAGCTAGCACTACCGTTTCTCCCAAACCTTTCATATCCATGTCTTGTAAATGTCACAATTGTACCCGCCTCTATGACTTAATCTGACGGCTTGTTCCATATATACACCACCTTTGTGTGGAAAAAGTTACCCCTTATGTCCCTTGTAAATCTTTCCCTAATCCTATGCCCTTTAGCCTTGGGGAAAAGACCATGGTTATTCACCAAACCATGCCCCTCATGATTTTACTTTTTTTTTAAATATCTTTATTTATTAGAGGTACCGTAAGTTACATCAGTGTACAACTAGCCTTCCAAAATTCCTTTCTAAGCTAGAAAGAGTGATAGAGAACATTTACGAGGATGTTGTCGGGACTTGAGGGCCTTAGCTACAGGGAGAGGCTTTTGTGATCGATCACCATGGAGTGGTAGTGGATAACGTATTATTGGAGTTACCTTGCCCTTAAACTTTTATTGATGCCATTTGCTCTCAACTATTCTGTTTATTCTGTCACTGTCCTTTCAGCTTACCATTGGACAATGGAAGGCAGCAAATGAGAATTCAGTTTCTTGATATTCAGAGACACAAGGAACTGCAGATGTTGGAATCTTGAGCAAAACACAAAGTGTTGGAGGAACTCAGCGAATAAGTAGTATCTGAAGAAGGAATGGATAAGGATTAGATTAGATTAGATTCTTTATTTGTCATTCAGACCTTTCGGTCTGAACGAAACATCGTTCCCCTGCAGTCATACATACAATCCTTTTAAAAATGACAGAACACACAACAAACACAAACCCAACATCCACCACAGTGAGTTCACCAAACACCTCCCCACTGTGATGGAAGGCAAAGTCTTAAAGTCTCTGTCTCTTCCCTCTTTGTCTCCCTCTGCACCGAGGCGATCCAGGCCTCAGTGTGACCCCAGCAGGTGATGGTATTCCACCGGGCCCGTGGTCGCGGTCAGGCCGCTGCCACTGCTGCCGCTACCGCTCCGGGACCGAGTCGGGTTGCCGCCGCCGCCGCTGTTGCTGGAATTGCCCCGGGACCGAGCCGGGCCGCTGCTGCCGCCGCTGTTGCTGGAACCACCCCGGGTCCGAACCGGGCCGCTGCTGCCGCCGCTGTTGCTGGAACCGCCCCGGGTCCGAACCGGGCCGCTGCTGCTGCTGGAACTGCCCCGGGACCGATCAGGGCTGCTGCTGCCGCTGCTGCTGCTGGAACCGCTCTGGGACCGAGCTGGGCCGCCACCGCTGCCGGAACCGCTCCGGGACTGAGCTGGGCCGCCGCCGCAGCAGCAGACTCATCCCTTCAAACATTGAAGTAGGGGGATAAAACTTGAAAAGAAGGTGGATGAGAGTTGCCCGCTCTTTCTCCCCTCATTTTTCTCTTTTCCAGCTTTTACCCCCTACTCCAATCAGTTGAAAGAAGAGTCACATTCTGTAACATTGCCTGTCCATTCATTCCCCAGATGCTGCCTGACCCATTGAATTCTTCCAACACTTTGTATTTTCTTCTTGACATTCAGATTTTTTTCCACTTTTCTAAATTAGATTGGCACACTTCTGTTCCAGGGAGTGAACAGTGGGACAGTGGAATATGCTTTTCTGGGGAATTTATTTGTCTTTGCAATAAATGTTCTGCTACTTCATCTACTTAAATTTAGTTGATTATTGTTCTTGGCTGTTGCCACAAGAGAATACTAAAGTAAAGTGTTTAAATTCTTTCAGTTCTTTGAAGGAATTATTGACCGAGGCTAGTGGTTTTGTCCATTCAACTAAAAAATCATCCCTTTTTTCATCACTTTTCCACACCCTCGTTGGTGAGTTCACTTGGTCATTTAGAGTTGATCTAATGTCAGTTAATTTTAGCACTGACAGAATTACAGTAATACCAAAGGCACTGGAATAATTATCCCTGTTTACTGAATTACAAAGACTTGTGGAGAATAGTATGGCTTAGTGGTCAAGTTACTGGACTGTTGATCTGGAATCATGCATTCAAATCTCGTTACGACAATGGACAAATTTAAATTCATGAACTTGGGTTAACATCATGAAGTGGTTCGCGAGTCTGGTGATGGTGCACATTAACATCAGCCTCCCAGCCAGTCTTCATCCCCTGTAGTTTGCTTACCATTCAATGTTACACTGAAAGGACAGTGACAGAACATGTCCAAAGTAGATATCATCTCCATGGCCCTAAACTCTTACCTTGAGCACCTACAGACACCTATTTATCGGCTGCGGCTCTGCTTTGTAAACCATGATCTCTTTCAAAGTCCTGGACTGAGGAATTGGCTCCCCGTTCTGCTACGGGATCCTTGACTTTCTGACCCACAGACCTCAATCAGTGAGGATAGGTGACCACCTCTCTTCCGGAATAATTCATAACACCAGTGCCCCGCAAAGATGATGTTCTCAGTCCCCTCATATACTTTCTGTACACTCACAACTGTATGGCCAAATTCAGCTCTAATTTAATTTCTAAGTGTGCAGATGACACACCATTGTGGTGGGCCAAATCACAAACAATGATGAGACGGAGTACAGGAAGGAGATAGAGAACTCAATGACACGGTGTCAAGACAATAACCTCTCCCTCAATGTAAACAAGATGCAGGAACTAATTGGTGATTTCAGGAATCATGTTGGAGTGCAGAAATTGAATAGTTGAGAGCTTCAAGTTCCTCAGCTTTAATATTACGAATGATCTGTTGCAATCCAACCATATTGATGTGACAGCCAAGGATACACACCAACACCTCTACTTCCTGAGGAGACTGAGGAACTTCAGCACTTCTCCAGTGACTCTTACAAACTCTACAGATGCATCATAGAAAGCATACTGTTGGGTTGCATCACAGTTTGGTTTGGGAATAGCTCTGCCCAAGACCACAAGAAATTGCAGATACCATTTTCTTCATTGTAGATGATGCCCTCAGATATACGTTTTTTATCATGTGGAATGAAATTAGTTGGTTGAAGACTGGCTACTGGACAGCTTAATTTGCAGATATATTTGTGTGATGCACAAGGGCTGGCATCAATTGGGAGAGCTTAATGCTTGCAAATAAGTTATTGGTTCATTGAAAACCCTGCCACAAAGTTAGGATGTGTAGGAAGGAACTGCAGATGCTGGTTCAAACTGAAGAAACCAGCAAAAAGTTTGAGTAACTCCATGGGTCAGGCAGCATCTCTGGAGAAAAGGAATAAGTGATGTTTCGGGTCGAGATCCTTCTTCAGACTAAGAGTCAGGGGAAAGTAGTAGATTCAGGAGAGATGTAGAAGGTACATAGGACAAATGAATGAAGGAAATGCAAAAAGCAATGATGATCAAGAACTGGTGAAGCCCACAATGGTCCATTGTTGGTTGTGGTGTAGGTGATAATGTGTTATGCAGACAGTAAAACTCAACAGGATGACAGTGAAACTAGTATGACCACTAGGGGACTGAGACAGAGGGGATGCAAGGGTTACTTAAAGTTAGAGAAATCAATATTCATATCCATGCATTGTAAGCTGCCCAAGTGAAATATGAGGTGGACTGGTGGACTCTTCAGAGTGATGACCAAGATGCTGTTTCTCCAATTTGTGTTTGGCTGACAATAACAATGGAGGAGGCCCAGGGGAAAATAGGTTAGGACTCAGACTTGTCATGAATGCTGGGATACTGAGAAATGTGTGAACAGTTGCTGCAGGCCAGGTTAAGCCAACATTTAATAGCAAAGCACTTTTTTCTGCCATTAAGCAGATTCATTTCTGTGTTGCATGTTCAAATCCTGTAAATTTGTAACTAAAAATAACTTCAAAATCATTATCAATCAAGGCATGCAATTGTTGAATAGTCATAAAATCCAACTGATTCTCTGAAGAACATCAGGAATGGAAACCTGGATTACTTTATGAAGAAATGTTTGCTTCTATGTGGTGTCCTTTCCTATCTTGAGTCGGTCAAAAACATTTTACTGTAAATGGTTGTGGAAATACGACAATCAATTTGTGCAACTATAACCATCTGAAATGTTACAGCAATGGCCAGATAATCTATTTCTGTAATGAGTGTGGAGTAAACATTGAGAGATCATGTACTTTGCCAATGTAGTGCTATTTTGTAAATTAAATGGAGGGATTCAGTTTAATATCTCATTGGAAAGATGTCATCTCTGATAATGTAACATCTTGGTCAGCTTTTCACTGGCTTGTTTCAGTAAGGAAACGTAAACCCAAGACTTCTCAATTGATAAAGGGTGCTATCAACTAAACCTTGCCTAGCACTGTTATTGACTCATGTCAACATTCATTTTCACTTTGAGGTGGTCAAGCATTTTTTGAATTGCCAGATCCCTGCAGTGACCGAAGGTGATCTTTGTCTGCGAACTGAGAACAAAAGGGCAATTTGAAGCTGTATTTCTAAATCAAAATTCTGTTTCCTGATCACTTATTTAATTGTATTGGTCATTTTTACTGAAATAAGTCCCACGGGGGCGGGACTGTTTTTGGTTGCCTCCTCGATGGAGAGGCAACATTTTACATGTCGCCTCCCTTGCGGCCTAACAGCATGGTTTGGAGCGGCCTTTCCCGGAGTCAGGCCCGGAGCTTCAGCAGTGGGCGCAGCGTGGACTTTTCCATCACGGAGTGGGGTGAACCCTTGCTGGGAGTTGCCAGAAAGGAGTGTTCCGATTGCTGGCCTGGTGACTTTGGCATCATGGGACTGTGGTCTTCGGAGCTTCTAGCCGAGGGCGAGGCATGGACTTATCATGCGGAGTCTGGGATTCCTTGCCTGGGATCGTCGGAGAAGAGCGCCGTTCGCCGGCCTGCAGCCTATAACATCCTGAAGCCGCGGTCTCCGGTAGGAAAGTGTCGATTCGGGCACTCCAAGCCGCGGAGTGTGTTTGACCATCCCGACATCAGAGTTTGGATCATCCCGACGAGGGCCTTTACATCCGGCCGTCCGTAGCGGTGACTACAGAGGGTTTCTGGCTATGACCACGGATGAACAAAGGAGGAGGACTGCCTGAACTTTGTTGCTTCCACCACAGTGAAGAATGCTGTGGTGGATGTTTATGTTAAATTATATTGTGTATTGTGTGTTTTTTTAAAATGTATCGCTGCATGGCATATTCATTTCACTGCATCTTCAGGTGCTCGTGATGAATAAATTTGTCTTTGACCTTCGAAGTCTATATGGGGATGGAGCATACTAAGCAACAATAAAATGTTTGCTAATATTTCAGAATAGCTGGAAATATGCTGATGGAATAATTGATGCATAATACAATAATGTATGACTGTAGCTGGTTACTTTATTGCCGTTGGTTTATTGATGATTTTTTAATCTATCACAGCTCAGTGAACTGAAGTGAGATGAATTCCTTGAGTTCAAGTCAGATGAGGTCCCTTCAGCATGCTTGAACTGATCAGATTTTGATTTATTAAGCATAAATTATTTAAATATAGCACACCATCAAAACAGTTCAACTTTTTGGTCTTTCTCATTTTTTTATTATCTATATCAGTTAAAATTTCTTAACTGCAGTTACTTGTTCAGAAAGGCTTGAGGATATCTTTAGAGTCATTTCTGTTTCTACTGAATTAAAAAAATATATAATCCTGTTGCCACAACATGTACATTGGCTGTGAGCATTTGGAGTGTTGGTGCTTGTCAGTGAATGACTTGTAAATGCCTGTAGTTCATTTAATGAGAGCAACTTGTTGACACAATTTGGGGGAATTGATTTAATTCGTACTCAAGAATAAATAGTGACTCATACTTTACTTTAGAAATACAGTATGGAAACAGGCTTTTCGGCCCACTGAGTCTGCACTGACCAGTGATCACTCCATATACTAACACTATCCTACTCGCTATCCTATCCTACTCCAATTTACAGTTTACAGAAGCCAATTTTACTTCGGAGTCATATGAGTGACTCCATGAAGAAGCCCCGCCAGGCGCATGTTTGGCATTACGTCGACGCATGTGGCACCGACAGGGTGGCGAGCGCAACTCCCACCAGCAGTAAGTTTAACCCGCAGGTAAGTCAGTGTTGAACTTCTTGCAAGTGTTTTTTAAACTCTGTAAGTCTGCAGAGCCAGCTAGAGTGCATATGTATTGTGGAGGACAAGAATGAGGGGAAGGCTGGAAATTGAGAAAATGCTCCACACTTGACTTAGTCAAATATGTCTTCCTGTAAGGCAAGCTCTAAAGGAGTTTCCATATGCAGAGTATGGTGCCTATGAAAATGGAATTCTGATTCTCCAGTACCTTGGTTAGGTCTAGATGTGGTCACCAGAGCAAGATAAAATGCTCAAAATTCTAATCAGTCAAGGGTTTTAAAGACCCATGAGATTCTAAGGCAGGCTCCATGGGAGTTTCCATACGCTAAGTATGGTGCCTATAAAGAATGAGAATCTCATTCACCAGTACCTTGCATAGGTCTGGATGAAGTCTTTAGAGCAAGATAAAATGCTCAAAACTCTAAACAATTAAAGGTTTTAAGACCCATGAGATTCTAAGGCAGGCTCCGAAGGAGTTTCCATACAATGAGTATGGTGCCTATGAAGAATGAGAATCTCATTCACCAGTTCCGTGCATAGGTCTGGATGAAGTCTCCCCAGAGCAAGACTCGGGATTACCAGGACAGGATGAAACTGACCCTGAAGCTGGTGTCCCTACTTATGTGTATGCACCAGAGCACAATAGAAATATTCCGGGTGTTCCCGATGTAGCACCACATTTTGCTATATCGGTATGGACTGGTGAGGCTATGGATGAACCTGGCGGCCAACATTATTTGGTTTCTCACCCACTCCAAGATACTGTTATGACTGAAACAATAAATATTATATAAAAATATATAAAACACCCGTCTATTGTGCTTTGCTCAGGGTGCCAACAGTAATTAGGCACCCATGCGTCAATGATGCGAGGACAGGAAATGTGTTCCAGTATGTCCTCTAGCTGATATTCAGTTGGTATCATTGTATTTGGGGAAGACATCCATGGGTCGATAATGTCCAATACTTTTAAGACATGCTTGCGTTACTCTGCAATGCATATTCAAACCCAATTATATGATGCAAATTGCCATTTGGCTAACATTATCCCCAAAAAATGCAGAATTATGTGGGCAAGCTATAACCAGATTTATGATTGATGAAAACGAACTCCTATATTAAGAAGAAGGAGATCTTCTGGTTCATTTACGGAAGTACAGAAACGTCATTCCATTACACATGGAATTTCTGGGGAAACAACCTCTGGTTGGTTAAGATTACAATTGTTTTGTAATTCTGCATTAATCTGATCGGCTTGGTGTTTGAATGTACCAGAAACTCGTCAGGTAGAGATAATATATCCCAGACACAAGTATGGGGGTTGCAGAGTCATTCTAGGACTCACAAACTTAAATTTATAGTTCAGTATGAACATTTAAAAAAGTACACTTCAGCATTATAATGAAGTTGTTATCACAAGGCTGCTATGTGGTTATTTTTTAGATTTAAAAAAGATGCCTTATTATTTAGGTACTTCAATTAATTGGATGGCTCAGCTGAAGGAATTACCTAATGGGTTAAATTCAGCCCTCAAATTGCTCACACAATTATTAAACCAGCACTGGTGTTAATGAGGGCTCAGAATCACATTGTAATGACTTATCTACAGGATATGTTAATTGTAAATGGGAGACAGCTGAAGAGCTGAGTTCAGCAACCATAAAGGGCCTGTCCCACCAGCATGCAACTCTATGCGATGAACGCGATCAAACTAGAAGCGGGGGCCGCGCGGAGGTCGGGTGATCCCCTGTACAGGGCCGTTCCCACCAGCATGCTCCTGCATGCGGCAAGCGCAACCAAATCGGCAGTAGGGGCCGCGCGGAGGTCGGGTGAACGGTGCAAAGTGAGGCGAACTTGGAGCGAAGTCTAAGGTAAGTTTGCCAGGACAGAGAGGGGCACAGAGGCACACACACACAGAGGGCCAAGGAGCCACACACATAGAGGGTCACGGAGGCACCTACAGATAGGTTCACGGAGGCACGATGTCGGGGCGGTGTGTAATGCGTCGAGGCGACTGCGAGCCGACAAGCCGTTGCTGCGCGGAATTTTTGGACATAGTCAGTTTTTCGGAGCCCCACGCGGTGTTGGGACAAACTCCGCATGGCTCCGGCGATCGAAGTGGGACCAGCCCCGCGACGCCGGACGGCTCAAGCGACCACGTTAGGTCACGCTAATCACATAGAGTTGCATGCTTGTAGGCAGGCCCTTAAGCCTATTGAAAGGCTAAGGTTCTGTACATCAAAACAACATGGAAGTTACAGGCATCGCAAACAATTGATTATTTGGGGTTTGTCTTTAATACAATTGATATGCGAGTAACTTTATCAACAAATTAAGTTTGGGGATGTTTCAAATGCCGGTATTTGTCGTGGGGAAAAAACATTATCCCACCATCCAAGAAGTAGCCACGGTTACTGGTAAAGTGATAGCAGCATTCATGCTGTCAAATTGGGACCTCTGCATGATCAAAGTCTGCAAAGACTAGAGTATAAGAGTAAAAAGCATGCAGGTTATTGATTAGGTCCATGAAGTTACCAACTAAAGGTTGAGTTGAATTCAATGATGGATTCTCAATGTTGCACAAGTTACTAGAAGTAAAAATGTGCTTGTTCAGAAGTCTTCAGTGTTATTACAGACTGATGAGAGTGCTCTCAGATGGGGAGCTTAGGACAGCGACACCAGTTGTGGTGGTCGATGGACTGTCCAAGACGATTAATTCTCCAAATACATGGTTGAATTATTTGGAGTTATTGGGGGCATTTTATGCATTGATAGCTATTGTTCTACAATAAAGAACTTACATGTTCAATTACGAGTAGACAATACCACAACTATGGGAGAATACAATACTGTGGTAAGACAAAAGATCACGAAAATGCAAATTACAAAACAGAATGAATGTTAAAATTCAAAAAGTTTCAAAAAGATTGTCAGACGGTATGTGTACCAAATGTTGATCTGTTGTGTCTGAATTAAATCTCCAGTGGTCTAAATGTGTCTCGTGGGAGTCAGACCCAGGAGCATTAGCGGTGGATGCATTCCCGCTGCATTGGGGAAGTATAGTCTGCAAACCTGTATGTCATTTGTGTGTGGGAGGAAACCGGATCACCCAGAGAAAACCCACGTGGTCACGGAGAGAACGTACAAACTCCGTACAAACTGCACCAGGATCAAACCCAGGTCTCTGGCGCTGTAAGGCAACAAATCTACTGCTGTGCCACTCTGCCACCCAACTCACGGAGGGTACAGGTAAGAAGAGATAAAAGCTTCTGGCTTCACACTGAAATGGCCATTTTGAGTTTCTGGTTGCATATCATTTAAATTCCTCTTTCCAGTCCCACACTGACTTGTCTGTTTTCTGCCATGTCCACTATCATGGTGAGGCCAAATGCAAACTATGTGAACAACGACTCATCTTCCACTAGGGTACAGTATGAATGTTGAAGTTTCCAATTTCAAGTAACCCGCACGCCTGTGTACTGTTCTCACTTCTACCACTTCATCTAGGTACTCTCTTCCTTTAGCCATTTACAGCCCACCTGCCATCCCTGTAACCCAGATTAGTTACCTCCCCCATCTAGTTCCATCTGCCCATTGCACCCACACACCTATCCACCTACGTATGTTCTCTCTTGGCCAATCCTTTCTATCGTCCCCATCTGGTTCAATCAACCCTTCATCTAGTTCCATTTATCACCTTCCAGCCTTTCTCCTTCCCCTTCCCCAGTGAGTCCATCTGCCCATTATCGGTTACCTCAACTGGTTTCATCTGTTAGCTATCAGTCTTCCCTCACCTCATTATGCTATCGTCCTCTCACCTCTTTATGCTAACTTCCGTCCACTCTCTTGGTCCTGATGCAGGGTCTCAGCACAAAATGTTGACCATTCCTTTGCCTCCATGGATGTTGCTTGACCCCCCTCAGTTCCTCCAGAAGCTTATTTTTTACTCCATTTTCCAACATCTGTAGTCTGTTGGGCCTACAAAATCAATGCATTCTATTTCAACCCAAAAATATTTCTCAACCTCAGCTCGTATTTCTGAAGTTAACTCAATCTTCAGGACATATTGGTTATTTTCAATCCATATGATTATAACCATCACTGACAAAGTATGTAATCTTGTGTTAGAATGATGTGATTGCTGCCTTTCTAACCCATTCAAATTCCTAACAAGCTGGAGACAAGAGTTTAAATACATGCAATTTAACGGATGCCAGTGGTTCAATCTGGGTTACTGCAACTAAACTGAAATAAATGTTTATGTCACATGGAAATTATATTTGAGCTGCTGTTTCAATGAGGAATGCAGAAGGGCTTGCCAGCTGCAGCAATGGGCAGTCCCAAAAAAGATGAGATTGCTCACAGTAAAACTGCAATACATGACTAGTTTTCTTAACAAGACAGCATGAAATAGACAGAGCTAAGTGACCGGCAGCCAACAAATCCAAGGCTGATTTGTGCCGCTCTCTGGCAATTTTCATTGTAGTAAAACAAGATGGAGATCGCTATATTTAGAATAGTCACTAGGTATTGTATGTGGATTAATTATTCTTCTTGGAACAACCTAAAAGGTAATGATCTGGAGGATTTTTCATGGTTATAATTGGTATTTATACAATCATAGAAAATAGGCGCAGGAGTATGCCATTCGGCCCTTTGAGCCTGCACCACCATTCAATATGATCATGGCTGATCATCCAACTCGGTATCCTGTACCTGCCTTCTCTCCATACCCCCTGATCCCTTTAGCCACAAGGGCCACATCTAACTCCCTCTTAAATATAGCCAATGAACTGGCCTCAACTACCTTCTGTGGCAGAGAATTCCACAGACTCACCACTCTCTGTGATTTTCTCATTTCGGTCCTAAAAGACTTCCCCCTTATCCTTAAACTGTGACCCCTTGTTCTGGAGTTCCCCAGCATCGGGAACAATCTTCCTGCATCTAGCCTGTCCAACCCCTTAAGAATTTTGTAAGTCTCTATAAGATCCCCCCTCAATCTCCTAAATTCAAGCGAGTACAAGCCTAGTCTATCCAGTCTTTCTTCATATGGAATTCCTGCCATCCCAGGAATCGGTCTGGGTTCAGATTTCTATCTTGATATGAACACTCAATACAAATTCTCCTGTTGCCTTGAAGATCACTCAATACAAATTTTCCTGTTGCCTTTAAGATGCCAGAATATATTCAGTTGTTGAGCTAGTTTTAAACCATTGTGCTGAACATGAAGGAAAAATAATAGTTAAACTACTTGGGATGTATTGTTTCTGCACTGTTGGGGTGGGCAGTGGGGGGGGGGGAAGGCAGTAATTGCCTTCACCTTTCCATTTGACTCTTGCCTTTTCCGTATGTACGTCTGGGAGACAGTTTCTGCTTGTTCATTATTTTTGCTGTTCTATGTGAGCATAGAAGATGACCTCCCCAGATAAACAATGTGTAGGCACAAGCGAAGAAATGGTCATTTATTCTCAACCAAGAGCAGAGAGGAAAAAAAAACATTTTCAGTCGGGTGCACAATTAATTTTTTGCCACTGCTTGCTACAACATGATACAAATATTATTCACTGTGCGATACATGTGGTGTCATCTTGAAATGGCTGAAGTGATCCCATCATTCATAAATTGTATGAGTCCTCACAAAGAATCCATTTATTTATAAAGGATCAAAGTATATGAATGTTGAACAAACGGGACTATAAAGGCATGAGAGAGGAGCTGGCCAAGGTCGACTGGAAAAGGATCCTAGCAGGAATGATGGTGGAACATCAATGGCAGGAATCTCTGGGCATAATCCAAAAGATGCCCGATCATTTCATTCCAGAGAGGAAGAAAGATTCCAATGGGAGTAAGGGGTAACCGTGGCTGACAAGGGAAGTTAGGGAAGGTGTAAAACTAAAATAAAAGGTGTATAACATAGCAAAGAGTAGTGGGAAGCCAGAGGATTGGGTAACTTTCCAAGGACATCAGAAGGTAACATAAAGGGCAATACGGGGAGAAAAGATGAAATATAAGCTGGCCAAGAATATTAAGGAGGATAGTAAAAGCCTATATAGGTATGTTAAGAGAAAAAGATTAGTAAAGGCAAATGTGGGTCCCTTGAAGGCAGAAACAGGTGAAATTATTATGGGGAACATGGAAATGGCAGAAGAGTTGAACAGGTACTTTGGTTCTGACTTCACTAAGGAAGACACAAACAATCTTCCTGCTGTACTAGTAGCCAGAGGATCTGGGGTGACAGAGAAACTGAAGGAAATCTATATTAGGCAGGAAATGTTGTTAGGTAGACTGATGGGACTGAAGGCTGATAAATCCCCAGGGCCTGATGGTCTGCATCCCAGGGTTCTTAAGGAAGTGGCTCTAGAAATTGTGGATGCATTGTTGTTCATTTTGCAATGATCTATAGATTTAGGACCAGTTCCTGTGGATTGGAGGGTAGCTAATGTTATCCCACTTTTTAAGAAAGGCAGGAGAGAGAAAACAGGGAATTATAGACCTGTTAGCCTGACATCGGTGGTGGGGAAGATGCTGGAGTCAATTATAAAAGATGAAATAGCGGCACATTTGGATAGCAGTAACAGGATCCGTCCAAGTCAACATGGATTTACAAAGGGGAAATCATGCTTGACTAATCTTCTAGAATTTCTTGAAGATGTAACTCAGAAAATGGACAAGGGGGAGATGACAAAAAGATGACACAAAGCTGGGTGGCAGTGTGAACTGTGAGGGGGATGCTATGAGAATGCAGGATGACTTGGACAGGTTGGGTGAGTGGGCAGATGTATGGCAGATGCAGTTTAATGTGGATAAATGTGAGGTTATCCACTTTGGTAGCAAAAACAGGAAGGCAGATTATTATCTAAATGGTATCAAGTTGGGAAAAGGGGAAGTACAACGGGATCTGGGGGTCCTTGTTCATCAGTCAATGAAAGTAAGCATGCATGTACAAAGAGGTCCTTCTGCAATTGTATAGGGCCCTAGTGAGACCACACCTGGAGTATTGTGTGCAGTTTTGGTCCACTAATTTGAGGAAGGGCATTCTTGCTATTGAGGGAGTGCAGCGTAGGTTCACAAGGTTAATTCCCGGGAAGGCGGGACTCTCATATGCCGAGAGAATGGAGCGGCTGGGCTTGTTTACTCTGGAATTTAGAAGGATGAGAGGGGATCTTATTGAAACATATAAGATTATTAAAGGTTTAGACATGCTAGAGGCAGGAAACATGTTCCCGATGTTGGGGGAGTCCAGAACCAGGGGCCACAGTTTTAAGAATAAGGAGTAAGGCATTTAGAACAGAGATGAGGAAACACTTTTTCAGAGAGTTGTGTTAATTGTGTGTCTTGGTTTGTTTTTTTCTCTTGTTCGTATGACTGCAGAAACGAAATTATGTTTGAACTTAGGTTCAAATGATAATAAACGGTATTCTGATTTTCGATGATCAGCCATGATCATATTGAATGGCGGTGCTGGCTCGAAGGGCTGAATGGCCTACTCCTGCACCTATTTTTCTATGTTTCTATGTTTCAATTTTGCAGCCACCAATGTAAAATGCCAAACAATTTGGTGCATTTGATCTATTAAATTGAGGCATCATATTGGGTGGGAGATTGCAACCTTCATGTAGACCCCCTTGTTTCGACAAATGCAATCAACCTGGTGTGCACAATCAAATAAGGTCAAATAGAACAAATTGTCCTACAACTTTTGGCTGTGCACGCCATACGCAAGAAGGCATCATATGTTATATGTTAAGAAAGGCCTTTGATTATGTCATACAAGTATTGCTGGCAATATCTCACCACACTCTCCAGTGAATTGAATGTTGACATGCTATTGTCATTACTATTACAGTTTGAACAGATGCAGAGAGAATTTCCAAGCCCCCTGCTGCTCTGAGGCATTGAATTTCATCTGCATTTATATTGGAATTAGTCTTTAAAATCTTTACACTTGTTTTTTTCCTTTAGTCATTAGCAGTTGGGCATATTTTCTAAATATATTCAAAACCTTTTAACACACTAAATAGGTCAAATTAATTAAAGCAACATGAAATAAACCAGACCAATTACGTGCGTGTCCATTTTTAATCACGTTGGCAACTCCAGTTAAATGAATGGAATCACGCTATTTATATTAGCCATCCCTGGTTTAATGTTGGATGTGAAGTAGCCTAGCTACCTCAGTGTGTAGTAGGAACAAGATCAGAGAGATCCCCAAAACAATCTCTTGTGCTGAGGTACTGAATATCTTTTTCAGTCATGTTAGAATTAGTGGTAATGGTATCTTATGGTAAGCCTTGTGTCAGACTATGTCAGATGTGTCTGCATCTTTGCTTTGCAATAGTCAAATGTCAGAAAGAAGCTGACGTGTGGACAACCCTCTGGAACAAGTGGCCAAAGACAATATGTTTGTGCCCAATCCGTACAAATGTGGTTATTTTGTACTGAAATCGCTGCAAAAGCCTAGTCTGATATTAAAAGGTTCACTTGCATTCTATAAGGCAGGAAATTTGA
Source organism: Raja brachyura (assembly GCA_963514005.1). The sequence goes on from OY740783.1 coordinate 56,257,302, forward strand.
TTATTTTCAATTTAACTCCAAGTGAAATACCTTTAAGTCCTGTGCTTAAGAATTGTCTCATAATTTCCATACTATTGATAAGACTTCCCCCCCCCCCCCCCCCCCCCCCCAAATAATGTATTGATTTGTCCCTGTTACTCTTCTTAAATAAAGAAACATTAGGTATTCTCCAGTCTTCTTTACCCTCCTTAGCCATGAGTGCGGTGTCAATGATCTCTGTCAAGGCACCAGCGATTTCTTCCCTCTCTTCCCTCAGTATCTTAGTATAGATCTAACTGGGGACATTCACTTTATTATTTTTCAAGACACCCAACACCATCTCCTTCTTAATATCAACTGCCGTAGAATGTCAGCATACCCTTCCTTATTCTCACTATCTTCCAGGTCCTTGGTGAATACCAACACAAAGTACTCATTAAGGACTTCATCCATTTGCTCTGATTCTATGCACAAATGCTCTCCTTTGTCCTAACTACCAACCTTAACTACCCTCTTGCTCTATATATATAAACATATAAAATGCCTTGGAATACTGATTAATCGAACTTGCCAACGACATGTCATGGCCTATTTTAACACTCCTAATTTCTTGTTTGAATTCTTTTTTGCTTCCAAATCTAACTATTCCAGACCTAACTATTCCTTTGGTTTATGTTTCGTTCGCAAGGAGAAGAAGATCTAAGGTTTCTGAACCTTACCAACCTTATCTTTTATCTTCACAGGAATATACTGGTCCTAAACTTTAATCAGCTGATCTTTAAAAGACTTCCACAAGTTAGATATGGATTTACCTTTAAATAGCCACTCGAAATTTACTTGACCCAGTTCTGCCTAAAAGTGGTGTTATTAGCCTTCCCCCAATTTAGCACTTTCACCCAAAGACCAGTTTTATCCTTTTTCACAACTATCTTAATATTTATGCAATCACTGTTCCCAAAATGCTCCACACACAAACTTTGATCACCTGACTAAGCTCATTTCACAGCTCATGGTACAGCTCCATTCCTAGTTGGATTATCCAACTATTGTTTCAAGAAACCTTCCAGGATGGATAAAACAAATTGTATCTCACTGATGCATCTGGCACGAAGGGAGACCCAGTCAATATTATGGAAGTTAAAATCACCTCCAATTACCCAGTTGTTTATAGATCTTTCCTATATTTGCCTGCATATCTGTTCCTCTATGTCTTGCTGGATATTGGTAGGCCATTAGTGTAACCCCATGAGTAACTCACATTCCACCCGCTGACAGTGCCCTTCATATTACAAAGCTCAACCCTAAGCTCATTCCAAAGCTCAGCACCACCAAGTGAACCCTCAAAGTTGGCCTCTCAGAGCACCTCTCAGTGCAGCCATGACAGTCCCCCTAATCAGTCATGCAGCTCACTCATTATTACACACTCCCCAACAGTATTTCTCTACAACATTTATATCCTGTATTGTTGAGCTGCTAAGTTCTGTCCTTCTCTCAACCAAATTTCTGTAACGGCTTCAATATCGTAACTCCATGTGTTAATCCAGGCCCCAAATTCATCTGCTTGAACCTTTATACTCTTTGCATTAAAATAAATACACTCTTCTCCGTCATTCCTTCTGTGTTCATTAACCTGGCCCTGGCTGTTTGTTCTGTTAGATTTACTTGAAAATCTTTGGGTTCTTCTCATTCCACTTACTGCTCCAATTCCCTATCCCTGTTAAACTACCATAAGCCCTCGCATGTTGAATTAACTACTTGGGGAGATTTAAACGAGTGAATAAGTTTATTGGCCAAGTATTCACATACAAGGAATTTGACTTGGTGCTCCGCTCGCAAGTGTCAACATGACATACAGTGATAGTAGGAATGACACATAAAACATTAAACATTAATAATAAAACATTATCGATTAAGCATGTGAATTAAATAAAATACCAGAGCAAAAGGAGGCTACATATTTTTGGTTATTGAGTAGAGCTACTACTCACAGAAAAAAGCTGTTTTTATGTCTGGGTGTGGCAGCTTTGACAGTCCGGAGTCACCTTCCAGAGGGAAGTGATTCAAAGAGTTTGTGGCTCGGGTGAGAGGGGACAGAGATGATCTTACCCACTCGCTTCCTGGCCCTTGCAGTGTACAGTTCGTCAAAGGAGGGAAGGTTGCAGCCACTAACCTTCTCAGCTGATCGGACGATTCGCTGCAGCCTCCGGATGTCGTGCTTGGTGGCTGAGCCAAACCAGACCATGATGGAGAAGGTGAGGACAGATTCTACGATGGCCGTATAGAATTGGACCATCATAGCCTGTGGCAGATTGTGCTTCCTCAGCTGCCGCAGGAAGTATATCCTCTGTTGTGCCTTTTTGACTGGAGTTGATGGTGGCCCCCCGCATTTAAGGTCCCTGGAGATGATGGTTCCCAGGAATTTAAAAGACTCCACAGATGTGACTGTGGTGTTGTTGATGGTGAGTGGGGTGAGGGGAGGGGGAGCTCTCCTAGAGTCTACAATCAGATCTTTTCTGAATATTAAATTTTATCAATATTTGGGGAATTAGGCAAAAAAGATAATCATTCATAGAAACATAGAAAATAGGTGCAGGAGGAGCCCATTTGGCCCTTCGAGCCAGCACTGCCATTCAATAGACAATATTCAATAGACAATAGGGGCAGGAGTAAGCCATTCGGCCCTTTGAGCCAGCACCGCCATTCAATGTGATCATGGCTGATCGTCCACAATCAGTACCCCGATCCTGCCTTCTCCCCATATCCCCTGACTCCGCTATCTTTAAGAGCCCTATCAAAATCTCTCTTGAAAGTATCCAGAGAACCGGCCTCCACTGCCCTCTGAGGCAGAGAATTCCACAGACTCCGAACTCGAGAAGTTGTATGTCTGGGGTCAAGGATGGATGGCTGTGGGAGATTGCAGAGACAAGGTGAAATAATGAGACGTTATAACTCAAAGTATTATAGATTGGAGCTGGAAATCCACTCGTGTCGGAGCAGAGGAGGCGATAAATAGAATAGAATAGAATAACGTTTATTGTCATTTGAACCTAAGTTTCTGCAGTCATACAAACAAAAAAAAACCCAAGACACACAATTAACACAATTTACATAAACATCCATCACGGTGAATCTCCAAACACCTCCTCACTGTGATAGAAACATAGAAATTAGGTGCAGGAGTAGGCCCTTTGGGCCTGCACCACCATTCAATATGATCATGGCTGATCAGTGATGGAAGGCAACGTCTTGTCTCTCCCCTGTTCCTTATTCTTCTCCCGATGTTAAAGCCCCCGGCGGGCGATGGCAAGTCCAGCGGCCATTAAGGCCGCGCCGGACGGTGTAAGGCCCTGCTCAGGTCTTGATGTTGGAGTCCCCGGCGGGCAATGGTAAGTCCTGCGGCCGTTAAAGTCAGTACCCTGTTTCTGCTTTTACCCCCATATCCCTTGATTCTTTTAGCCCCAAGAGCTAAATCTAGCTCTCTTGAAAACATCTAGTGAATTGGCCTCCACTGCCTTCTGTGGCAGAGAATTCCACAGATTCATAACTCTCTGGGTGAAAATGTTTTTCCTAATCTCAGTCCTAAATGGCCTACCCCTTATTATTAAACTGTGACCCCTGGTTCTGGAATCCCCCCCCCCCCCCCCCCCCAAAACATCGGGAACATTTTTCTTGCATCTAGCCTGTCCAATCCTTTAAGAATTTTACATGTTTCTATAAGATGCAGTTGTACATGGCCCTAGTGAGACCACACCTGGAGTATTTTGAGCAGTTTTGGTCTCCCAATTTGAGGTATTCTTGGTATTGAGGGAGTGCAGCGTAGGCTCACCAGATTAATTCCCAGGATGGTGGTTTGTCATATGTTGATAGAATGAAGCAGCTGGGCTTGAATACTCTGGAATTTAGAAGAATGAGAGGGGTCTAGTTGAAACATATAAGGTTATTAAGGGTTTGGACACGCTAAAGGTAGGAAATGTTCCCGATGTTGGGGAGTCCAGAACCAGGGGCCACAGTTTAAGAATAAGGGTAAGCCATTTAGAACAGAGATGAGCAAATACTTTTTCACACAGAGAGTTGCGAGTCTGTGGAATTCTCTGCCTTAGAGGGCGGTGGGGGCAGGTTCTCTAGATGCTTTCAAGAGAGCTAGCCAGCTCTTAAAGAAAGCGGAGTCAAGGGATATGGGGAGAAGGCTGGAATGGGGTACTGGATTGTGGATGATCAGTCATGGTCACATTGAATGGTGGTGCTGGCTCGAGGGGCCGAATGGCTTACTCCTGCACCTATTGTCTAAGATCCCCTTTCATCTTTCTAAATTCCAGTGAATACAAGCCCAGTCGACCCATTATTTCATCATATTTCAGTCCCGCCATTGCCCATCCATTGTAAAATTACTGAGAGGCATTCCTATTTTTCTTAACTGTGTGCAAGCCCACAAGATCCAAAAGTTCACATCAAATTATTTTGTGACCATATGGAAAATCTATTCTTGAATGCGACCCTGCCTAGGACTATTTGAATAATAAATCTTTCAAAGTTCCATCAATTTTTAAACACCCTTGTATACATGAGCATGCACAAATTGAATATATGTATGTTATTAATGTTTTAATTGGAAAATATGAGAATGGTCAAGGACATCTGCGAAGAATGCCAAAGTGAAATGACTCAAGTGGAGGAAAGCAGAGCAGGATGCAATGATCGAGTGTCTGCAAGCTTGTGGTGCAAATGGTAGTTCATGAAAGGGGTGTAATGTATGAATCAAAATAGAACAATTTGTCCAGCAGATTCTGGATTGCATCGTATAGTAGATAGGTATCCTCCAATCATTCCTCTACTCATATTGGCCCCCTTAATCCACCTCCTGTACATTAGTAATAAACACAAAGGTGCAGTGAGGCTTTTCCTGTCTAAATCAAGACAATTATCACATTGGTTGAATTAGCAGTTCATCCAACACCAAAAAAGATTTGTTTGAAGGGTAAACAAAGCTCTGCAGATTAAACTTGGTAAATGGAAGATGTTAGCACGTTAAGGACTTTTGGAAGATGTAATCAAACATTTTTAGAAAAACGGGTCAATTTTCTCCACTTGTTACCACCAAAGGTTCCAAAGCCTTTCTGGATATCCGTTTATCTGGACCAACAGAGGTCACGGCCTCCAAGAGAAGTCAAACGATGCTAGAATGGTCTGCCTAGGCCACCGAGGGGCCAATATACCAGGCCGCAAAGTTGGCCTTGGATGTTGGCTATGGGAATGGATCTGCTGCCTCCGGTTGGGCCAGAGTTTCGGAGCCCAAGCTGCAGAGGGCAAATTTGATTGGACCCAGAAGTCCCAATGAGATTGAGATCGGCCGCCTCACCAAGCCTAAGCGCCATATTTTCGGGGGGATTTTCAGCGGGGATTTCAAATTTTGACCAGATTAAAGTGCTGGATCACCAGTTGCTGGAAAATCAGTGGTGGGCCTGTGATAAAGAAAAAAAAAATCCCCAAAGATCCCATCTATCAGCAATCATGGAAGGGATCAATCAAGTAAACATTTCTAATGTGGAAACTTTGGGACAACTTTTAATTTGGAAAGGCTTGATAGCTTTATTGGTCCAGAAGTGTGAACAGTCAACCATTGTACTGGCAAAATAAATGTTTAAAACGTATTTGTGAATTGTAGTCATAATGAGGAATTTTGATCCTCCTTGAACTTTAAGGGCACGGGAGAGTTGCTGCAGCGCTTGCAATGCCAGAGACCAGGGTTTGATCCCAACTACTGTTTTCCCGCTGTATCTCTAATCAGTATCATCAGTACTAATATCTATTGGGAAGTGTAATCTTATAGAAAATGGCCAGAGATGTATTATTATTGAAAATTGAAAGACCCAGCACTACACCGATGGAGAAACTCAACTGCACCAAAGGGTATAGAGACCAGTCACCTTAATGCTAAATCATCAAACTCATTTGATCATTTAATTGAGTAGTCACCATTTGCATGCTTCTGGTCCAATGTTATATTTGTTTTGGCTGGTTGCTTGTCCATTTTGTGTACCGATTTAAAACCTGTGAAATTCTGAGTTAAGAATTGCTGATAACTAGATTACTAATCATGTGACAACGGAGAGTAAATATTGACACAAACTGTTGGGGCCAAAAGGCTTTCTAACCTAATATTTGCAGTTCTGTATTTAAATTTGCTGCAATTTATGCCAAATCAGTAGTGAGGAATTTTATTTTAAAACCAAATGTACATTGTTCCTATACGGTAAATTAGTTTTGGTGAATAAAAGGCTAGTCAGTAATAATGCCTCACCCGATTCCACACATGATAGCATGATACTCCCCATCAAATGTTAAGTAATACAACAGATTGGAGTTAAATGATGGGACCGACCTACCTACCTTATAAATGTGTCGGAAAGAATAATCATCATATAATCCTCCAACACTTTTGCCACCTCCAACGGATCCCACTACTGGCCACATCTTCCCATCTCCACCCCTTTCTGCTTTCCGCAGAGACCATTCCCTCCGCAACTCCCTGGTCAACTCATCCCTTCCCACCCAACCACCTCCTCCCCAGGTACTTTCCCCTGCAACTGCAGGAGATGCAACATCTGTCCCTTCACCTCCTCCCTTGACTCCATTCAAGGACCCCAACAGTCTTTTCCGGTGAGGCAGAGGTTCACTTGCACCTCTTCCAACCTCATCTACTGTATCTGCTGTTCCCGGTGTCAACTTCTGTACATCGGCAAGACCAAGCACAGGCTCGGCGATTGTTTTGCTGAACACCTCTGCTCAGTCCGCCTTAACCTACTTGATCTCCTGGTTGCTCATCACTTTAACTCCCCTTCCCAATCTGACATTTTTGTCTAGGGCCTCCTCCATTGTCAGAGTGAGGCCCACCAAAAATTGGAAGAGCATCACCTCATATTTCGCTTGGGTAGTTTGCACCCCAGCGGTATGAACATTGAAGGTGGACACAAAATGCTGGAGCAACTCAGCGGGACAGGCAGCTCCTCTGGAGAGAAGGAATGGGTGACGTTTCGGGTCAAGACCCTTCTCCAGACAGGTCAGGGGAGTGGGTGGAATGTAGTCAGAGACAGTAAGACTGGTAGGAGAACTGTAAAGGGGGAGGGGGTGCAGAGAGAGGGAAAGAAAGGACTATATGAAGTAAATGGTGTGTAATATTAAGGTCATTTAGGAGGTGTCTGAGAGTTGTCGCCTGGTATAAATATTGACTGTTCCAACTTCCAATAGTCCTTGCTTTCCTCCCCCTTCCCAGCTCTCCCACCAGTCTAAAGGGCCTGTCCCACCAGCATGCAACTCTATGCGATTAGCGCGACCTAACGTGGTCGCTTGAGCCGTCCGGCGTCGCGGGGCCGGTCCCACTTCGATCGCCGGAGCCGTGCGGAGTTCGTCCCGACACCACGCGGGGCTCCGAAAAACTGACTGTGTCCAAAAACTCCGCGCGGCAACGGCTTGTCGGCTCGCAGTCGCCTCAACATTTACACACCACCCCGACATCGTGCCTCCGTGAACCTATTTGTAAATGCCTCCGTGACCCTCTATGTGTGTGGCTCCATGGCCCTGTGTGTGTGTGTGCCTCGGTGCCCCTCTCTGTCCTGGCGAACTTACCTTAGACTTTACTCCAAGTTCGCCTCACTTTGCGCCGCGTTGCGCCACTCACCCGACCTCCGAGCGGCCCCTACTGCCGGTTTGGTTGCGCTTGCCGCATGCTGGTGGGAACGGCCCTGTACAGGGGATCACCCAGCCTCCGCACGGCCCCCGCTTCTAGTTTGATCGCGTTCATCGCATAGAGTTACATGCTGGTGGGACAGGCCCTTTACTGTTCCACCCACTCCCCTGTTATGTCTGAAGAAGCGCCTCGACCCGAAACATCACCCATTCCTTCTCTCCAGAGATGCTGCCTGTCCCACTGAGTTACTCTAGCATTTTGTGTCTGCCTACCTTATTAATGTGCTCATCAGTTTGGATTATAGTGTTATACTTTTATATTTATAACCACTGAAAGGAGCATTAATATTTCATGTTAACTTTCAATAGAAATGCAAAATGAGGGGAGAAAATGAGCACTCTTCGAAATGCAGCATTTTTAGAACATTGCTCATAGATTATGCTGCAGATTTGTCACAATCTTGTATGAACTGTTCTTGAACTAGGCATAAATTCCTGAAAATAGTTTTCAAATAGGTACAACAGCCTCCTGGTTGTTTTATGAGATTTATACCCAAGAAGTCACAGGTTTACATTGCATCATAGCATTTTATGAGCTTGCAGCAGTGAATGAATTCTGCTAGATTGTTGTTAAGAACAAGATATTTTCCATCAGTGAAGCCACTGTTTCAGTGCCACATCAGATGGTAGTCTTTTTATGTCCATTGTCAACCACATTCCAATACTTGTGTACCATGGCAGCTGCTAGGTATATTTTAGAACACATTTTGAATATGCTCTGAGTCTTAAAGACATCAGGATTTGAAGAGACAGTAGTTTCTAAATGCCACTCATAGCTGATGGCTACAGTAACTTGAATAAAGGGCCTGTCCCACCAGCATGCAACTCTATGCGATGAGTGCGACCTAACGGGTTGCTTTAGCCGTCCGGCGTCGCGGGGCCGGTCCCACTTCGATCGACGGAGCAGAATTGTGCGGAGTTCGTCTCGACATCGCCCTGGGCTCCGAAAAACTGACTATGTTCAAAAATTCCGCGCGGCAACGGCTTGTCGGCTCGCAGTCGCCTCGACGCATTACACACCGTCTCGACGTCGTGCCTCCGTGACCCTCTCTGTAGGTGCCTCCGTGACCCTCTGTGTGTGGCTCTGTGCCCCTCTCTGTGTGCCCCTCTCTGTCCTGGCGAACTTATCTTTAAGACTTCGCTCCAAGTTCGCCTCACTTTGCGCCGCGTTGTGCCACTCACCCGACCTCCGCGCGGCCCTCGTTGCCGGTTTGGTCATGCTTGCCGCATGCAGGTGCATGCTGGTGGGAACGGCCCTGTACAGGGATCACCCGACCTCCGCGCGGCCCCCGCTTCTAGTTTGATCGCGCTCATCGCATGGAGTCGGATGCTGGTAGGACAGGCGTATTACTCTCATCAGTACAAATTATTTCCATGGTTTACTACTCTGCCGAGTAGAACAGTTGAGAGCTCAGAGATTCAATAACAATTGATTACAATCAGCTACTGATTAATCCAAACCCAGTTCTACCAAATATTAAACGGGTTCTCCTCCCTGATCACTGGTTAATAAGGTTAATGCTCATAGACCCAATACTCTTTGCATGCTAAGCAGAACTGTCAATATTAACTTTTTATGTAGTAAATGACGTGGAAAGTAAAATAGTTATAGTAATAGTCATACTTTATTAGCCAAGTATGTTTTGCACATACGAGGAATTTGATTTGCCATACTAATAAAAAGCAACAGAACATCCGCCACTGACTCCTCCATATTCCTCACTGTGATGTAACACCAAAAAAAGTTCAATCTCTTCCCTTCGCTGTCCTCCAGTGGTCGGGGGCCTCTGACCTTCCGTTGACGAGACAATTTTACTCCCGGTAGCCAGCAGCGGACCTCTTCGTCAGGGCGATCAAGCTCCTGCATTGGGGGGGGGGGGGGGGGGGGGGGGAGTCTCAGGCTCCTGCATCGGAGGGGAATATTAGCTTGCTTAGTGGCACTTCGGAAAAATGAGAACCAAGCAATATAATTGGTAAGAGATTTGTAATGATTATTTAAGCTTATTACTCCACTGTTAATATTCAACCCTGAATGTTATTGTAAGCAGTGTGAACATAACAAACCTTGGAATCTGAACTTATTAAAAATATAGTAGGATGGGAAAGCAATTTAGCACATTATGGCTATGTTGGTATTCACTCTTAAATTGCAGCTATTTCACCCCTCTTCACCTGCTGGCATTTACAAAGTGACAATAGTTCCCATATTTTATGGTTGCACTGGCTTAGAAATTGTAAGCATTGCTAATGTTAATGCTAATTATAAAATGGCACAAGTTCTTGAAGTTGCAGTCACTACTCCAAAGGCTGTGCTATTCCGTGAGATGGAAATCATTGACCTTGCACACACTTCATATTTTTTATGCACTATATTCACTCTTTAAGTGCAGAAGTTAATCAACCTTTTTGTAATGGCTCATTAATCCAATAATTACTGCTGAGCACCTCTCTGGCAAATAAAAACAGAATCTAATTCATCAAAATCACCTTCAAAGTGCATGGTCCTCAATCATACATTTCTACTTCAACATTTATTTTCAAATCTCTAAGGCAGCTGGGGGTGGGGGAATGGGGATGTGGAAAAATATTTAACTATTAAATAAAACGAAGGCCGTTTAACTTCTTAGTTTTCTTTCAATGCATATTTTGTTGACTTTGACTGGCTGTACAGCCTGCCTGATGGCATCATTATTCCTGATGGTCTGAGATCTATATCTGAGTCATGGTGAAGCAGCGGTAGAGTTGCTGCCTTACAGCAAATGCAGCACCAGAGATCGAGGTCCGATCCCGACTACGGGTGCTCTCTGTACAGAGTTTGTACGTTCTCCCCATGACCTGCGTGGGTTTTCTCCGATATCTTACGGCACTCCAAAGACGTACAGGTTTGTAAGTTAATTGGCTTGGTAAATGTAAAAATTGTCCCTAGTGGGCATAGGATAGTCGCTGGTTGGCGTGGACCCGGTGGGCTGAAGGGCCTGTTTCCGCATTGTATCTCTAAACTAAGCTGATTCATTAGTAAGGCCATGGGTGCAATAACAAGTGAATGGTGTTAAATCTTTGTAAAGGATGTTGCATTGCTTCTAAATTTGGGGACTGTGCTGAGGGAGGATGTGCAAGTACCAGAGTGGGTGTGGCAAAGTTGATGGAACTAGCAAACCCTATTATAGGAGGGGCGGGAGATGCAGAACACCTTGAAAAGCAGGAGAGAATTGATGGTTTAGAACATAAAACAGTACAGCACAGGAACTGCACTTCATGACCCACCATGATGCCAAATTGTATTAATCCCATCCCGTTTATTTTGGATTTCCTACCTTTGCCATTTCACTACATTTCTCTGCATTTCACAGCCTTCGTTACTGAATGAAACCTTAGTTGCTGAAGTATATTTTTGTATAGCAGAGTGAAATATGTTTTCTGTAGCTATAGCATATATGCTCACAAATGTAGTGGCCAATCAGCCCGTCATGCTCCTGCTTTTTTGCAAGAGCTGCTAATTCCATTTATTGGTAGTTGTTTTCCCTCAATTCCTTTCTCATAAGTTATAGGAGCAGAATTAGGCTATCGAGTCTACTCCACCATGCAATCATGGCTGATCCATCATTCCCTTTCAACCCCATTCTCCTGCCTTCTCCCCTTTTCTTCGAAAACAAATATTAAATGTGTTGGCATTTAAGGGAGTAAATTTAGGAATAATGACGCATAAACGTATGTATATTATAGCACGTAACAATTTCAAAAACAGTTTTACGCAACAAATGTAATGTCCAAAGTAGTCTCTGCAGATCTATTTCTGCAAAGGGAAGCTTCACATTCAAAATGTGAGCCTTTCATCTTTCTATCCACCATTACCTCACTTCTAAGCACTCCCTCCTTTTTTATAATAGCATTCTCCCCTTTCCATTTGCCGTCTTGTTGCAGTCACAGCCCAAAACATTGACCATTATTCTCCCCCCCCCCCCCCCACCCCCCTCCAAATGCTGCATGACTCATTGAGTTCATGCTGTAGATTGTTTGTTGCTCCAGATTCCAGCATTGGCAATCTCTTATGTCTCCATCCAACATGTTAACTGTCACTTCTGGTTTAGCCTAGATACTTTGTTTTTATATTGATTTTTTTTTCACTCAATTTTCAGGATTATTATTTATCCTTGCAGTGACAAAAAAATCATTGTGAAATAAAGTCTCACCGGGAAATCAACTGGATGCGACTCCATGCAGGTTACTGCTGCCACATTGCTGAGATAATGTGCTGTTTTGTTATCCTGAGGAGTGCCTTGATGGGGTGCTGTCGTAAATAAACATATGTACAATATTCCAAAGAGACTGATTTTCATATCAACAGACACAATATAACTACCAGGAAGGAGCAGGAGGGCAATCATACTTCAGCATCTCAATACCAAAAATATTATGTACATTTCTTGACATATCTCCAACTAAACAGCAATGAGAATCTTTCCGCAAAGTACTCAAGGTTCTTCTACACTGTGTTCCTGGAAATAATTAACTTTAAAACAAAATTGGAAACATTGGTCAGAAAATGACAAGTCAGGCATCTTTTGCAGATGTGCAATGTTACACATCTGGTCAGAGGACTCCCAGTTATAGGTACAATGAAGACCCAGGAGAGGAAGTAAAGCAAAAGAAAATCCTGGACCAGTTATCCAAAGCAATTTTTTTGTTAAATCATTTTGCAATCCCTTTGTGACTGGGACTGATCCAAAACAAAAACCAGGAAATGCGCAGCTGGTCAGATATCATCTGTGGAGAGCACATTTGTCAGATGGCTGTATTGACCATGTATCTGTTAAGTGACATCTGACATGCTGCCCCAGTCAGGAAATTGTTTAGCTCTTTTTCCAAACTAGATGATACATCAATATTCAGCACACAAACCATCAGCTCATTCCATCCATCTCGCATTCCCTGGTGTAACGTCTAATTCATTGCACCTTATCTCTTGGCAACTTAAAAAAGAAATAATTTGTCCACGCCTCCCATGGGGGTAGGGGACCTGTGCGGTGGGGAGCAGACCCAACGGGTCTGCCCTTGGTCTAGTAGCTTTTAAACTTGTCTGTATTGGCCATGTTCATTTAGAGACATATATATACTAATATTCAAATCTCTTCCTCTTACTATTCACTTCCAATCTAATGTTAACCATTTCTCTTTCCACAAATGCTGCCTGACTTATTTATCTTTTCCAACATCCTCCAGTTTATTTAAAATTTCCAGCGTTTTTTTCAAATTTTGAAATAGAAGCTGGATGAGCAAATCTTTTACTTTTGTATATTTCCACAGTAAAACACATTTGTACCAGGTGTCATGCTTTTTAGCAAAGCTCTGGAATGGTTGGGTATTTAGCCAGAGTTATTCCAGGCTCCTTTGATAAACATTTGTCCCATCATTTTGGTTGAAATGGAATTGACTCAGAACTGATCTGGCATTTCAATGAAGCACTGTTGAATATTGGCAGCTGCAGAAATATTCACTATTGCAATCTGTAATCTCATTGACAGAGCTCCCACTTTGACATTCAAGCCAAGTTAAATCTGGACCTTAACCTTACCTCAATGAGTGCAGAAGCAAGTGCCCGGAGCAGCACTGATTTCCATAAAAATGAAGTGCTAACCTGGTGAAGCTGAACAGATGCAGTTGACATAACTAGATATTCACAGACTGATCCTTATAATGGTCAATTTACACAAGGAAGAAAAATAAGCAGAACCTGTACCTGTAAAGAATGATGGGCTCTTTGAAATACATTTGTTGTGGGATATTGTTTATTTATGAAGTGTATTTTAGAATTAGGAGTCTCATTTCCAGAGTAAAGTGCCAGCCATTTAGCACGTATATGACAAGAAATGTCTTTATGCAGAAAGTAACAATCGTTGCAATTCTATTCATAAGAGGAGGATGTTGAATCATGGAATATTTAAGTCAGAAATCAAAAGAAAGTAAAACAAACAAAAAATATGGGTATCGTGCAAGTAAGTGGCAAGTAAGTAACCGAGGTAAAATATCCATTATTAGATTGAATGAAGGAATCTTGATAACATGTTCAATAACATCTTTTATCACTTTGCTGGTGTCCTAAGACTTTTTACTATGTTCTAAGGCAACCATGTTCATCCAGAGATGACCACATCTTTCAGCTAATTTGATTATCTCCATGAGATATTAAGAAAGAACATAGAACAATAGATACAACAAAAGCTATGGATTCAGGCAACACCTGGCCGTTACACCAAAAAACAGTGGCACCTCTGGTCATACTGCTATAGTACAGATACAACTACCAAATAATGAGGAAAATTACCCAGCTAATGTCTTGTTTAGAAATGTAGGACAAACCCAATCCAGCTAATTACAACAATCAATAGACCCTCAAGCATCAGCAAAGTGGTAGATGTTGTTGACTGTACTATCACCGGCTCTTACACACCTACAGCCATCGTGGATTTTGCCAGGACCCTCAGCGACAACCTCATTACAGCCTTGGGCTAAACGTAGATCAAAGCTGTGCTGAAAGGTGGTGAGGCTGCCTGGTCTTGAGATCAATATGCCCTGCTAAAATGGAAGTTGATGCGCATCAAGAGGAAAGCTTTCCAATAAATGGAGTCATCCCTGGTAGAAAAACTTTTCAGTTACAGGAAGTCCTGTAAGGTGTTCCTTAGAGGCTGTATCCTGGGCCCAGTAATCTTCAGTTGCTTCATCAGTGTCCCTTCTTCCATCAAAGTCATGGTACTAAGTGGTTTCATGAGATCCAATTCCATTCACAACTCTTCAGCCAATGAAGCAGTCTTTGCATACCTGCAGTAACACTTAGACAATACTTAGGGATGTGCCGATGAGTGGAAAGTAACATTCTTGGTGTTAAAATGCCAGACAATCATATCATATAACGTATAAAAGTCTGATCTTGGATATGGATGTGTGTGTGTGTCTTTTCATATGTGATTTACATCTCCTCGAAAACCTGACGCGGTAACAGTGACATTTTTACATATTCTGGTAGAGATTTAGCTCATGATTTCAAAAATCCCCTCATCTGAAAATTTGATTCATTATTTCCTGGTTTTTTTACGACAATTGTTCACCAATCTGACATATTTTAAAAATCTAACATGTTGAAGCAACCTGATGACATCACAATACCTTTGCTCCTCGCGGCCAGCTGTGCAGAGTTTTCAATGCGCAGTTACATTGCCCAGTCAGCCTCCCCCCCACTCCGGCTCTGGATTGAAGCTGTTGAACACATGATCAAGTCGTGCTGCGTGCTCTGCTGGGCTCCTTGAAGTTCTACAACATGGTGGTGGTGGTCGTTATTGCAGTGCGGCCACGGACAAGTGCAGTGGAAAAGTGGCCATGGCGACCATCACAGGGATGACCTCCTCTCCGTCTCCCCCGCCCGATTGTCTGTCAAGCTGCTGGGTGTGCTACCCCTCGCGGAAGCCACGATCGGCCCTCCACTGCTTTTCACCATCCACAGATCGCTCCGTGCCTCGCTCTGGTCCACAGCCTAGCTCGGGCCTGGCGCCAGGTGGGAAGGCCTGCTCTATGACCTGGGTAGGTGCTGCCTCTACCCCCTCCCCCTCCCTCTCTACCCCATCCCTGGGGCAGAGAAAGAGGGAGAGGGGGGAGGGGCCCTTCCTTTCTGCCCCCCCCTTCCTCTCTGCCCCTCCCCCCCTCTCTGCCCCCCCTCTCTGCCCGACTCGCTCTCTAGGGAGTGGTGAATATTGGGACCTATGGGTGAGTGGTGGAGTATTGCATTCAGGAACCAGCCCTCCCCTGTGACACCGCGCCAACCGCCACCCCTCAATCTCTAACCCCCTCCCTCTCTACCCCCCCTGCCCTTCCCTTTCCACCCCCCCCCCCCATGAATGAATAATATTAATATAATTTCAAGGGGGGGGGGGGGGGGATTAATGTGTGTGTGATGTCGAAGGATGCCCCCTCCCGCTACTGCACGTTGAGAGGACGGGACCCAATGGGTCCCCCTTGGTCTAGTGACCAATAAAGAGAGTATTACCATCTATTGCCCACCAAAAACATCCTGGAGATTTCTAATAAGAAATTCAGCATTGTTCACCATCTTTATTTAATGCTCAATAGCATGACTCTTGTAATACTGCTCACCATAATGCACGACAATTGAGAGATAGGTACTATGGTTGTAATTTGCAGAATGTTGTCTCTTGAATATCCAATCTTCCACAAGACATGTTTGGAATGGAATAGAATTCCTATTACTTGCCTGGATGAATGGACCTGCAACAATACTTCAAGCAACTCAACACTACCACAGACAGCAACGGGCTTGACTGATATCCACCATCTATGCATTTAATTACTTTATCACCCACTACGTCAATGACATTTTGATATCCACCAGCTCCATGTGGAATACGAATCATAGCATATGATACAAACATCTCGAGACAAGAAGGGACCTAGCCCAAAAACGTCTCCTCTCTACGTTCTCCAGAGATCCTGCATGACTCGCTGAGTTACTCCAGCACTTTGAAAGAAAATGAATAACGCATTCCTTTGCCTCTTGTATAAAGTTACATAATTTCTGGAGAGGAATTTTTCAAAAACACTAAAAATAAAATTGGATCCCGACACGGAACTGATCACTCTAGGTACTTCAGAAGCCGGTTCTGAGCTATCACTATTCCAAAGACGTTTCCTTAATTGTTGCCTGATAACAGCGAAAAAACGCATACTTAAATTTTGGAAACATACATCAGTTCCTATCTTATGATGTAGATTATAAACATGTCCGAGACACCACGTCTTGAAAATATTAGACTTGTCTTGGCAGAAAAACCAAATCATTTTTCCAAGACATGGACACCATTCATTGATTTATTACAAGGATAGTATGGCGCAACACAATTTTGGATTTAAATCTAATTACGGGTTGGGTGAGATGGGTGGGGAGGAATGAGAGGCAGGTATATCACCACTTTTTTTCTCTCTTTTTCTTTTTGTCCTTTTATTCTTTTTTCTATTCCTCTCTTCTTTCTTTTATTCACTCATTGGCTACACTACTTTGGTAGTCCAGGGGTTCTATCTTTGCACATCTCACTTTTTCCCTTTCATGCTTTTTCTCCTTCCTTTTCCTCTAATTCAAAGCTAAAACGTTAAAATTGAAGCTGTACAATAATTATAATTTTATATGCCGTTGGTTCTATTTTTGTACATTTGCTTCTAATAAATAAAAATTTAAAAAAGAAAAAAAGAAAGTGAAAGAAGGGAGAGGAAAAAAGATGATGAAAGACATTTCCCGTCAATATTATATTTAGGGACTTCCGGTGGCGCCATGATTCATTGAACAGGCGCAGCATTTGCTCCGCTCCCGAAATTTGTGACATTTCGCGTAAAAAGCTGGTTTGGAGAATGGGACCGATTTAAAAATACTTACTGGAGCAGTTTGACGTCGCGCTGATGACGTCATCAGAAATTGCCACAAAAATAACGGCACTTTTAAATGAAAAAAGTGATTCTTGTCCAAAGCCCTCAAAGATCTGTTACAAAACATCATTTGAAAAAGCAACAAACATCTGAAGACTTAAACTCTGAATTAGCCTCTGAAATGACTACAAGGGCAAAGACTGAAATGGCTACAAAGGATAAAGAGCTGGAAAAAATAAAGCAGTCGGTGAGAGATATAAGTTGTGAGATTGCCTCTGGGAATAAAAGTATGCTGGAGAACATGTGAAGTATGATGGAGAATATGGACATTGGGAATCAGAAAATTATGGATTCAATGAGCAATTTAAATAAACGAATTGATGATGTGGAAGCAGGACTAACTATGAAAATTGACCGGGTGGAAGAAGATTGTATGGAGAAGTTTGACTCTGTTCACCAAACTATTACATCATATAAGACTGCTATGAAAAATATGGAAGCAGCTATGTTACAAATGTCTGAAGATATGAAGAGAATGAAGAAAGATCAGGAGTGTGTTGTGGGGCAATTGGCTAAAATGTCTGGTAAATGTCTTGATTTGGAAGCACGTTCAAGATGGCAGATTTAAGAATAGTTGGAGTGACAGAGGGAAAGGAGGGGAGTTATCGTCGTGAGTTCCGGGGGGGGGGGGTACTAAACCTGCCCGCCAAACTGAAAATAGAAGTGGCACATCGGGTGCGAAGAGCACAATCAAGGCCAGGAACCCCCCCCCCCCCCCCCCACAGCAGATCATAGTGAAATTTCGTGACATTCCTGCTTTGGAAGATATTATGAAAAAAATCCAATACGGAAAGAATATTATGTTTGGGAATGAGTCCATTAAGCTATTCAGAGATTATCCTCAAGAAATCGTCAAAAAACGAAAACTGTTCTCAAAGACACGACAGATCCTGAAAGGCAATCAAAATGTAAGATATGGAATAATGTACCCAGCTAAAATGAGGATTACCTATAACGGTACCGAACGTGCGTTTACTGACCCAGATGAAGCATACAAACATGCTCAAGACATCGTAAAAGAGATAGCCGAGAAGTAAATCACTACGACTGCCAGGACAAGGCTTTTTGTTCCATAGATATCAGCGGAGGGGAAGCTGAGAAATATGGCTTTTTAAATGACTAAGATGGTGCAGCTCCTCCACGTGCTGGTGTCTAGACATCTTATCTTCTTTGGAATGTGAGCTCAAGGACATTCTTTGTTTCATCGCGAATTAAATACAGAACAACAAGGGTGCGGTTGAATGGAGAACTTAATACAAACGGACTTGAATACAAACCTTTTGAATTAAAGTATTTTTAAATTTTAACTCTACACTAACACAGAAACTAATGAATTTACATAGTAGTAGCAATTTAATCTAATGAGAACTGTTAAAATGGTAGAATGTAATAATGTATTATAATGATTGACACCCCCCCCCCAATTCAGACATAATCTTCAGACATAATCTTCAGCTCAATTCAGACATAATCTTCTTGCAAGAAACACATCTGAAAATGAAGGGGGGGGCTAAATATAAGGAAATAGATTAATAACTAAAAACAACTCAGATAATATACTAGGCTTCAGTTCTAATTATGCTTGGGAGGAGGTGAGAAGATTCAGGTCCCTGGCAAACAGCCAGGAGTCGGACTCTGGTTAACCCCTTTCAACCAGCAGTTTATTATTACTGAATATGAAGCAAGTGTAAAAACTGTTAGCATAAATAAAGGGTAGATAATCCGAAGACTTAATTAGAGATATATCAGGTGAGAATGAAATGCTCGAAGAAGGAGAAAGAGGTGCAGTGCACCGGCCTTGAACCTGGTGAGACGCAGGAGGAGCCTGGCCGGGAGTCATCCCACAGAGCCCAGTCCCTCCATGCACTAGAGTCTCCCAACCCCTGCAGAGTAGTTATTAAGATGGCTGATCCGTGGGCGGTTGCTGCTGGGACGCAAGTCGGGGCCTGATCAACCCCGGCTGGGTCGCCTGGGCGAGGGTGTCTGATGTTGTGAGACCCGAAACACCCGATGACCCCAGGTCACATCACTGAGGATGCGTCCCAGCGCATCTAGAAGATGTATATTTTTCACATATATATATAAACGATATATACTCGATATAAACGAGTAACTGTGATATATATAATTTGGATTTGAATTGGCCCCGCCTCCCTTTTGCAAGATTTCTCGAGGGAGCGGAGCTAAATGTGTATTAACAACAACGGAAGTCAACAAATTTGTAACTACCACCATTAGGTGGCCAATTTGTTACAGTGTCGTTATTTTTAGACACTGTAATATCACTTTTTAAAAAAATTGTTGTCATAATAATTCACACTTTTTTGTCTTTTCACTTAAGGACAATTTTAAAAGGGGTGTACCAACAGAAGTTAATAGCGGCACATGCTTCCCCCAACACCCAGAGACCTGAAGTATTTGTTGCACCGTATGACTCAAAGGTATCAAAGTAATTTAAAATGCAAGACGATAAACAAAAGAAACTTGGAGGAATCACATTTTTGAGTTGAAATATAAGGGGTGTTAATGCACCAATTAAAAGGGGTAAGATCTTCGCACAATTGCAATCGCTCAATTCAGACATAATCTTCTTGCAAGAAACACATCTGAAAATGCAAGCTCGGACTAGATTGAAGGCAAACTGGATAGGTCAAACATATCAGTCTTCATATATCTCTAAATCTAGAGGCACGGCAATTATTATTCGTAAAAGCATACCATTTAAATCAAAGAATATCATAACAGACAAGAAAGGGAGATATCTTCTAGTTACCAGAGAGATTCATGCTACCCCAATTACCATGGTAAATATTTATGCGCCTAATTTTGATAACCCCCAATTTTCTAATACAATTCTGAATATAATTTAGGAGTTCAATTATCAAAATGTGATAATTGGGGGAGATTTTAATTGTGTTTTAGATCCATACCTGGATAAAACCACACAACAAAAGAGGGGTAACACAAAACGGTACGCAAAACTTATTCACGTATTGACTATTTTCTAGTGGACACAAAATTAATTCCCTATACAATGAACCCAAAATATCATAATAGCATCATTTCTGACCACTCCCCATTAACTTTTTTTTTTAAACTGGAAGGAATGCCTAATAAAAAATCATTTTGGAGGTTTATTCCTCAAATTCTAAATGACCCACAAGGTGGTATATATTTAGAACAACAGAAGGAATTTTTTTTTTAGACCAATGACACCACAGATATTTCACCCGTTTTGCTATGGGAATCTTTTAAAGCATTTATCAGAAGATCTATAATTTCATATCAAGCTTTTCAAAATAAAAATAATAAGAATGAACAAATGCAGTTAGAAGAACGAATTGGACAATTGGATCTAGATAAAGCTAAAGAGCCAACTATAGATAAACATAATAAAATAACAATATTGAAATTTAAATAAAATAAAATATTATCAGCACAAATTATAAGATTATTTCAAATTACAAAACAGGAAAACTTTGAATTCTGTGATAAACCACATAAACGTTTGGCACGCCAACTGAAAAAACTGGAAAAAGATCATACGATTTTAAAGATTAAATCAGATGAAGGTGAATTGTTAACACTACCTAAGGATATTAATAAAAGATTTGCTCAATTTTATCAAAATTTATACACATCTAAAACATCAGCAGATAGTACTAAAGTTATAGAATTCTTGGATAACTGTAATCTCCCAAAACTTAACCTGATTGAACAAAAGGAATTAGGAGCACATAAACCACATAAACTTTTGGCACGCCAACTGAAAAAAACGGGAAAAAGATCATACGATTTTAAAGATTAAATCAGATAAAGGTGAATTGTTAACACTACCTAAGGATATTAATAACAGATTTGCTCAATTTTATCAAAATGTATGCACATCTAAAACATCAGCAGATAGTACTAAAGTTATAGAGTTCTTGGATAACCGTAATCTCCCAAAACTTAACCTGATTGAACAAGAGGAAATAGGAGCACAGATTTCAATTAAGGAAATAGAATAAACAATAAACTCATTGAAGAATGGAAACACACCAGGACCAGATGAGTTTAGTAATGAATTTTATAAAAGATTTTGTGAGATAATTTCACCACGTTTCAATAAAATGTATACATATGCTCTCAAAGAACAAAGATTACCAGAAACATTAGCAGAATCAATGGTTACACTTCTATCTAAAAAAGATAAAGATTTAGAAGACCCTGGTTCATACAGAGCCATTGCACTGTTAAATACAGATAAAGAAATACTAGCGAAAACATTAGCTAGAAGATTAAGTAAATATGGTAGTAAATTAATAAATGCAGATCAAACAAGGTTTATACCCAAGAGATACTCATGCAATAATTTGAGAAGTCTGTTTAATATAATGCATTCATATAAAACTGAAGAACAAGACTTATCAATTATTTCATTGGACGCAGAAAAAGCTTTCAGTCAAGTGGAACGGGACTACCTGGTTAAAGTCTTGCAAAAATTTCAAATGGGAGAGAATTTTATCTCATGGGTAAAACTATTATAACAGGCCCACTGCTAGAATATTAACTAATAACATGTTGTCGCCGAAATTTCAATTATCCAGGGGCAATAGACAGGGATGTTCATTATCACCTCTGCTATTTTGCTCTTGTAATAGAACCTCTAGCTGAAGGCATTAGAACATATCTGAACATCCATGGTTATAATACAAAATGCTCAAATAACAAAATATCATTATACGCAGATGTACTACTGTACATCACAAAATCACAAATCAGCATACCAAATATATTAAATCTAATAGAGTAAATAGGACCCTTTTCAGGATATAGAATAAATTGGAATAAAAGTGAAATTATGACGATAAAACCTCAAGACTCAACACATCTGCTAAAATTCCCTTTTAAAATTGCTATAGAAAAATTTAAATATTTGGAAATCGAAATTACCAGAAAATATAAATCTTTATTTAATGCAAACTATATGCCCCTACTTAACAAATTAAATGTCCTTATTAAGTTTTGGAAAACTCTTCCGATGTCTTTAATAGAACGAATAAATGCTATAAAAATGATCTTCCTACCACAAATTTTATATCTATTCTAATCAATACCAATATACTTAACTAAAAAGTTTTTAAAAAACTGGATTCAGATATTACAAATTTTATATGGAACTATAAATCTCATAGAATTCAAAGAAGACATTTGTGCAAACCTAAAGAATTTGGTGGATTAAGACTCCCTAATTTTTTGTATTATGATTGGGCAGCAAATGTCAAAAATGTGATTCATCTGTTGGACAACTCTGCCCAGCGGATTGGATAGTAATGGGGAGAGAGGATTGCGCCCCTTTTCCTATAGGAGCGATCCTTCTCTCACCAACAAAACGGAATAATACAATATACAGTAAAAATCCAATTATTCATAGTACTATTAAAATTTGGAAACAAATAAAATTAACCCTTAAATTACAAAATTTATCACTTCTCACCCCTAAGGTTAATAATCCGTCGTTTAAACCTTCCAGTATTGATAAATCATTTACATATTGGGAAAGAATAGGAATTAAAACGTTTGGAGACATGTATGAAAATGGAAATTTCTTATCATTCCAACAACTACAACTTAAATACAATCTGAGAAGTAATCAATATTTTAAATATTTTCAAATTCGTGATTATTTGAAAAAATTGTCCCCAGACATATTAGACGAAGCAATGAATATAAACGCGGACTCAACAAATTTAATATCATACTTGTATAATATTATGCAAAATATAGAAATACCATCATCCGATAGCATTAGAAGAGATTGGGAACAAGAACTAGATATAAAAATCTCGAAAGAGAGTTGGGATAAACATTTGCTATATGTGCACAAATGCTCGATCAATGTAAGACATAATCTAATCCCATTTAAAACGTTACACAGACTATATTATTCAAAAACTAAAATAAGTAATTTTTTCTAAATGTCTCCCCAATTTGTGATAAATGTCTATCCCAAGAAGCAACCATAGCACATTCCTTTGTTTTTTGCATAAAAATCCAAAAAAGTTGGAATGAAATCTTTGAAATGTTTACAAAATTATTCAAAATAAAACTGAAACGGAATGCAGAATTTATTATTTTTGGAACAATAGAAGCCAGCTTTGAGCTGACTTCATTCCAAAAGAGCTTCCTTAATTATGGCTTAATAATGGCAAAAAAACTCATAATTAAATTAGGAAAAGCGCTCCCACACCAACGATAAAAATGTGGATTTCAAATATGTCCGAAATGTTACACCTCGAAGAAATGGTATTCCTCCTAGCAGGCAAATCAGACCATTTTCAAAAGATTTGGTCTCCATTTATCGACTTATTACAAGCATAGGGTGCAACACAACTTAAATGGTATCAGGACCTGGTGAGGGGTGTGTAAAGATACGAAGTAGGTACATCCCTTTTATCTTATCTTATTTTACTTTCTTATATTTTCTGTCTTCTATTTTTCACTTTCTTGCCCTTTGGTTTTCTTTTTTATTCTTTCTTGTGTTTTGCGCTTCTACGGGCTCTTCCTGATCACTCTTTCACGCACTCACTATCTTATCTAACTTTCTCTATTCTTCTTCTTCTTAAAGTTTAAAATAAGAAGTGGTACAGGAAATGTAGAATGTTATTTTTGGCTTATATCATTGTAATGTACATTACTTCTAATAAATACTTTTTTAAAAATATATTAATATATATATATTATATTTAGAAAAATCCATGCAAGGAAAGCATTGATTGGTAAATAACGAGAAAATTACCATATTAATCTACATTATGTAAAATGCAGAATACGTGGGTGATGCTTCAGGTCGAGACCCTTCATCGCGACCCGAAATGTCACCCATTCCTTCTCTCCAATGATGCTGCCTGTCCCGTTCAGTTACTCCAGCATTTTATGCCCATCATCGATGTAAAGCAGCATCTGCAGTTCCTTATTACAACAAATGCAGAATGTTTGCCGATAATATTCTATTACTACATTGGTCTTAGTTTAAATGCTATCATAAATAGGTACTTAAATAAAAAATTCTGAGCAAAATCAATAAGCAAAGTACCAGAATTAAAGTTTTTTTGAATTACAGACAGCTTGAAAGGTGGCAACCTGACAGATATTTTTGGCAGTTGCCATATTTACAGTATTTTATCATATTTTCCTTTCAAAAGCTGTCCAGTACATTTTCATCATTTTGTGATCTTCACATTCTAGCTTTGAAAGGAGGACAAGTAAACTTTGCACTCCTGTTGTTTATTAGACTACCCTCCGATGAAATAATCCGTTTTTTTGTGTATCCACCAGCTGAGAACATTGCTCTTAATAGTTGTAACTTTTTAATATAAAATTAGAACTAGAAATGGTTTGAAAATGTGGTGTCCCCATTTTCATTTAATCTTTTTATTCTCGCCCAAATGTGTATTTTATTAGTTTCAGGTAACAAGGAGAATGCTGGGGATGACTCCTTTGACAATCACCCAGAAGATATTTAAACTAGCAGCCTATATGGCATGAATTTGGGAAGGACCAGACTCCTTTCATTTTCTTCCAACATCTGTTTAAACTTGACATATGCACCATGTCTAATATTCTGCATTTTAATACTAACCCATGGAGCCAAAATGCAGTGGTGGAAGTCCCGGAGGGGGGGGGGGGGGGGGGGGGGCAGGGGGCGACGCTCTGCTTGGAGAGGTGGGGGACGATCCCACCCCCCCCCCCCCCCTCCAGTTTTTGTAATCCGGATTTTAAAATCCAGTGAAATCTCCGCTTTCCGCAAGACAGTGGGGGTGGGACTGCTGATCGAGGGCGCCGATAGGCTGAGAGAGAAGTCGGTCAGCAGGCAATGGGGTGGGACATGATGATTCAGCGTGATCATTGAACGAGAGAGGAGTAGGGATGGGTGGGACTGAGGATAAAGCACAGTGATTGAAGGAGGAAGACGTGCCAAAAGACCCGTGGCATAGACCTGCGCCTCATCCGCAGCCAGGATTGATCCCAGCTCTCCGGTGCTGTCCCGACCCCACCCGAGTGTCCTGTCCCCCCCCCCCCCCCCCAATGGGTGGCCAGAGGCATCGGGAATCAGACAGGAGCTGTGCCCCCAGCCAGCGCAGAGAAGCAGCGTTAAACCCAGCTGAACTTTGCCTGTCCCGCCAGGTTAACCTACAGCCCTGCCTGGACTTGCGGGAAATATGCGAAGCAACGCTGGTGTCCCGTCAGTCCAGGCAGGGCTGTAGGTTAACCCGGCGAGACAGGCAGAGTTGAGCTGCATTTAGCGCTGGATTGAGCCTCCGAAGACTCGCGCGTGTGTGTGTGTATGCGCGTGCGGTCGCCAAGAAATTATGTCCCCCCCCCGTCCCCCGGTCCCCTCCATATTTTGATAGCGATTTCCGTGCCTGCCAAAAATGGGCCTATTGTAGCCCACAATATGATTTTTAGTGAGTTATTATTTAGAACCAGTAGCCGTTTCACACATGTTGAACTCAGACATTTTTGTGACATATCTTTGGAGAGATTAATTTATATTTGTACCGAGTGCAATGATTTGTAAAAAAATAGGCAAGGAACCTTTACCATATAGTTGTGCAGCAGAAATTATTCTCTTATGTCAGAGCTAAAGAGGAAATGGTGAAAAAACGAAACCAGAAAAGGTAAGTGCTCATTTCACTTTAAATGTTTTTTCACGATGGCGCAGCGGTAGAGTTGATGCCTTTCAGCTCTGGAGACCCTGGTTCAATCCCGAGTACTGGTGCGGTCTGTACGGAGTTTGTACGTTCTCCCCGTGACCGCGTGGGGTTTCTCTGAGGTCTTCCATTTCCTCCCACACTCCAACGACGTACAGGTTTGTCAGTTAATTGACTTGATTAAAGTGTAAAGATTGTCCCTAATGTGTGTGGGATAGCGTTAATGTGCTGGTCGGCGCAGACCTGGTGGGCCAAAGGGCCTGTTTCCGCGCTGTATCTCTAAACTAAACTAATAGGTACTCTAGGTAAATGATAATGAACTGACAAGAGAGTCACACTTTGACCGTAACTGTGTGATATATAATTGGAGCTTAATTAAGTCAGGGAGCCACTTTCCTTTTGCACAGTGATGATTTTTGGTCAGAAGGATGCTTTCTACCATTGGCACAATTCACCTGAGAAATAGCGCAATCAGCTTAATGAAAAGTTGATTATCAGGAATACGATGTTTAACTATTTTATTGTAATTCTCATGTAGAAATAGCCTCAGTTCAAAGATACAAATGCAGTTATTAAATCATTCGTGAAGAACATGTGGTTAAATATTAAGATAATCTGATGTAAAAATGTAAATAGTTTTACAATTGTCCCATCAATAGGTTAGAACATATCCAGAATGACTCCAGTATCATTACAATGACCATAATATTCTAATTAGCATGAATTGTTGGATGTCTATAAATTGCACGGATTGGATATTTCTCCAAGAGAGAGGTGTGGCATGGTGGCGCAGTGGTGGAGTTGGGGTCTTACAGCATCAGAGACCTGGATTTGATTCTGTAGATTGGTTATTGCATGTGATCGAATCAGAGTAATGTATTAACATTAACTCTACATTACTGTACACTTTATATTAACACTCACTTCCCATATTACGTAGTTACACCGGTGGTAGAGCTGAGCTAACAACGTATTGTACTGCACCACCATGACTGATGATTAAAGCTGTCTTTGATCACCAGACTGTGTCTGTACAGCTCTGTACATGTTTACAGATCCTACTACTTATGTCAGTATGGAGTTTGAATGTTCTCCCTGCGATCACATGGGGTTTTCTCAGGTGTTCCGGTTGCCTCCCACATTCCAAAGATGTACAGATTTGTAGGTTAATTGGCTTTGGTAAAAAAACAAAATTGTAAAATGTCCCCAATGTGTAGGATAGTATTAGTGTATGGAGTGGTCACTGGTCGGCGTGGACTTGGTGGGCCAAAGGGCCTGTTTCCGCATGTATCTCTTAAGACTAAACTGGGTAGTTGATGCCAAAAGTACACAGTTTTTGTTTATCTATATTGCTACAAACTATTAATTTCTAAGCTTCCTGCAAATCTCATTCATATATGCCTCAACTGTATCTTTTGAGAAAGTAAATCAATGTAAATAATCAGTCTAAGCATATGAGACATACAAATATCATAAAGGTATTTAAAAATAAAAGTGTTCTTCTTCATAAGGGCATTATTGAAAAATCCTTAAATAAACATGAGAAAAGAACACCTTCCTGTTACAGCGAAATATCCTACATTAACTGCATTCATCCTGAGTGGGAATGATTGTAGGAAATGTTTTTTCATGGCCTTCAACTTTGGAGTTTGGCCACTATAATGATGCAAGGTGTAACTAAGTAATGAGACAAAAGACAAGTGCGAAAGAACAAGGAAACAAATTCATGTGTGTGAATTTTCTCAATCTTTTGTATAATGTTTGATAGGTAAACCAATCTTTTTCAATATATAAACTCAATGGATGAATTTCATAATGGCAAATATTATTTTAGTCCTTAAATCTCATATTTGAAGAAATTCAGGTGCCAAGATTGCTAACATTTTCCTCTTTGCAACAGCACATTTTCTTTCCTTTCCAATGGAGTCCCATTGATTTAGGCTCAGCATATGTGCATGTTACTGTTCATTTCTCACTGAGATCATACTGAATCAATAACAATTCTTTAATTTAGATTTACACGTCCCATTTTTTCACATGAAGTAATGAAAAGAAAAGTCATGAAATTCACCCAAAAATTGTGCATGCTGGAAACTGAAATAAAAAACAAAAAATTGGGGCAACATTTGGTTTCTTGAGCTGCAGTCATGAAAAGATAACAGTTAATGTTCCAGCACAAGACCCTAAGGATGTTGGTCTGATAAAAGGTGTTGAAGGTCAACCATTAACTCGCTTTCTCTTGCCAAACAAAAGTTGTGTACAGATTTCTGAAAGTGAAACATTTATTGTTTGCAAAAATTCAATTATGCTTAATATTTAAGCGTGAGAAAAGCTTTGCACTGTACCTCAGTACCTGTGACAATAATACATCTCACAAGCCCACGCCCCCCCCCCCCGCCTGACCATGGGTGATGCATCCTAGTTGGTGGCTGCTTGCTCCAAACCTCGGCTTGTGGCTGAAGAGACCAATGCAGGAGTGACAGACTCTGCGGCAAAGGTCACATTTGTGTGTGGTTTCTGGTTTGTTGAAGTTGCTGCACGCCTTTCTGCGTGCCTGTTTGTCTGCCAATAATACATCTAAACCTAGTTTACATGTATAAATCAATTGATTTATTATGTTGGTTCTATGTTTGTGTATATATACACACATATACATATATACACACACATATATATATATATATATATATATATATATATATACACATATACATGCATATATAAGCATACACATACTAGACTAAGTGGGACCCACTGGGTCCCAGCTTCACACGGGACGGCTGATCCCCCAATGCAATATTCCACCAATTCCAATATTGCTGGCCAGTGGTGCGGGCTTTCTGGAGTGCTAGTATGTGTGTTGTGGGTCAAAGGGACTGGTTTCCAGAGGGCTAATATGTACATTGTGGGCCAAATGGATTTTTGGGCTGGCAGCTCAGTCACTCTGGCCAGGCAGCATTTTAGAACCAATAGTGACACTTTTTGCAAACATTTTAGAACCAATAGAAACACTTTATGCAAGCATTTTAGAACAAATAGAGACACTATTTGCAAGCATTTTAGAACCAACAGACACCTTCTGCAAGCATTTTAGAGCCAATAGAGACACCTTCTGCAAGCATTTAAGAACCAATAGAGACACGATGACACTAAGCTGGGGGGTAGTGTTAGGTGTGAGGAGGATGCTATGAGGCTGCAAGCTGACTTGGATAGGCTGGGTGAGTGGGCAAATGCATAGCAGATGCAGTATAATGTGTATAAATGTGAGGTTATCCACTTTGGTTGCAAAAACAGGAGGGTAGACTTATCTTAATGATGGCAAATTAGGAAAAGGGGAGATACAACGAGTCTTGGGTGTCATGGTACACCAATCATTCAAAGTAGGCATGCAGGTGCAGCAGGCAGTGAAGAAAGCAAATGGTATGTTAGCATTCATAGCGAAAGAATTTGAGTATAGGAGCAGGGAGGTTCGACTGCAGTTGTACAGGGCTTTGGTGAGACCACACCAGGAGTATTGCGTACAGTTTTGGTCTCCAAGTCTCAGGAAAGACATTCTTGCCATAGAGGGGGTGCAGAGAAGGTTCACCAGACTGATTCCTGGGATGTCAGGACTTTCATATGAGGAAAGACTGGATAGACTTGGCTTGTACTCGCTAGAATTTAGAAGACTGAGGGGGGATCGTATAGAAACTTACAAAATTCTTAAGGGGTTGGATAGGCTAGATGCAGGAAGATTGTTCCCGATGTTGGGGAGGTCCAGAACAAGGGGTCACAGTCTAAGGATAAGGGGGAATTCCTTTAGGACTGAGATGAGGAAAACATTTTTCACACAGAGAGTGGCGAGTCTCTGGAATTATCTGCCACAGAAGGTAGTTGAGGCCAGTTAATTGGCTATATTTAAGAGGGAGTTAGATGTGGCCCTTGTGGCTAAAGGGATCAGGGAGTATGGAGAGAAGGCAGGTACAGGATACCGAGTTGGATGATCAGCCATGATCATATTGAATGGCGGTGCAGGCTCGACGGGCCGAATGGCCTACTCCTGCACCTATCTTCTATGTTTCTATGTTTTTGCAAGCATTTTAGAAACAATAGAGACACCTTCTGCAAGCATTTTAGGACCAATAGAGTCACTTTTTGCAAGCATTTTAGAACCAATAGAGACACTTTTTGCAAGCATTTTAGACCCAATAGGGACACTTTTTGCAAGCATTTTAGACGCAATGGGGACACTTTTTGCAAGCATTTTAGACCCAATGGTGACAATTTTTGCAAGCATTTTAGAACCAATAGAGACACTTTCGGCAACCATTTTAGACCCAATGGAGACACTTTCGGCAACCATTTTAGACCCAATGGAGACACTTTCGGCAACCATTTTAAACCAAATAGACACATTCTGCAAGCATTTTAGAACCAATAGAGACACTTTCTGCAAGTATTTTAGACCCAATAGACACTTTCTGCAACCATTGTAGATCCAATAGACACTTTCTGCAACCATTGTAGACCCAATAGACACCTTCTGCAACCATTGTAGACCCAATAGACACCTTTGGCAACCATTGTAGACCCAATAGACACCTTCGGCAACCATTGTAGACCCAATAGAGACACCTTCTGCAACCATTGTAGAACCAATAGACACTCTTTCAGCAAGCATTTTAGAACCAATCGAGACACTCTTTCAGCAAGCATTTTAGAACCAATCGAGGCACTCTTTCAGCAAGCATTTTAGATCCAATCGAGACACTCTTTCAGCAACCATTTTAGAACCAATCGAGACACTCTTTCAGCAACCATTTTAGACCCAATAGAGACACTTTCTGCAAGCATTTTTGACCCAATAGATACTTTTTGCAACCATTTTTGACCCAATAGGCACACTTTTTTGCAAGCATTTTTGAACCAACAGACACACTTTTTGCAAGCATTTTTGAACCAACAAACACTTTTTGCAAGCATTTTAGAACCATCAGACACATTTTGCAAGCATGCTAGAACCAATAGACACTTTATGCTAGCATTTGTGAACCAACAGACACTTTTTGCAAGCATTTTTGAACCAACAGACACTTTTTGCAAGCATTTTTGAACCAACAGACACTTTTTGCAAGATTTTTGAACCAACAGACACTTTGTGCTAGCATTTTTGAACCAACAGACACTTTTTGCAAGCATTTTTGAATCAACAGACCATTTGCAAGCATTTTAGAACCCCATTAAGGGCACTCACAGTTGAGTAGACATGTATTCAGAGCTCAGAGAGACGTGACTCAGTCTCTGCAAGATGGAGGAAGCCAGAGAGATGGCTTCCTCCATCTTGCAGAGACTGAGTGAGGCACACCACTTCCTGGTTTATAGTCCCTCTCCCTCCCTCCAGCAGGGGCAGCAGAGAGAATGGGGATTTAAAAAAAAAAACATTAATATCTCTCTGATTTTTCATCGATGGGAAAAATCCTCTGGTCCTGGAAGGCGGATGGGGGCTCTGAGTGAGCTGCCCAAATATGACGGACATAGGTGGCGGCGTTCTCTCGGAAATCACAGCACAGCGAGGCAAAAGCAGTCAAATCAGACTTTTAGTAATATAGATAGATAGATAGATAGATAGATAGATAGATAGATAGATAGATAGATAGATAGATAGATAGATAGATAGATAGATAGATATGTGTTAAAGAAGGAACTGCAGATGGTGGAGAATCAAGGGTACACAAAAGGCTGGAGAAACTCAGCGGGTGCAACAGCATTTAATGAGCGACGGAGATAGGCGACGTTTCGGGTCGAGCCCTTCTTCCACGTATATAGATAGATAGAGGGAGAGAGGGAAGGGGGAGAGGGGAAGAGGGGGAGGGAGAGAGATTATAATTTGCAGAAGCATTTATAACAATAGTTATGAATAGAATGCATAGGTAAAAAAGACACCACTATATTTTTCTTACTGCTGATACAATCAACACCATGTGAGCATTGTTCCACCATGTGGGCTGAGCTGTTGAGTATTTCCAGTACTTGGCATTTTTATTTCAGATTTCCAACATCTGCAGTTTTATTTTGATTATCATGCTTTACACTGGCTGGCAGAAAATGAAGCAATTTCTTTCTTTTCAGCTTTACATCAAGCAGATGGCCTTTTGGATTATTCCCAGTGAAAGAGATGAGAATGCAATCAATAAGCCAAGGCTGACTTTAACAAGCAAGATTACACGTGTACTTTTTGAGGTTATGCAGCCAAAACAACTAGAGTTCACTATAGTTTATGAACTATTTCTCTTGCACCTTTCGTAGTTCATTCATTTTTATCAATCTTCTAACTTTACATAATTATATATTTTTTGCCGATCGTATGATATGGTATTAGTTATTTTTTTCTTTGGATCGTTCTGTTGAATTCTCTCATGTTAGTTAAAATTATTATTTGCATTGTAACTTCATCAAAAAGGAACGTTTAATGCTATGCTGAAGACCTGAAAGATTTTAGAAAGAATATTCACATCCAAATAAGGTTGTGCATGATCTTATTGTACTCTGCTTCATCTTTTTTTCATTGTTGTAGGTGAATATATTGATGATGCGGGGAAGTGCCACTACTGTCATTCCCATTGTGTTAAATGTTCTGGCCCAGACAAAGATGAGTGTATTAGTTGTGCTGTTCCAAGGTGAGTCCTTTTGACAATATCGCCTATGTCTTCCTGCTTTACTTGGTAATAGATAGAAAGCAAACCAACTCATAAATTACAACTGGAATAAATAACCAGCCAGCATCTATGGGGAGAAAACAGTGTTGATATTGAAGGTTGTTAAACTTTCATCCAAACTGTGTTGTTAAAAATGTAACTGTGCATTGACAAGTTTGAGGGCTGGGAAGCTGGTGGGGATAGGGAAAAGCAAGAATAATAAATAAGTTTTGTGGTAGGGGAGAGAACATGAAAGAATAAGCAGCAAAAGTGTAATGATGGTACAGTGACCTAATGGAAAGATGATGGACTATTTCCTAACTTTACGTTGAACTTCTGTGAGATAGACGGCCAAGCTGAGTAGTAGATAGAGATTTACAGTGTCATTCAGTGGAAAGGGTGGGGTCACCTTTTCTAACTGAAAGGAATATTTTGCAAAGTGATCGTGAACTCTACATTTGATATCCAAAATCCAAAATAATTTCCAAGATAATATTATTAGAGCACTATAAATCTCAGTTTCACTATACATGAATATTTGGGACATTTCAATATAATGAAGGGAGGAGGCCGAAGTTTAGATGTTGCATCTTCTGAACCTTTTGTGAGTTTAGTTATGGGCTATGGGCATCACTGGTAGGTCAGCATTTGATGTTCATCCATGTTCTTAAGCAGTGTGGTGAGCTCCTACAGTTCACGTAGTGACGTACTTGCACAGTTTCTTTTGGTGGAGAGTTCCAGTATTTAGACCTGTATGGAATATGGGTTTAGGAAAATGTGTCCTGGGATATAGATTAGGGCAGTGTGGTGTGCATATTCAGTTGAAATAGGTGATTTGCTTGGTGGTTTCATGGTACAATTGGCTACAATAGAAATAAGGGGGAATGGTGCAGAGAGTCTGGAAAGTTAGTTTAACAAGAGGATGTAGTGCATCTGAAATGGAATTGAAGGAACAAATATTAACCTATGAGTAATTAAATATATATTGTTGAGGGCCCTGTTGATTATGGCAAAGGGGAATCCTGATTTCATGGAAGGGAATACTTCCCAAAATTTTTTTATAGAATCTAGTGAAAATGATAATTTGGAGATAGATAGATGAAAAAAGGAATCAACTCCTTACTACAATCAAAATGGGAGGACGAAGTTGCAGTTGTAAGAGTTACCAGGTATAGTAATGAGAAACTGGAAGCTATTAGGAAGCAGATGAGGAGAAATTTCTTTAGTCGGAGGATAGTGAATCTGTGGAATTCTTTGCCACAGAAGACTGTGGAGGCCAAGTCATTTTTAATGGTCCTGTCCCACTTGGGCGACATTTTAGGCGACTGCAGGAGACTATGCAGTCGCCACATGTTCGCGGGTGCTTGCCGGTAAGTCGCCTTCATGGTCGTCGGGAGTTTCCGCATGTTGAACTTGTTGAAAAATTAGCGCGACTAGAATGAAGCCACCACGGAGAGTAGCGAGAATTCTCGTGCCGTGGGTGGGTCATCAGGAGGTCCTAGTGGGTTGCCAGGAGGTCGAAGGTTCTAGTAGGTTGTAGTCGGTGCTGACCAGTGAATTTTATTGGGAAATAAAAATGTAAGCGGTAGTTTTCAGAACCAAGGAAAACCGACCGGTAATGTTAATGTCTGCCGAACTTCACAGCCATGTATATCTGGCTTTTTAAAAGTTGTCCCCCCTCCCCCCCCCTTTTAAAGGACTTACCGAACACTGTGCTTTAGCCGTCTTAATTACAGCGCCAACTTTCCTGTTCATCGCGGTGTGTCTGTACCACGTTGGCTTTGCACCGTGTGAATTTCACTCAGACAGCGCTCCCCCACTTGCCCTGTCCCCCGACTGCATAACGGGCTGGTGAAGCAAGGTGTGTGTGTGTGTGTGTGTGTGTGTGTGTGTGTGTGTGTGTGTGTTTTTCACTCTGACAGTCGCCGTTCCAGGTGCCAGTTGTTCAGGCAACTGCCGGCAACTTAATAGTTGAAAAATTAGGGAGTCCCTGTCCCATGTAGGCGCCTGCAAAATCGCCTACGTGGGACAGGCCCATAAGGCAGAGATGGATAGAATCTCCATTCGTACAGGGGTCAGAGGTTATGGGGAGAAGGCAGGAGAATGGGGTTAGGAGGGAGAGATAGATCACATGATTGAATGGCAGAGTAGACTTGATGGGCCAAATGTCCTAATTCTACTCCTATTCCTTATGATCTTATGAGTTTAATTCTCTAGAATGCATGTATCTTTTCTAATGCTGGCAAGCACCGGTGGGAAGAATGCAGCATGTTGGATTGGCTTGAGCCTCTGGCACAGATGAAGGGTGTCCCTGGCACAAGGGAAGTGAATGTTAGCGTGCGGCTCCAAAACACACATGTTGTAAGAGTTTGCTCTGCGACATGCCTATGGAATGTCTCTGAGGTTGTGTGAGTGCTTGCGTGTCAGTGGGGATAAGAGGGATGAAACATAATCGGAGCAGGATGATACTGGCCCAGAGCTTGTGCAAGGTTTGCAACTTAGCTGCTCCTAATCGTTTATTGACAATATGTTCCAAAATATTTCTACTCCCTCCTCAGTTGGCATAACCAGTATGTTCTCATAATTTTAAAAAGCTCAAGTAATGACAGAGAGTGTCCAACCTACAGCAGTGTGTTAGTAACTTGCACACAATATATATTCGTCTTGACTGTGTTAAAATGACTGCCTGAGTAAATTGCTTTTACGATTTGGTTTAGTTTAGAGATACAGCACAGAAACAGGCCCTTCGGCCCACCGTGTTCGTGCTGACCAGAGATCCCCGCACACTAACACTATGCAACACACTAGGAACAATTTACAATTTTAACAAAGCTAATTAACCTAATTTGGGGGTGGAAGATTGCAACCTTCACGTGGTCCGCCCTGTTTTGACGAATGCAATCAACACGGCATGCACAATCAAATAAGATCAAATAGAGCAAGTTGGCCTACAACTTTAGGCTGTGCACGCCATGCGCACGAAGAAGAAGAACCTAATTTGGAGTGTGGGAGGAAACCAAAGCACCCTGAGTAAACCCACGCAGATCACGGGCAGAAGATACAAACTCCATGCAGACAGCATCCATAGTCAGGATCGAACCTGGGTTTCTGGCGCTGTACGGCAGTGACTCTATCAGAATCAAATTGAATTGATAGCTATTTAGGCATGGCTGCATTTT
Organism: Raja brachyura; assembly: GCA_963514005.1. Next base: position 56,293,056 of record OY740783.1, read on the forward strand.
GAAAGACCTTCAGGATTTTTCATAGACTTGCAGACAAACTTTAGACAGCATGATTCTTAAACCAGTGTCACCCTCACTCTCAGAAACCCTGGCTTGGAAGGTGGTCTCTGCTGAAACATGACACAAGTGACACCTTGTGGCCTACTGGTGTATTACAGTAGTCAAGAACACCTTCACTGACAACATGGAAAATCTTTAATTTTTCGAGAGATTTTTGCCTTTCCATCTGGAAGGGATCCTTTTACAGTGCCCCCAATTGTGCAGATATTCATAGAGGGCACCTAAACCCATTTGATCAACAATGCCCACTCAACGCCTCCTTCCCTTTTTCCAAGGGTCTCTCTCCCTTTTTCTTTCTTCCCCGTTTCCATTTATTATCCATCAGCCTCCATCTCTACATTCCGTCTGTCCCCTTGTCCACCTAGTTCCATCTGCCCTTCAATCCCCCCTCTTCATCTGATTCCATCAATCCCATCCCTCCATCTTACCTCTATATACTGACAATCTTGCCTCTACACTCTCAGTCCTGATGCTGGGTCTCAGCAACCGAGTTCCTTCAGCAATTTAGCTTTTGCTCCAGATTTCAGCGTTTGGATTCTCTTGCATGTCCTCACAGAAAACTCCCAGGCAACATCTTTCAATGAGTGCCTCTGTGCAAGGAAGCTGCTTCCTTTGTTCATAGTTCTTCAACAGCCTGTGCTCTTATCTCTCTCTTGAGGTTGACTCTTCCAAACCACCTCGGCAAGGCCAGCAGCATTATCAAAGACGAGTGCCACCCTGGCCACTCCCTCTTCTCCCCTCTCCCATCAGGCAAAAGACACACCTCCAGTTTAGGGACAGTTTCTTCCCTGCTGTTAAAAGGCAACTGAATCATCCTACCACAACCAGAGAGCCTTGCTGAACTACAATCTATCTCTTTGATGACCCTTGGACTATCCTTGATCGGACTTTGCTGCCTTTACATTGCATTAATCGCTATTCTCTTATCACGTATCTATACACTGAAAATGGATTGATTGTAATCGTGTATTGCCTTTCTGCTGACTGGTTGGCATGCAACAAAAAAGCTTTCCACTGCACCTCAGTACACGTAGAATAAACTAAACTAAACTAAACTAAACACCCACAACCATTTGAATTTCCATCAGTGTATCGTGCATTCATTTCTTGCCAGAAGTCCCCAAAGGCCGAATGAGTTCTGGCTGCATTGTGACATGGGCCTATATGAGAGCTATTTCCTGAGGTTACTGCCATGAGGAAAGGTGCAAGAAACTCACCCTCTAGCACCTGCTGTTCCTGAACCGCAGCATCATTACATGAGAAAGCCTGCTGGCTCTGTTTTGGAACTGGCACTGTTTTTTAAAAAATATACTGCATCAAAACTGTCCCTTTGGACCATTGATCCCACACCAACTGGCAATCACCTGCTCACTCTAGTTTATGTTAGCCCACTTTATCATCCACTCTCTACACATTTAGGTCAATTTACTGTGGTCAATTAAGCTGCAAACCCATGCATCTTTGGAATATGGGTGGACACTGGAGCACCCGGATGAAGCCCACGTGGTCACAGGGAGAACACACAAACTCGATACAGACAGCATCCACGGTCAAGATCAAACCTGGGTTTAATTCTGAATGTTGTTAAGATGACCTAGACAAATTTGTGGGGCACACGGTGTAGCAGCAAATGCTGCTGTCTCGCAACTTCAGTGACCTGGGTTTGATTCAGACCTCCAGTGCTGCTGGTGCGGAGGAAAATGTGAGTTTTCTCATTCCAAAGACACACTGGGAGGGTAAATGAAGTCTCACTGCAGGTAAATAGCAAAATTATCTAGAGAATAAGTTAGGGAGTGTTCAAGAGTGAAGAAGTTGCAGAGGCATAGGGAATAAGGAGCAGTGGGAATCATGATGGAGTTTCTCTGGTGCAAACCAGTACGGTCTCAATGAGCCAAATGCTGCCATCTACTGTTGTCAACATTATGTAAAATGCATGACTTCCATCATGCTATATTAAAATCATAATATACCTGTAGTGGCTCTGTAATCATGGAGACTCCCTGATTCAGAAACGTGAAATGTAGTCATTTGTTTTTTAATGAGTCCTTTTTTTTAATCTTGCTTATAGGGTCTTGGACAATGGTATTTGTGCCACAACCTGCCCGCCTGGTAAGTTTGCCTATAATGGCCAGTGTCACCCGTGTCATCACACCTGCAAGGAATGTGTTAGAGGGGAACCTAATGACTGCACGTCTTGTGATAAAGGTGAGCTAACAGCAATTATAAAAATAAATTAATCTTCAAACACTCGCTCATACAAGCAAGCATACAGCCCATAATCAAGGACTATGATACTATAAACAGACATGCTCCCAAGAACATTTAAAATTTAAATAACCATATAACCATATAACAATTACAGCACGGATACAGGTCTTCTCGGCCCTTCCAGTCCGTGCCGACCATTTATTTTCCCCTAGTCCCATCTACCTGCACTCAGACCATACCCCTCCATTCCCTTCCCGTCCATATACCTATCAAATGTTGTCTATTCAAGGTTATTAATAGTAAATCAGATCTTGGCATCACTGACTAATAGTGAGATTGATTTTATCACAAATATGTTCCTGGCTTTCAAACAATGATGGATGTAATTACCATTTTATCAGTCTATGTTCCTGGGAGGAATCCATGAGAACATTGATTCATAAAGTTATTTCCCTTGAGTAGATTGCTTGATAATGAAGAGTTGTTTCTTTGTATGTATTTTGGCGGAGAAATGACTGATCTGAATTAGGTACCCAAGCAATTGAGCATGTCCATCAAATAAAATTATTGCTTCCAATCCATCATCACCTTTAAGATTCCACAGATACCTCAACAGTGATAACATATTTATTTCTTCTAATGATCCTGAAGAAATAAGCTGGGGAGGGTGCAGAGAAAGTTTATGAGGATGTTGCCGGGATTCCAGGGCCTGAGCTTTAGGGGGAGGTTAGGCAGGCTAGCATCGTACTCCTTGGAGTGCAGGAGGTTGAGTGGTGATCTTATAGAGGTGTACAAAATCATGAGGAAAATGAATAGGGTGAATGCACAGAGTTATTTTCCCAGAATTGGGGAACCAAGAAGTAGGTTTAAGATGAGAGGGAAAATATTTATTAGGAATCTAGAGAGGTGACTTCTTCATACAGAGGGTGATGAGGATATGGAACAAGCTACCAGAGGAACTAGTTGAGGCAGTCAAAATAATGACTTTTCAAATACTTTTCGGCAGGAATATGGATAGGAAAGATTTAGGGAGATATGGACCAAATGTGGGCAAATGGGGCATCTTGACCGGCATGGACAACTTAGGCCAAGGGACCTGTTTCCATGCTGCATGACTCTATGACTCCAAATAAATCCCTGATATAAATCCCTGATTTAATAAATGTGATCAATTCAATACCCTATCCTAAATTTCAGTACTAAGTACTGAAGAGGTGGGTAAAAGAAACCTCAATTCCATTGTGCAGTCGTAGGTGCTCTGTGCTTGGCAGTTAATGGTTCGTTTGGAGGCAAATATTGCTTTTCTGGAAGTCCCTATCATGTTTTTCATATGAAGCCAGTATTTGTATTCAATGCAACTTTTACCCCAGTTAAAGCTAAAAAAAAATTCACATTTTTATTTTCTCCACAGATAAATTCATGATTGATCGTTACCTTTTTAAAGGAGAATGCAGAGAATATTGCCCTTCATCTTATTACCCAGCATCTGATAAAACGTGCAAGTTGTGCGCCAGTAACTGTGAGGTGTGCGTGAGTAGCACAGACTGTAAAAGGTGCTCCGCTGGCTACTACCTCACAAATGAAGGATGCCAAGAGTTAAACTGTAAACATGGTAAGAAACAAAAGGATTTTTTATGTACAGTATGAAGTTAAAACTCCTCTAGAAACACCCAGTACAATATAATCAACAACAGCTGCCAAGCATTTAATTGAGGAAAATAGATTTGCATGAAAATATGTAAAGTATGATCTGACATTAGTTATAATTATGAACGGTAGATAGAAAACATCTATTCAGTCAAAGATGTTTCCAAATATGATTCAAATGATATCGTCAACTCCTATTTGTGCAAGAGTCAGTGGAAGGAGGGATCTTAAGAATGGATTATATTAGAACTGCCTCTCCGTCATTACAATTACATTAGGTTATTCAAATGAAATGCGTATACCATATGTGTGAACATCTAATGTGCGCATGATTGCAGTGGCAATAATACTTTTATTGAATAGTCCATTAGCATTTATTGTTAGACATAAATGCCGCATTTCCACATTCAACATTAAAGTGACGTAGAAAGTGGTTCCCTTCTAAATATTTTCTTAACAGCAGGAATGCATTAACATTATCGCTCACACTTTATATTAGCAATAAAAGCTGCATTTCCATTCCACAGGTACATTTACAGATCCCAACCAAGAAGAATGTGTGCAGTGTGAAACAGGATGTGAGAAATGTTTATTAGGTAAGCTGTAAAATAAAATGATGTGGAAATTACAAATGGAGAAAAAAGCTGCTTTGCCCAACTTGTTTTACTCCATTATTAGCAACGTAGCTGCTGGAACGGCACTTTTGCATACTCTCGAGTCATCAGGCCCAGATATTCAAATATAAAGGAGTATAATATATTACAGCCTGCTTTCAAGTTACTTTGTTAGGAGGAATTTGTGACTGATGTTAAAATAAAATACGTTTGTTAATAGCTAAATCAGGAAGTGGTGAAGTGAATACTGGCCGTATAAAGAATATGAGGTGAAATTTCAGAATGGGTGCAACGTAATGGTTCTTTCATATCCCAATAGCTGCTCTTTATTCATTCTGCAGAATTCTTGAAATCAACATTCCTATCAATTTTCTCTATTCAAATAGAAATGATAATAGACAGTTTGCATTGAAATATATTTTGTTTTCCATGTCACACTATTAAGAAAAACTATATAAAAGATGTTTTTTTATAACTGTTTATAAAAAACAGTTCATTTTTTATATGTTTAACAGGTATTATTTTGAAAGGGCATTATAGTTCCTTAATCTTTTTTCTCTTGGAAGTGCTTACTGTTGTCCAAGAAGGAGTTTATAGCACATGCTGCCTCCCAATATCTCTCTCGATTCTCTATACAACAGGAGTGAACAGTGAGAACTGGTTGTTTGAGTTATATCTATTCACAGTCTCACATGGATTGGTAGAAATATTAAGCACAGAAGGAAACCATTCGATCCATTGTGTCCATGCCGTCAGAAATGAACAATTTTGGTGAATTCTACTCGCTGATTCTTGGTCAATAGCCCTTAGATTTTCAAATGCCAATAAAGTTACTTATTAAACGTGGTGAGGATTTCTAATCCTGTTCCCTTACCAAAAATAATATTTAGATATCAAAACTCAACAAATTATTTTTTTTCTCTCAATTTCACTCTAATCCTTCTCGTTATTAATTAAATCTATTACACTTATTACTGAACTCTCTGCAATGGAGAGGTCTACTTATGCTATTTTGGTTTCAAAATAATAATTTAAGAAATAGCAATTAATTTTATCTGCCCTTCAATGTCCTTTCTTCCAAAGAAGGCAATCCCATCTTAATCGGTCTCTACTCATGACTGTAGCCCTGGTAACATCTGCATATATCTATTCTCCATCTTCCATTATACAATCACATATTTTCTGTCGAATGGTGACCAGATTTTGCTGTCCATTCAGAAGTGCTCTAGCTAGTGCTTGCAACCGTGATCTTCTTGCTCTTGTGTTCAATTCATTGTGCAACAAAGGCAATAATCCCATTTGCTTCTTAACCACGTTATCAACCCACATCCACCTTCTTGAATCAGTAGATTCTTATGTCCAATCAAGATCCTTATGTGCCTTTATATTTCTTAGTATTCTACCATTTATTCAATATTTCATTTGTCCTCCCCAAATGCATTACCCCACACTTCTTCAGATCGTATTCAATTTGCCATCTTTGTACTTAACCAACATCTTCCTGTAGTCTAGAACTTCCTTCCTCGGTATTAATTACATAGCAAATTTGGATATTAATGACACCAAACGGAGCACTCATGATCTAGTTGTTAATAAATAAATGTCAAGGCTGAACTAGATAATTCCTACTTTCTTCTTTCTGCTTTCTTCATGAATGGCAGCAAACTGACAGGGCAATAATTAGCAATAACCATCAATAATCAGAGGAATGTGCATTTTTTTACATGGCAGTACAGATTCCAATTTTGTTACTGTATTTGTCCAGCTTGGCTGGACCTGTGGCTCATTCCGGACCACTCCTTTTAGGCACCTCAGCTGGGATGATTACTTGTGTATCAAAGGGGGTGTAAGCAGTGGCAAGTAAGAATGTCATTGTTCTGTTGCTGCTATATATGACAATTAAACACTTTTGACTCTAGACGTAATGGATTATTTTATGCCACATGTGGGCAGACAGGGCCTAAGTTTAACTTCTCACCTTTAATAGAAACATGATGTAAATTGTACACCAAACCAAAAGGCAAAGAACATAACGGTGCATGCTCGAAGGGGCAAATGGCCTCTTCCTGTACCTAATTTCTATATGTACAGCCCTACCACTTCACAAAGTGACCGTCACTTCAACTTTTTTGAAATGTGATTCAATAGATTTGTCTGTTCACCAACGTTTGAAAACAAACTCTTGATGGCATTTGTATGCCATCTAGTGGAAAAACAGGGCAAATCTGTGTGAAATAATTTGAAAAAAGGCAAATGCTGAAAATTAGTAAGAACATTTGTAAAAAAAGAATGCGTAAGGGGAATTCAGGAATCTCAAAGACCAGTAATTATTTAATTATTGCTTCCATGTATCTAAGATAAGCAATAACATTCTAGGTGACTGGGTGCAGCAGTCAAAGTTCTGCTCTGGAATATCCAAACAGTTCTGGTTGACTGCACAGAAATATAGAAAATTAATAAGCAGAAGTCAAGTTGCAGATTGAATCCAGATAGAGTAAAGTTACTTTCTTAACAATTATATGGCACAAAAGCATTGTGAGACACTAATTGAAGCATGCATTGTCATTACACCATGCAGTTATTGTGTTCCTGATGTGTATCAGGATTTGTGGAATAGCAGCAAATAGAATGGCGTGTCTTGCATTTTTGTATTTTGCGTCTTTTGCCCATAGGGGAAGCAAGAACCAGAGGACATAGGTTTAAGGTGAGGGGGGAAAGATTTAGTAGTAACCTGAGGAGTAATTTTCTTATACAAAGGGTGGTGGGTGTATGGAATGAACTGTCGGAGGAAGTAGTTGAGGCAGGTACTATCACAACGTTTAAGAAACATTTAGACAGGTACAGTGCTACGAATAAAGTTCATTTACACTTCATCTCCGATGCTAGAGCATCTTACAGTAAAAAAAACTATTCAGCCCATCAAGGTGAGACTTTTCACAAACTGCTAGCAATCTTACTTATATTGAAGATCACTATGGTACGTAATTTACCATCTGAATTATAATTGGCTGTTTTCAATGCACCATAGAGAGGAGAAGATTATGGGTATTGTTAAAAATGTCAAAATTGTGTTGTCTAATCAAAACCATGCATCGTGCTTCTATGTTCTTAGAGTAAGGCAATGGTATCTGATACTATCTATGGAGAGAAGGCATACCATTATCATATCGAAAATGGGCTTTGAGAATAAAATTGGAAAGCTGATTTAAAGTTGGAAATCTGAAATAAAAACAGAACATTCTGGTACCACTCAGGTCCCTCAGATGCTGCCTGATAAGCTGTGTATTCTCGACATTTTCTCGACATTTGCTGTGTTTTTAATTATACAATTTAATTATTATACATGACGAGACTATTCCAGCACTCTTTTATGAATCTTTGTGGTTCAAAATCTTCACGCAGAGGGTGGTGGGTATATGGATCGAGCTGCCAGTGGAGGTGGATGAGGCAAGAACTATAACTAGAACTATAACAATATTTAAAAGACATTTGGACAAGTACATGGATAAGAAAGGTTTAGGGAGATATGGGCTAATCATGGACAGGTGGGATTAGTGTAGGTAGGGCATCTTGGTCAGCAGGGGGAAATTGGGCTGAAGGGCCTATTCCCATGCTTTATGACTATGACTCTTAAGTGTATTCATAGCAATTTTGCACAGTGTAACCCCTACAGAACAGAGGTCCTGTAAAAACATAGTGAAATAAAAGGTGGATCTGGTGTCCAAATCTATGCAAGTGTAATTCATTTCTGGTGATTATCAACTGGAACAGCAGGATAAAGTTTGTCTTTATGGAAGATTTCTCCAGAAAAGATGTAATCCCCATTGTTATCAGAATCTTGAACGGACCTCACACAAACTGATGACGTATTCCTGATTACCCAGTCTACCTCGTTGAGGGTCTTGCATTTTTTTCTATCTGCACTTTCCCTGTAACTATTGCACTACAAGAAAACCCTTATTATAACAGACCATAGGGGGTGGAATGGTGTCCGTTATTGCCGATTATCCGTTATAACTGAATAAGCTATTATCATTGTATGTAATTAAAATAAAGAACTGCAGATGATAGTTAATACACAAGACAGAATTTACAGGCGTAACTCAGCGGATCAGGCAGCAACTCTGGAGAACATGAATAGGTGATGTCAGGACCCTTCTACAGATTGATTTAGTCGGCTGAGTTACTACAGCACTTTGTGTCACTTCACATTAAAATGAGGCGCCGATGCCGCTCGTCTGCACCAGTGAGCTCTACTTCACCGGTTGAGCCGACGGTTGTTGCAGCTAACGTTGTAGCCCCCAATAGGACCCGCTTTCTTTAGGCCGCCGCTACGGGCAGGACGCACTCAGTCCCTCCCCTCTCACCCGTTGCTTTGTATGACCCCTCCCCCTCCGCCACTGTAGAGTATTTGGGTGTTTGGAACTGACTTAGAAGAACACTCAGATACAGGAGTAAACTAACAAGCTTCTTTATTCTAGGACAACACCTTGAGTCTCTCCCAGCGCATGCATCCCCTCGCACAAGACATAACGTATGCTAATTATATCACATACATCACGCTGCTCCCCCTTTAACTTGAGGGCAGGTAACACCATTTACATTATATACATTACACTGCTCCCCCTTTAACTTGGAGGCAGATAACACCATTTCAATTACATTAAGTATAATTGATTAACACACTGTTGCAAAATTATATTATTACAGTCCTCTTATATGACATCCTCATAACTGTAATAATCGTATCTAAACTTAGCACTTATAATGGTTCATTCCACTCACCTTCCTTAAACCACATACATGACCCCTTGCTTTATGTGTTATCATTTTCTGTTCCTTTATGTGTAAGTTGCGCACTCTTTCTAATCACTCTAGCTCTACCTGTATCTCTGCCTCTTCCATTTTTAAATATCCTAATCTAATTTGCAGATTTCTTCCTGTTCCTGATATTCTGCTAAAGTTAACATTTCCTCTGTTTCCATTCCTTATTTGTAAGTGGGATCTGACACATGACTGCGGGTTTTCATTTTCTAGCAGCTTCCTCTGTCGCTCAATTTCCTGGCGCTGCGTGTTTATCTGCTCTTGCTGTACAATAACATTGTGCAATGTGTAACCATTTGTCCATTGCTCAGTGAAGGAAGCTCCATGATGAACTATAGTGAAGTGTCCTAATCGCAATCGGTCCTGCATACTTTTGTCTCAACCGACAAGCCTCTCTTCTTTAGACTTTTCTAATAACAGCTTTTTGCTCATCGTCACACATTTATTTAACCGTTCTTTGTATCATTTAAGCCTTTTCTGTTGTTCATCAATTTGTCTTCTTAAATCACCTTTCTGGTTATTCATCAAGAAGTAGGATCTTTATTGTCTTTGCAATACAACAATGGCTTTGATTTGCGCTCTGCATAGTTTTCTTACTACATAAGCACGGTAATGAGACTGCCCTACAGCTGTTGTATATTTCAGTTTGAGGAAGTCTTTCCTATATCATTTAAGCCTTTTGTATCGTTTCAGCCTTTTCTGTTGCGCATCTATTTGTCTCCTTAGGTCTTTCCTGTACTAACTCTTACAAAGTACTGACTGAACTTTTACAGTAGCCCTCTTTTGCTTAATCCACTGCCTAACCACCAAACCCTTGTAGGCAGCCTGAATGGTAATAGTTGCATAACTCATTGACTGATATTGCACAAACTGGGAATGCTCTATTTTTCATGCTTTGTACCGTCGCTGGATCGAAATGACTGCTTGCCGCATAGCTCTGTAGCGTACCCTTGATCGGTAACCACGGTATGCAGCTTGCAGAGTGACTACAGCCGCCTTTTGCATCAAGACATTTTTTTCTTGTAATGCATATCATTAAGACTGACTTAATATGGCGTAGTGCCTTGATTTTCGCAACCAATTCTCTGGCTTTAATCCCACGGTAGAAGGCCTGAATACAAACCACTGCTTTTTTCAAACTATTATAATGTCTCACTTGGACATCTCTTATCTGGCAAGCTCTGTATCGTTGCTGTACAGCTATGGCAGACCAGCGTAGTTTCTTGAAATACTGATGCTGTTTATGCCTCTGATAATAAGTCTGTATGACCTTGGCAGATTTGTGCATGCACCGCAATTGCCTTCGAACAACCATTCCTTGGTAAGCAGCCTGAATCAGCACAACACTGCTGTGTACCTTCATGTAAGTCTTGCGATCACTTTCCATTTGAAGGTGTGCCTTATAAAGGGTTTTCACTATTATAGCTGCCAATCTCATTGCCCTGTATGGACGGTATACTCTGTGCCTTCTAAATGCTGTTTGTATTACCGTTGCTGCCTTCTGTTTGTTCCAGATCTCTCTCCGTACCTTCATACCCCTGAATGCAACTTGAATAGTTAGGGTTGCCCTCTGGATGGCAATGTCCCTTTGCATTTGACTTTTGTCCCTTTACCTTTGACCTTTGACCTTTTCCACTGGGCCTTTGTCACTTGGCACTTGACTTTTGTCACTTTGCCCTTGACTTTCGGCACTTTGCCTTTTACCTTTGGCCTTTTTCACTTGACCTTTATCACTTTGCCCTTGAATTTTGTCATTTTGCCCTTGACTTTTGTCATTTTGCCCTTGACTTAAAGTCTTTAGTTCAGGCTCCTTGCATTTTAATGCCTCCTTACACTCCTCGTACATTTTGTCTGTGGGCTTTGCTGGCAGCAGTATCAAACATAAGGTCTGATAACCCTCTCTTCCTAAGCCTAATATGACCCATGCTCTCTTCTTTTCCTCTGCAGCGATATCATTGGAAATGAAACAAGCTTCCAAGACATCAGTCCATTTCTCAAAATTACACCCAGAATCTAACTGGGGCACCTTTCCTACAATTTGAAAAGCCATGCTACCTGTTGCTATTCAGATGTACTATATTCTGTTCTCTCACTGTGTTTCCTGCACTGGACTTAATCCTTTTACACACTAAGAAGTGATCCAGTCCACTGACTATTACCAATTCTTATAATAATAGATGTATACTATTAACCAACATTTCATGTCAATAGCCATTAAGAACATTTTAAACCATATTCCTTCTATGCACACGGATTTACTATTAATAACAGTGACCAATGCATTACATTCACAGAGGGCTTTTATTATGAAGTATTTCACAGCTCCAGCTTGTGGCCTGTGGACTCTGGTGCATCCTCGACCTCTCGTGCTGTCCCCACTGGTACCTTTGCTGGTGGCCTCACCGGACCTCCACTTTTGCTGCTTTTGCTGGCTCCCGTGGGCTTCACCATTACTTTTGGTGCTGCTGGCTCGCTGACAAGTCAACTCCCGTTGCTCCGCTGACTTTCCTGCTGCTCGGCTCGTTACCGGCTCACTGGCACGCCTGGCTGCTCGGCTCGTCGGGACTGTGCCCTGCCGTCAGGGGCTGGGTAACCATTTCTCTCTCGGCCAGTCCCCTTCTCTTGCGCGACTGGCTTTCTCACTCAGCCCTAGTGCTGTGTGCTGTGTGCTTGAGTGCTGTGTCCTGCTTCTCTCGCATGGACCCACTCTTCGCTCGGGGCTGGATTTCCTCTCACATCCGGGCTTTCCCCGCTCTCGACCGTCTCTTGCGACTGTGTGCTGTGTCCTGTTTCTTTCTCGCGGTCGGCTTTCCCACTCGGTCGGTCCGCTTCTCTTGTGCGGCCTGACCCTCTTTTCTGCTCACGGTCGGGCTGACGCTGCTCCCAACCTGGCTTTCTCTGCTCGCGGTCGTCTCCTGCGACCGGGCCGTCTCTCACGACTGGTTTGCTTCTCTCGCGGAGGCTTTTTTTCCTCGGCCGGTCCGTTTCTCACGCGGCCGGCTTTCTCCCTCAAATGGGCTGACACTTCTCCCGGCCGGGCTTTCTCTCACGACCAGGCTGACTATGCTCCCGGCTGGGTTGACTCCCTTTTTGTCGGTGGCTTCTCCGGACCTGTCTGTGGCCTGGCCCTCACTCGATGTTGGTGGCAGCTCCTGGGCCTGGCTGTGGGCTACACAGCCCTGGAAAATGTCCAAAGTCAGTGGCAGTCACCGGACCTGTCCGTGGCCTACACGGTACATGGCCCTGGAACTCACCCGAAGTCGGTGGCAGCTGCTGGGCCTCTTCTGCCCCTTTGCCGTGGCTGCCCGGCTCTGGAAAGCGTTCCAGTTAAGTTGACACCGTTGCTGTCCGGCTGGTTAGGCTTCGAGCTTTCGGCTGCGTTCTTCGGTGACATTTACTTACTCTCCCACTTGTTTTCCTTGCTTCCTGTTCCGACCTTTCTTTTCTTTGGTGCCAATTCAAAACCATTTGGCGCCAAATCTTTTTGTTTAGTGCCGTTCCGCTTTGTTTCCAAACACAACCTCTTCTTTTTTAACTTTTGTTTCTCTTGACAGCCCTGCTTCTTTCCTTTTCTGTTCTTTTATCCTCGTTGCCTTGTTATCCTTGTTGTTTTGTTTTGGTGTAACAATTCACCTAAAACTTAGCTGTACAAAGATTATTCAGCTTGAGGAATTCAACAAAAAAAACTCAGTCTAAAATGTGTAACAATCCGAAGGACGACATCTTGCCACAACATAGAGATAGCCTCACAAACTCGCCGACTTGTACAGCTGATGTTTTAAACTACAGTCCCATGCTTAGAGGGATCTGCAGGCCTCTCAAGTCCAGCTCGCAAACAGCTGCGACACAATTCCGTATCTACTGTCTAAACAGTTAAACAATCCTGCGCGTTGCAAAACAGTCCTGCGGGTGAGTTCACAAACTCCATCCCATCCTCATCGCCAATTGTAGTGTATTTGGGTGCTTGGAACTGACTTAGAAGAACACTCAGATACAGGAGTAAACTAACAAGCTTCTTTATTCTAGGACGCCACCTTGAGTCTCCCCCAGCGCATGCATCCCCTCGCACAAGACATAGCATATGCTAATTATATCACATACATCACAGCCACCACCACCTCCTCCTCTCCCACAGTCGTCAACATCTTCCAAGGTGGAGTATGTCAGAGACTCCAGGGGAGAAGGAGGACGAGGTGGTGGTGGATGTGGGAGAGGCCGTGGACAGAGCAACTGGAGGAGGAGGAGAGAGCAGCCGAGTGGACAAAGTGATGGGAAAAGGAGGGGGTGAGAGGCCGAGTGGATAAAGCGATGGCCATTAGAAAGAAAGAGGGGGACTATCATTGGCTGGTCCATCCGTATAACTAAAATCTGTTATAATGGGGTCTGTTAGAGTCCGTTGTACTACTTGGTATACATGTATGGTTTTAATTGTAATCATGTATGGATATTTGACCTGGAAAGAATGCAAATAGTCCACGTGACAATAATAATAAATAACTAAATACTCCGAAATAACAATTTCTATAAAGTCTATAAAGAATGGGACTGGTGAAAAATGCGGACTCGACCTCTTGGTCGACCCTCTCGACCCTACCCCTCACTGCAGTACCAGTCAGTTGCAGTGCATCCTTGATATGCACTTAAAGGCCTGTCCCACTCTGGCGGGTTTAGGAGAGTATGAAAAAGTGTCATGTTGAAGACCTCCTTCGACTATGTAGAAGACCTCCTTCGATTATGTTGAAGACTAGCTTTGGCTAGCTTCGGGAAAATTGAACACCATATAGTGGAGAGTGAAGACAACCTCCTTCGATCTCCTTCGACCTCCCTTCGACTATGTTGAAGACTATCTACGACTACATAGAAACAGAGAAACATAGAAAATAGGTGCAGGAGGAGGCCATTCGGCCCTTCGAGCCAGCACCGCCATTCATTGTGATCATGGCTGATCATCTCCAATCAATAACCTGTGCCTGCCTTCTCCCCATATCACTTGATACCACTAGCCCCTAAAGCTCTATCCAACTCTCTCTTAAATCCATCCAGTGATTTGGCCTCTGCTGCCCTCTGTGGCAGGGAATACCACAAATTCACAACTCTCTGTGTGAAAAATGTTGTTCTCATCTCGGTCCTAAAAGACTTACCCCTTATCCTTAAACTGTGATCCCTTGTTCTGGACTTCCCCAACATCGAGAACAATCTTCCTGCATCTAGCCTGTCCAACCCCTTAAGAATGTTGTAAGTTTCTATAAGATCCCCCCTCAATCTTCTAAATTCTAGCGAGTACAAGTGAGTCTATCCAGTCTTTCCTCATGTGAAAGTCCTGACATCCCAGGAATCAGTCAGGTGAACTTTCTCTGTACCCCCTCTATGGCAAGAATGTCTTTCCTCAGATTTGGAGACCAAAACTCACCAAAACCCTGTACAACTGTAGTAGAACCTCCCTGCTCCTATACTCAAATCCTTTTGCTCTGAATGCTAACATGCCATTCGCTTTCTTCACTGTCTGCTGCACCTGCATGCCCACTTTCAATGACTGGTGTACCATGACACCCAGGTCTCGTTGCATCTCCCCTTTTCCTAATGAGTCACTATCTGCTGTACCTGCACGCCAACTTTCAGTGACCGGTGTACAAGGACACCCAGGTCTTGCTGTAACCCCCCCCCCACTTACCTAACCTAACCTAACCCCATTGAGATAATAATCTCCCACCTTGTTTTTGCCACCAAAGTGGATAACCTCACATTTATCTATATTATACTGCATCAGGCAATGGCCTGAGCATGCGCCGAACTGAGAGGCAGCAAGTCCTTGTAGCTCCGAGTTTTGTTTTAGTGTTTTAGCGTTTTAGTGTGTTTTGTTTAGTGTTTTGTTTAGTTTTGTTAGTTTTTTTGAAGGACAAGGATACAAGTCCTTGTAGCTCCGTGTTTTGTTTAGTGCTTTAGTGTGTTTGGTGCGTTGGCTGCTGCTGTTGCTGTGCACAGCATATGTAGAGTCGTGTATAGGAGGGATGAACTCCTGTGGCGACGGACAGCTTACGGAATAAAAAACCATATTGCGTCTGAGCTGAAGAAGCTGTTCCGTGGTTGCCGTGCAGGTGCCAGGCTAAGAGCCAGGCTAAGGGCCTGCAGGTGGAGATACAAGCCGTTTCTGCCATCGATCCTTATGGGGAACGTCAACTCATTCCCTAACAAGTGTGAGGAGTTGGAGGCCCTTATGAAGAACCAACGGGTCTACTGTGAGTGTAGTCTCATGTGTTTTACCCAGACGTGGCTGATGGACAACATCCCGGACTCCTGTGTGGATCTCCCCGGCTTCACTACGGTACGAGCAGATAGAGACCCGAAGGCGAGTGGGAAGATCAAAGGTGAGGGACTTGCTCTGCTTGTGAACAATAGATGGTGTAATCCAGGTCACATAACTGTGAAAGATAAGATCTGTTGTCGGGATATTGAGCTGCTGGCGGTTGGACTGAGACCTTATTATGTGCCGAGGGAGTTCTCCCACATCGTCGCCATTATTGTTTACATTCCTCCTCGAGCGGAGCCTGTAGTCGCATGTGACGTTATCCAAGAGACTGTCGTGAGATTACAGACCCGACACCCGGACGTACTCATTGCCTTATCAGGGGACTTCAATCATGTGAACATCAGCCCCCATTTGTCTGGCTTCTCACAGTATGTTGACTGTCCCAAAAGGCACAATAAGACTCTGGACTTGTGCAATGTCAATGTCAAGGAGGCCTATAGTGTCTTAGCCTTTCCACCGCTTGGCAAATCAGATCACAACCTGGTTTATCTAAGGCCTTCTTACAAACCCTGTGTACTGAGATGGCCTATAACCACCCGGTCTTTCAGAAAGTGGACACCAGAGGCCAGTGAATCACTGAGGGCCTGCTTTCAATGCACAGACTGGGACATACTGATGGAGCCACAGGAATGCAACAGCTGTATGGACATCGACAGGATGGCTGAATGCATAACGGACTACATCAACTTCTGTAGGGATGTTGTTGTGCCAGTAAGAAATATTTGTTGCTTTTCCAATAACAAACCTTGGATTACAAGCAACATCAAGAGCCTCCTAAACGAGAAAAAGGAGGCTTTCAAGGTTGGTGATCGGGAAAAAATCAAGAGGGTACAGCACCGCTTGAAAAGGAGCATGAAGCAGGCAAAAGGGGACTATAAAAGGAAGCTGGAGAAGAAACTGCAGCACAACAACATCAAAGAGGTGTGGAGAGGAATGAAGACCATCACTGGCTTCAAGGAGAAGAGAAGCCAGCCGTCAAGACATGTGGATAAGGCCAATGATTTTAACCTGTTCTATAACAGGTTTGATCTGGTTTTGATCCCCTCCCACCTCTACAGGTGCAGCCTCTCCCCCACCATCATCTCCACGAGGCAGCCCCCCCAACACCACAGCTGCAGCACCTCCTATGCCCTGGTAAAGCAGCTGGCCCTGATGGTGTATCTCCCAGGCTACTGAAAGACTGTGCGGCTCAGCTGGCGGAGCCTCTCCAGACCATTTTCAATCTGAGCCTCCAGTCAGGGAGGGTACCAGGTCTGTGGAAAACATCATGTCTCGTGCCGGTTCCCAAAGTAGGGAGGCCGACTGAGATCAACGACTACAGACCGGTGGCCCTCACATCCCATATCATGAAGACAATGGAGCGGCTACTCATTCATCTCCTGAGAACACAAGTCCAGCACGCACTCGACCCACTACAGTTTGCATACCAGGAGAACATTGGGGTGGATGACGCAGTCCTCTACATGCTGCACCGGATCTACTCCTTTTTGGACAAACGCGGTGGTTATGTGAAGATTATGTTCTTGGAATTCTCAAGTGCATTCAACACCATCCAACCCCTGATTCTGAATGACAAGTTTAGGAAGATGGGGGTGGATTCCACATTTATCTCCTGGATATACGACTACCTGACGGGTCGACCACAGTTTGTTAAGCTGGGGGACAGTGTCTCTGGCACAGTGGTGTGCAATGTTGGATCCCCACAGGGAACGGTTCTGGCCCCGTTCCTCTTCACCCTGTATACAGCAGTCTTTAACTATAAGTCTGACACATGCCACGTAGAGAAATATTCAGATGACACAGCGATTGTGGCATGTGTAAGGAACGGGCAGGAGGAGGAATACAGGAACTTGACCAGTGCCTTTTGTGCCTGGAGTAAAGAGAACTGTCTCATTCTGAACACAACTAAGACTAAAGAGATGGTGGTTAACTTTGGCAGGTCCAAGCTCCCCCTTCAGCCGGTCAATGCTGCAGGGGCTGACATTGAGGTGGTGCATACCTTGGAGTGCACCTGGATTACAAACTGGACTGGTCTGTCAACTCTGACGCCCTCTACAAAAAAGGCCAGAGCAGACTCTTTTTCCTCAGAAGGCTCAAATCCTTCAATGTGCGCAATGATATGCTGCACATGTTTTCCAACACTGTGGTTGCAAGTGTTATTTTCTACGCTGTTGTCTGCTGGGGCAACAGCATTAGTGCAAAAAACAACAAGCAGCTGGACAAACGGGTTAAACTAGCTAGCTCAGTGCTGGAGGGGAGAGTGGACTCTGGGATGGATGTGCTTGAGAGGCTTATGAGGCACAAGGTGCAGGTCATCCTGAAAAACCCGGGGCATCCCCTCCATGTAATTCTGGAGAGTCAAAAGAGCACTCGGAACATCAACCGGCTCCTCTCCCTGCCCTGTAGAACGGAGCGGTTCAGGAGATCCCTCACCCCTGCAGCCATTAGATTTTATAATTCGGACCGCTAGGCTGTAGGGGGATGTATTTTTGCAATTTTTAATTTTTAATTGTTAATTATTGGTCTTTTTAAGTATTTATTGCTCTCAGGTAGTGTCCACATTGTATTTTATGTATTTTCTGTGTGCGTTCGTTTTGAATGTGTAGGTTTGTTGGTTGGGGACTTCTGGACATCTGAATTTCCCTGAGGGGATCAATAAAGTATTTATTATTATTATTATTATTATTATTATTATTATCTGCCACACATCTGCGCACTCACTCAACCTGTCCAGGTCACCTTGCAACCTCCTAACATCCTCTTCACAATTCACACCGCCACCCAGCTTTGTGTCATCTGCAAACTTGCTAGTGTTGCTCCTAATTCCCTCTTCCAAATCATTAATATATATGGTAAACAGTTGCGGCCCCAACACCGAGCCTTGCAGCACTCCACTCTCCACTCGCCACTACCTTTGATTACCTTTGACCTACCCTCGATTACCTATGAATAACATGCCAACCTACTAAGACCTACTTTGACTAAACCTACGAGTAAAAAAATATCGATTTCTTTCCGACCTTTTTTTACTTGCGGGCATTTTTCAGCATGTTGAAAAATACACAGCGACCTAGCTGAGGCCTCAAGTACGCAGAGACTACTCTCGAGCATGATGGAGAGTTACAAAGACCTCCTAGGACCTTGTGTCGACCATGCTGCGAGTATGAGTTGAGAGCAAACTCTTCTAAACTCACCAATTAGGTCGCCGCAGTGGGCCCTTCAGAGTTAATATATTTCACTTATTTACCCCATATTCCAAAAGGAAAAGTCACTTCTTTCGCTGTGGGCGTCTGCTTAAAGCAAATGTTGGATACATTCAATTTTTATGTATTTGCAACCTAGATAATACCTTCTCTTTTGTGCTGTAGTAAAGGTTCATCACCACAGACTGAAAAAAATTAATTGTACACCAGTACATCGTTCTTTTTCACAACCAATACAACAATGTCTATTTCTTTCTACAGATGATCCAACGAAATGTAAATCATGTACAGATGGATTCTACATGTAAGTTATATTTTGTTATTAGAATTTTATTGTTTAAGTTACAGAGCATTGTGGCTCAAATTTTGGACTAGTAGTTGGAGTCTGTACTATTGACCCAGAAACGTGGAAAGGATGTGTTTACACTAAAGGAGTTTCACCGGGGTGTCGGTTGAATTGGAAGCCTTTGTTAAAGTGAGAATATTGGGGGTGTTTTCCCTGGAGTGAAGAAAATTGAGGAATGACCTGATTGAATTATACAAGATTAAAAGTGGTTTAGATAGGGTTGCTAATCCCCAAAAAATCCCATTGTAGGGTTATCAAAAACAAGAAGAGACAAGTTTAAGGTGAAGAAAGAGTTCTAAAGGGAATCTGAGGGTAATTAGTTTAACACAGAGAATGGCTGATATAGAGAATGCACTGCCAGAGGATATGGTACAATCAGATGCAATGATTCCATTTAAGAAGCAATTAGACAAAAACAATAAGAATGGAGGGAAATGGTTCTAATAAGTCCAATACAAGCAAATATAATACTTCATACCTGCAACCCAGAAATAAAATGGTGAATCTTTGTTGCACTCTATGCCAATTCTATCGTTCTTAGGTTGAGACTAAAACAATGCTTAGTGCTCAATATTGATATCATCTTCATGTTCACAAGTTATGGGAGTAGAATTAGGCTATTCAGCCCATCGAGTCTACTCCGTCATTCAATCACGTTAGCCTCCTAATCCCATTTTCCTGCCTTGACACTCATTCCAATCAAGAATTTGTCTATCTCTGCCTTAAAAATATCCACTGTCTTGGCCTCCACAGCCCTTTGTGGCAATGAGTTCCACATCTTTATTGGCTTAAACTTGAAAAGCTGCCTCTTTCTACTTCCTTACTAAGAAACTTGGCCACATTAGTAAAATCTGTACCTAGCTGAGAAGTGTATAAATTCTGACTATTATGATCATTATTCTAAATTATTAAGAGCATTAAAATACTTTTGTGACATACAACTACATGGTAAGACATTAGACCATTAAAATTGAAGCCAGTTGTTATAAATATAAAGAAACATCAGTTTGGAGGAGCATACATAGGGCAGATTGGCAATGTCTGTTTCCTCTTGCAGAGGAACTCCAAGACTAAAGGACACAGGTTTTAGGTGAGAAGCAGGAGGTTTAAAGGAGATCTGAGGGGTACATATTTTACATCACAAGAAGCTGGTAGTTAGAATGAGGAGATGGTGGAGGCAGGGACAGGAACATCATTTCAGAAAAAAGATACAAAGTGCTGCAGTAACTCTGGAGAACATGGATGGATGATGTTTCAGGTCAGGATCCTTCTTCAGACCTGGAGCTTCACCTGTCGATGTTCTCCAGAGGCCACCTGACACTTGCGTCTTTTTTTGTAAACCAGCATCTCCATTTCCTTGTACCTCGCAGCATATAAAAGAGGCATGACTGAGCAGAGCATAGAAGGATATGAATTAATACAGGCAAGTGGTATTAGTATAGTAATATATAGCATGATGGTCAGTGAAGATGAGGAGGGGCCTCATTGAAACATATCGAATAGTGAAAGGCTTGGATAGAGTGGATGTGGAGAGGATGTTTCCACTAGGAGAGTCTAGGACCAGTGATCATAGCAGATTCAATTAAAGGACGTTCCTTTAGGAAGAAGATGAGGAGGGATTTCTTTAGTCATACGGTGGTAAATCTGGAATTATTTGCAACAGAGGGCTGTGGAGGCCGTCAATAGATATTTTTAAGGTAGAGATATATAGATTCTTGATTGGTACGGGTGTCAGGAGTTGTGGGAGTGGGCAGGAGGATAGGGTTGGGAGGTAAAGATGTATAAGCCATGATTGAATGGCGGAGTGGGCTTGATGGGCTGAAGTGCCTAATTCTGCTCCTATCACTTATGACCTTATGACTTGAGAACTCTGACTATAACAAAAGCATTTACATGTCAGGAGAATCTTCTGTAAAAGATGAAAACATAATTAATATAGTATCATAATTTCTGAAAACTACAAAGACCAACCATTTTAACTATGTCATAACTCATAAATCTAGAAAGTGAGTTATGTCATCCTTTGACATTGACCTGTTAAAATACTTTTATCTTAAGGTTTCATCAGCAGTGTTTCTCAAGATGTCCATCTAAGACCTATGAAACAGAAGACACAATGGAATGTAAGCCTTGCAATGAGAATTGCACGCAGTGTGATGATACTCAGTGCTATTGGTGTGAAACTGGCTTCTTCTCTTCAGGTAAGCAACACTCAGATTTGACATTAAACAAGTCACTTTGTTTACATTAATCTTACCGGTGCAAATATATCAATAATTATGACTGGGTCACATTTTCCTGAATGGCCTCTATTGCCTGCTTCCTCCCACCCACCACAACCCTATTCCTCATATTTCCCATCCCCTGTTTCCTCTGGATCTGGAAAGGCAATTTACTTGCCAAAAAGGGTTCTAATGGCCAAATAATGAGGTACTGTGATGATCCGAAATCACATAGTAGGCTAAGGGGGATTAAGTCTGACTGGAATCACTGGAGTAATGAGGCAGCAGTTTCAATGCTAGCATCACTGTGATGCGAAGCGTATGGATGTGGTGGAGGAAAGGTAAAAGAAAATTGAGTTGGAGGACAAGTTGTATGTCTGGGGTCAAGGATGGATGGCTGGGGGAGATTGCAGAGACAAGGTGAAATAATGAAACGTTATAATTTAAAGTATTATAGATTGGAGCTGGAAATCCACTCGTGTCAGAGCAGAGGAGGCGATAAATAGAATCTAATAACGTTTATTGTCATTTGAACCTAAGTTCAAACAAAATTCCGTTTCTGCAGTCATACAAACAAGAAAAAAAACCAAGACACACAATGAACACAATTTACATAAATGTTCATCACAGTGAATTTCCAAACACCTCCTCACCGTGATGGAAGGCAAAGTCGTATCTCTTCTCTGTTCTTTGTTCTCCCGATGTTAAAACCCCCGATGTTAAGACGTGCGGCTGTTGAAGCCGCGCCGGGCAACGTAAGGCCCCGCTCCGGGTTGTTTTTAACCCCGCGATTCGGGCGTGAGAAGTTGCCGTTGCGGGAGCTCCGAAAAACGGTCTCCCTCCAGGGACCCGTGAGCTCCCGATGTTACCATCTACAGGGCCTGTGGCTGGAGCCTCCGAAGCTCCAATGTTGGGTCGCAGCCGCGCGCCACCACAGCTCTCCACGCTCCAAAGTCGGCCAGCTCCGCGATGGTGAGTCCGCAGGCTCTGCGACTGGAGCCCCAGGTCAATTCCGGTTGGAGGCTGCTCCACGGTGCTAGGCCCCAACGACAATGGAGACCCGACAGGGAAAGGTCGGGTCCCCGTACAGGGAAGAGATTTAAAAGTTCCCCCGCCCCCCCCCCCCACATATACACAGCTAAAAATAATATATAAACTACAACCAAAACATGCACTTAACAGCACAAAAAGAAAAAAAAGACAGACGGACTGCAGTTGCCGCTGCCGCGAGGCGCCGCCACTTCCGGATAATGAACAGCATTGAGTGCAGAACAGATTTCAACAGCCACATTCATGAAAAATTGGTGTTAATAGAGGCTGGAGAGAATAAGACTGAGACAGGAGAGTATTTGAACAAGTGATTCTAGATAGATAAACTCACACATAAATATTAGACGAGTGAAGGTAACCATGTGCAAATAAAGACTGATCTGTGCCTGGGAATGATGTCACCAATAACAGAAGGTAGATAAGGCAGAGGATCACAAGACTAATTCCTTGCTGGAAAGGAATAAATATAATTGCTGCTGGAGATACCGATGGGTTAAGTGGTATGAGAGGGTGCTCCATAGAGAAAAATGGCAGAACCATGCTTGAAAAATGATATCATAATCTGAAGAGAGGACAAGTGCTTCCTATCTTTTATTATCAGATGTTTGCATGCTTTGAAGAAACATTTATTGACCCATTTACATGGATGTATTTATGATGCGAGATTGGAGACCTTTGTGGAAATATACCTCAATTTCTCTCTCTTCTTTCAAACTTATTTAAGTTAATTATCCAATCATTCAGATTGAAAATGTTCAGAATTAAACTCCCTTGAACAAACTTATTAAATTTTGTCAAATCCGACCTACATATATTTTCAAGCAGAATACAACTTTGAATTAAGAATTAAGGTAATTGTACTACTGAGTGCCAAAAGGAATATATTCAAATTTTCAATCTGGAGAGCAAATGCATTTGAAAAACATTAATTTATTAACCGAGCTAATATATTTGTATTATTTTAGATTTTGAATGTGTAACCACCTGCACACCTGGTTACTATGGTAACAAAGATAGTGCCACCTGTGACGTTTGCCATCCTGCATGCAGCACATGCCATGGTCCAGTCCTTAATGAATGTGATTCCTGCAAAGATCCTTTCAAATTTCAAGATGGTATGTGCATCTTACCTTCTTCGGAAGGCTGTGAAGATGGACGCTACTGGAATGGTGAGTAACATAAACAACAAGTTGAATCACTTGTTTAAACAGTTAGTGTGGTGAAGATTATTAAAATATTCTTTCTGCTGACTGGATAACATGCAACGGACAGCTTTTCACTGTACCTCAGTACACATGACCATAAACTAAACTGAACTGAGCTAATGGATATAGGTACAAATCCCATTTGCTGCTCATCATCTCAAGTCAAGTCAAATTTATTTGTCACATACGCATATGAGAAGTGCAGAGAAATGAAAAGTGGCAATGCTTGCGGATTGTTCCAAAAAAAAACTATAAAACAGAATAGAACAGAATCAGTAATTACATATTTGTGAGAAAAAACAGCAATTTTAAAAAGACACAACACAACAATAAATTGGTACAGTAAATTAGTCCCTGGTGAGATTAGAGTTTACAGCCCTAAAACTCCTTCTCATCCTCTCTGTTTTCACAGCATGATAGCGGAGACATTTGCATGACTGTAGCAGCTGGAACAGTCTGTTGCTGGGGTGGAAGGGGTCCCCCATAATGTTGCTGGCTCTGGATCTGCACCTCCCGATGTATAGTTCCTGCAGAGGGGCGAGTGTAGTTCCCATAGTGCGTTCAGCCTAACGCACTACTCTCTGCAGAGACTTCTTGTCCTGGGCAGAGCAGTTCCCAAACCAGATTGTGATGTTTCCAGACAAGATGCTTTCTACAGCCGCTGAGTAGAAACACTGGAGGATCCTCAGAGAGACTGAATTTCCTCAGCTGCCTGAGGTGGTAAAGACGCTGCCTTGCCTTACTCACCAGTGGGGCAGCATGTGATATCCATGTCAGATCCTCGGAGATGTGGACTCCCAGGTATTTAAAGCAGCTCACCCTATCCACAGTAGCCCCATTTATTTCCAGTGGTGTGTACGTCCTCGGATGTTGTGCCCTTTTGAAGTCCACAATCAGCTCCTTAGTTTTATGACATTCAAAAGGAGGCTATTGTCCTGACACCAGTGCCAGATCAGCCACCTCTTCCCGGTAGGCCTTCTCATTATTTTCGGTGATCAGGCCCACCACTACAGTGTCATCAGCAAACTTGATTATGGAGTTGGAACTGTACCTAGCCACACAGTCATGTGTGTGCAGGGAGTACAGTAGGGGGGCTGAGGACACATCCCTGGGGGGATCTTGTGCTCAGGGTGAGGGTCTTCCATTTATTTCCTCCCATCTTGACTACCTGGGGCCTGGCAGTGAGAAAGTCAAGGACCTAGGCACACAGGGGGGTGTTAACCCCCAATTCCAGCAGCTTCTCAGCAAGTATGGTGGGGACCATCGTGTTGAAGACTAAATTGAAGTCAATGAAATGAGAGGAGGGGGGGAGTGGGGAATAGAGGGAGAGGGGGGCATTGGGGGAGGTCGGGAGGGATAGTGAGTGGGAGTGAGGGATAGGAGGGGTGTAGGGAGGGGAGAGGAGTTATGGAGGGAGGAAGGGAGTGACAGAGGGTAGGGGAATGGAGGAGGGAGGGAGAAGTGAGTGCAGGAGGGGAGGAGGGGAGGGGAAGAAAGAGGGAGGGTGAAGAGGAGGGAGAGGGAGGGTGAAGAGGAGGGGGAGGGAGTGCTGGGGGATGAGGAGAAATGAGCCGTGCCCGCGCAGTTGGGGGATATGCGTACATGATGCAATATTGTGTTGGGAGGATGGGTTGCACTGGGGGTTTGGGTGAGCGGTGGAATATTGCGTTGGGGGACCAGGCCTCCCATGTGACAGGGACCCAACAGATCCCACTTAGTCTAGTAGTTTAATAAATATTGTGTGAATACTAAATCATTTATGACTTAACAGGACGTTCTTTCTTTAAACTGACTTTTTTCTTAGCATGCTGTTCTTGTGTGCTTATTGAATTATGTTGGAAAACGTCAGATTGTTGGGATGTAGTAAATGCAACAAGATTCATCCAGGGTGCAGTGCATGATGAATTCCTTAGTAGCAATCAAATGGCAGGATGACCAAAGCACTTTAACAAATCATTGACATTGACTCCGTCCATCTCCCTGCCTGAGAATGAACCAGATTATTTGCATCCTTGGAACCATTAGTATATAAACATTATCAATAGGCCTCAGTCCTGAAACATTAATTATTCCTCCTTCCACGGTCACTGCCTGATTTGCTAGGTGTATCCAACATTTTCTCTTTTTATTAACATGTGAGACTGGATATGTTTTCATTTCAGCATTTGCAGATCTTTTGCTTAAAATACCTAATTCTTAAACTCTTTCGAACTTTATAGCAATCCTTATCTTCCAAATCTCCGAGATTTGGCCATTAAAAGTACAATCTAACCTATTAGTATAATAAATGAATTATTATACTAATTATATAAAGGTCATGCCAGCTCTTCATGGGTCTGGAGAAGGGTCTCGAACTGAAACATCACCCATTCCTTCTATCCAGAGATGCTGCCTGTCCTGCTGAGTTACTCCAGCTTTTTGTGTCTATCTCCTTGGGACTATCTTGTTTGGTCATTGGTGCCAAAGTGCATTGCTGGAGACATTAGGTGTGGATAGCATTGCCCCCTCCCTCACTATATCTGTAAACAGTGTCATTGCAATGAAGACAATATTCTATCTTGTATCAGTGGCAATATTGTTTTTCGTCTCCTTGAATAACATTCATAGTGTGATTGCAATTGAATGAGCAGAGCAGTCTTATCTTACTGGACTGCAGCAGCACAAACTCATGCTCTCATTTTCATTTAGCTGAAGAAAATGACTGTCTTCGCTGTAGTGACCTGTGCAATACATGCACAGGAGAGGGATGGAATGAATGCACCAGTTGTCCTCCAGGTACTAAACTCCAAGATTACATCTTTCTGCAAATAAATATTTCATGTTATTTATTTGTAAAGCACCAGTCTACTTCAAGCAAATTGTTATCAGTAGTTCCTTTCTTTTGGGAGCTTTGCATAAAGCAATATTTTCTGTTTGTATTTTTGGTTGGTTTATCATATTTGAGCAATGCAGCACTTTCCTATCTGTGGAACCGAATATTGACATTGCGCATACCCCTAGATCAGGCATATTGTTGATAAATAAAAATCCATTAACGCCTACTGCCGATACATATCCATAATTAGGACTACCCATAAAACCCCTTCCATCTTAATGAATTGTATGTGAAACAATCACCTTATTTTATTAGAGATTATGGTGTAAGGAGACATTCCCATTAGGAACTGAGCTGAAAGGAATTAATGCATATCGGATACTTTCATCTGCCTGTCCTCGGGCAAGATAACAGCTTTAGATTAAATCCAAAGGATCATGCCACATCTCCTTTCCCAAAAAGTCATAAGAAGATGTACTTAGCACAACAGGTATTGTAGGTGCCTACAATAGGTACAGATATTGTAGCACAATTAGCAACTAAAATGATACATCAAAAACATAAAAGGTAGAAGGCCAGGTGGGAGAGTCCAAGAGGAATATTGGGGATGTGAGAAAGAGTTGTCACTTGGGGTGGGGCAAGGACTCCGTGCCAGATATATAGACCCGGTGGTGGAGGCAATGGAAGAAGAGCTTAACATTATGGTGACTGGCGAGCTTGGAACTTTTTGAGCTATGGACACAGGTTACAAAGGTAAGGCCTCTCCTGAGGATAAACTGTTCAGCCGTAGAGAGGGGGAGGTCAGGAGGGATGGTGAAAACCCCAAATTTGATTTTGACCTGTGGTCAGATGCAGGGTCTGACGAGGGCAGTTAGAGGGACGGGGGCTCGAGAAAGTTCTGTGCCCTTCTAGCCCTCCTAATTGTTTTATTTTAAATCCCTCAAGAGACTAACCTGGTTCCAGTTGCCTATAGCTGTCATATTCTTCCATTTTTGTTTCCTGATGAAACTTTCAATATCCTTCGAGGCATAAGAGACTGCAGTGTTGGAATCTTGAGCAAGAAGTAAAGTGCTGGAGTAACTTAATTGGCCCAGACTTCTAAGTTCTTCCAGTTCTTCAATATCCTTTGTCATCCAAGATTTCCTAATAGACAATAGACAATAGGTGCAGGAGTAGGCCATTCGCCCCTTTGAGCCAGCACCACCATTCAATGTGATCATGGCTGATCATCCCCAATCAGTACCCCGTTCCTGCCTTCTCCCCACATCCCCTGACTCCGCTATTTTTAAGAGCCCTATCTAGCTCTCTCTTGGAAAGCATCCAGAAAACCTGCCTCCACCGCCCTCTGAGGCAGAGAATTCCACTGACTCACCACTCTCTGTGAGAAAAAGTGTTTCCTCATCTCCTTATTCTTGAATAAGGAGACAAGGAGTGTTTACTCCTTATTCTTAAACTGTGGCCCCCTGGTTCTGGACACCCCCAACATTGGGAACATGTTTCCTGCCTCTAGCGTGTCCAAACCCTTAGCAATCTTATATGTTTTAAATGAGATCCCCTCTCATCCTTCTAAACTCTAGAGTGTACAAGGTCCAGCTGCTCCATTCTCTCAGCATATGACAATCCCGCCATCCCGAGAATTAACCTTGTAAACCTACGCTGCACTCCCTCAATAGCAAGAATGTCCTTCCTCAAATTAGGCGACCAAAGCTGCACACAATACTCCAGGTGTGGTCTCACTAGGGCTCTGTACAACTGCAGAAGGACCTCTATGCTCCTATATTCGATTCCTCTTGTTATAAAGGCCAACATGCCATTCGCTTTCTTCACTGCCTGCTGTACCTGCATGCTTACTTTCATAGACTGATATACAAGGACCCCCAGATCCCGTGGTACTTCCCCTTTTCCCAACTTGACGCCATTTAGATAGTAATCTGCCTTCCTGTTTTTGCTACCAAAGTGGATAACCTCACATTTATCCGCATTAAACTTCATCTGCCATGCATCTGCCCACTCCCCCAACCAGTCCAAGTCATCCTGCATTCTCATAGCATGCACCCTGTATTCTCCAATCTTGCCATTTTTGTCTTTCACCCTTACTGGAACTTGCTAGCTCTGAACTCTTTTTTTGTCCAATAAATTAGATTAAGTTCTAAGTATAATTCGTAATTAAATGCATTCTTTATTTTGATACTTAGGACTGTATCTTGCAAACAATGCTGTTTGTGTCAAGAGCTGTCGAAGTCAGACCTTTGCAAATTCAATTACTGCAAAGTGTGAGCGATGTGAAGAAGGTTGTGAGATCTGTTCAGTAAACAAGACTAACTGCCAGCGATGTATTACAATACCACAACAGCCACTTTACCTTTATATGGGGAGGTGTCTAAGTGAATGTCCACAGTAAGTAAATAACAAAACAAACATAGTAAAAATATATTTAGTTGTTTACTGATACAGTAGTAAATCCCCTGAATTATTTAATTTTATTCAGGATATTTTAACAGTCTATACAATGACAATGCCTCGAAAATCTGGTTGTTGTACATCTCTGAACAGTACCAACAACAGTAAATCTTGAGTTTGGTCTGAGCTTGGTGGGCAATGTTCAATCATGCCTCGCTTAAGAAAACATATTCCATCTATTTAAAAACCAGACTATTTTTGCTGGTTTTCAGGTTGATACAATTAGGAATTTGGATAGGGGCCATGATGGACGTAGGTCAAAATAGTATATCCATATGCCTGGTCACATTCACCAAATGTAAAGATGAATGATTAAAACATATGACAACCTGTGAAACCTGGGGAAGGTTCTCTACTGCTTCAAACAAATTTAACACACCCCTAAAAGATGACATTTGAAGACACTTTCAAAGCAGGTGAATGTTTTTTCCTGCAAAATCAATTTTTTTTTTTGCTCTGAAGTAGCTGCATCCAGTGCATTGCATAAGAAAATAATTAGTTACAATGTAAGGGCAGTGTTAAACACACTAGTCATAAGTTAAACTACAGCTTCATTCAACACCATTAGTTGTATAACTGTTTGGAAAATGTATCTATTGCATAAAACTTTTTTTCACAAGAGTGAGGCAGATTAGAAGGTTGAGGTAAATACAGAAGTTTAAGTGAACAGGTTCAGTAGACAGGATCGGCAGGAGATGGACAGGGAGCACGGGAAAACTGATGGATTAAACTGCATTTATTTTAATGTGAGGCCTGAGAGCCTGACAGTAAAGCAGATGAACTCGGGGAACAGATAGGTACATGGCATGGCAGTCCGAAGGGGGGGGGGGTGCGTTGGGTGCGACCGCACCCCCAATTTTTTCCCCCAGACTAAGAAAAAATCCTGAGGGAAAGAAAATCGAAAAAGAAAAAAAAATTAGACAAAAAAAATTAAAAATTCCGAAAAAACATCCGCGTTTCCAATTTGTCGGAAAAGCGCCCAAAAGTAAGAAAAAGTCCTGAGGAAAAGAAAAAAAAAATCGGGAAAAAAAAATCAGTGTTTCCAATTTGTGGGAAAAGTGCCCAAAATTCTGGTTCCGGCCGCTGGATGATTTGGGAGAATAACCCTGCAACCATCCGCACCTGCACAGTTGGGGAAGCGACATAAAATGACGGCGCCTCTCCGCCTGTGTGCAGTGGGCCCGGGCGGGATCAGACTGCCATTTGCACCCCACACATTGAGCTCGATGCCTCGTGTTGTCTACTTCAGGCAAGTAGTGGAATATTGCGTTGCAGGAGGGGGAGTCCTTTTTATCCTTGGTTCAAACTACCCATGAGGGGGTCTAATCTGGCCCACGGGATAAGGGAGTGCCCATTTCTCTGGGCCGGGGGGGAGGGTGCGGGGTGCGGTGTCTGACTGCCCGGTCTAGCGTCTCCATCCGCGGTGTCGGAGCCTCACCAATGGCCAGCCTGGCGACCAGGAGACCATTCTCCCGTCGCCGAGCGGGAGTGGCTGAATCTGAACCCAGCCTTAACTACCTCCTCTGGCAGCGTGTTCCATACAACCAGCACCCTTTGTGTGAAAAAGCTACCTGATTCCTGTTAATTTCTGAAATATTGGTCATAGATTTGGTGCAAAAATGCTCCAAAATAAGGCACAGAATGCATCAGAGAGCATCTAAAACCCCAAAAACCCTGGCATCGAGGAACTTCACACTTCGCACTCGTGATGTGCGCAGCGCGCACATTATTTCACATTTAATTTTCTGTAATCCTGTCATGCCACCCCCCTTTTTGGAAAGCTTTGTACGGGCCTGCATGGTACTGCAATATCATACCTATTACAGAAATATGACTGAGGGAGAGACAGGAGTAGCAGTTCCAGGCTATAATGTTACAGGGGGGGTAGGGGTAGAGGTAAGAAAGGAGGGAGAGTTGTGTTTTTGATTCAGGAGAACATTGTGGCAGTACTGAGAGAGGATGTTCCTGTGGGAATAGTCCAGTGAAGCTGTATGAGTGAAACTGAGGAATAGGAATGAGATGATCACTTTGGTGGGATTGTATGATAGAACCCCCCCCCCCCCCCCCTCCCCCCAATAGTCAGTTGAATTGGAGGAGGCAGTATATAAAGAGATCACAGATAGTTGTATGAATAATATGGTTTTATTCAATTCAATTCAATGAACTTTATTTATCCGTTAGGAACTTTGGTTCCTTTATACTGAGGGATTTTAACTTTCCATATCAAATGGGACTGCCATAATGCTAAGCGCTTGGACGGGTTTGAATTTGTTAAGTTTCTTCAGGAAAATATTCTCAATCAATATGTACTTGACCAACTAGAGAAGGGGCAAAATGTGATCACCTTTTGTATCTACAGATAGCTACTCTGCAATTAACGTCATTATTAAGCTCCTCATTCACTCTCTTGGTCTCTAGCCTATCACCGCTGTTCTTTTCTCCAGCTCTCCCTTTTTCCTGTAAAATGAAACACAAAGATTTCTAACTTTTCTGAATTCTAATGAAAATTAACCAAAAAAAGTGACCCTGTAACTCTCTCCATAGATTTGATCGGACATGTTGAGGTTTTTCCAACATTTTCTTCTTTATTTCACAATTCCAACAGACAATTTATTTTGCATTTGCTGCGTATTTTAAGTACATTTTGAAGCATGATCTGAAATATGTTATAACAAATAATTTTTGCAAACTTTAATTTCAGCATTAGAAAAATGTTAGCAAGGGAAGAACATATAATTGATCCAATTTGCCGGATAATGTGATTAGATTATTTTTAGCTTTTTAATTGAGACATCTTGCATACAGTATTCATTGGTTAAATCTTTGAGTACAAGAAGTAATAAATGAAAATATCTTAAGCAGACTAGATAAATGTTCTTGTTGTTCTCCATCTTTAAACCATTTCACTTTGCAACTGTTGATCCTGGACCATATCTATGCTCATAGATATGCTCTCTTTACACAGAGAGTGGTGAGTCTCTGGAATTCTCTGCCACAGAAGGTAGTTGAGGCCAGTTCATTGGCTATATTTAAGAGGGCGTTAGATGTGGCACTTGTGGCTAAAGGGATCAGGGGGTATGGAGAGAAGGCAGGTACGGGATACTGAGTTGGATGATCAGCCATGATCACATTGAATGGCGGTGCAGGCTCGAAGGGCCGAATGGCCTACTCCTGCACCTATTTTCTATGTTTCTATGTTTCTATAGTGTTAAGCCACAATTTCAAGAATGTAATTTCTGGCCAGAAATCCTCAGTGGTATGTAAGTCTTTCATAGCACTGTAAATTTTCCATCAAATCTTTAATGTTATATTTATGCACTAAATGCCGTACCCTTTATCTTTTAACTTTGAACTGTGGACGGCTTGATTGTATTCATGTGTTGTATTTTTTTTGACTGGATAGCATACGAACAATGGCTTGGCCCTGTGTCTCATTACACACGACAATAATAGAGTAAACTAAATTAAATCAATGCTACTATTGTAAAAAAAAACGTTTGATCTATCTGAGGTGGGAACTACTGGAACCACATGCCACCAGGACCAAACCTGCACAAGATATTACTGTCATTTTCATATGGATCTTGCTGTCTTTACTGCGGCCCTAGAGAAAATGTTGATGTCCTGCACTGTTGAAGAGTTACAATTTCCTGTTATTTCTGATGAGCTCCAAGCGCAACAAAGTATCACGTGAAGCAGGAAGAACATGTCTGGATTAGTTCCTTGAAATGAATTCCATTTTGTTATGTTTTTCACTGTAAGATATGTGTCTAAATTACAATATTTTATTTTTGTTAGAGGACATTTTAAAAGCGCTGATTATACCTGTGCAAAGTGCGATGATGCCTGTCAACAATGTGAAGTTAGCCCCACAAACTGCCAGTCCTGTGTCAAGCCCTTCATTCTGGAGAACAAAAGTTGTCAAATGAAATGCTCCAGGCAATATTATGCTCATTCAGATGGACTTTGTAAACGCTGCCCAATGGACTGCGAAGAGTGTAATGGAAATAGTTGTACAGGTAGGGCTGACTGCATAATCTACACTTCTGTAAAACAATTTTGATAGAACTATAACGACAATCTATATACTATTAAAAGTCTCAACTTGTTTGTCTGTGAGATCAAGGAACTACGCCAAAACAGTGGACACTGCAGCGCAAACATTTTTTCAGAACCTTACTCTGCTTTTTCCTGTGGTCGTTCGTATCAAGTTTCTTCACATTTGATGTTATATTTTACAATCAATTCTCTCTCTCTCTCTCTCCCCCTCTCCCCCACTCCCCCTCTCCCCCTCTCCCCCTCTCCCCCTCTTCCCCCATACATGTACCTGTTTCTGCTTCTGTTTCTTAAATGTTGGGATAGTCCCAGCCTCAACTACCTCCTCTGGCAGCTTGATCCATACACCCACCACCCTTTGTGTGAAAGTTAACCCTCACATTCCTATGAAATCTTTTCCCTTCACCTTAAACCTCTGGTCCTCGATTCACCTACTCTGGGCAAGAGACTCTCTATGACTTTCAGGTTCATCACTGCCTAGCCCAATTCTGATCCTGGCACTCCATGACAAAGTCAGCTTATTGTACTCCCTCAGTTTACTGTCTCCTTCCCCCACTACATCATCATGGCCTTCACTGATGTATTTTATCTGCCTTTGACATCTGATTTCACCTGACCTTCATCATCTCTTTATGATCTGTCTTAAGCCTGGAGGTAGACACAAAATGCTGGAGTAACTCAACGGGCCAGGCAGCATCTCTGGAGAGAAGGAATGGGCGACATCTGAAGAAGGGTCTCGACCCGAAATGTTGCCCATTCCTTCTCTCCAGAGATGCTCTCTGAACCACTGAGTTACTCCAGCATTTTGTGTCGACCTTCGATTTAAAACAAACTCTGCAGTTCTTTCTTACACATCTCTTAAACCACTTCTTGATTAGTGATCTGCAACTGGCTCAGCAATGGCTCTATTGTCCTCATACCAATACCATTTTCATATTGATTCACTCTATTGTGGCTGTTAAAGTTCTTACCACACTTTAGATATTTGGGCTGCTTGTTGAGTGTTTGTAGAAGTTTCTATCTCTATTTCTGATTTCAAGTATTGGTAGTATTGGTATTGGTTTATTTATGAAGCTGCGTATAAAGCCTCCTGGGCTTTGGATATAAATGTAATTTATTCCAGCCTACCTTGGGAAATTAAAAAATTATATAATCATATTTTGCTGCTGTCCTTGCAGAATTCCTCAATTGTCTTCAAATCTTCTCCTTCCATCTCATTTGCTGTGTTTGGCTGTTAATTACCTACATTTGTTTCCTACGCCTTCATACTGTTTGCTTTCTGATTCCGTGCAGCGAGTGTTGCCTCTTATCCTGAAGAGGGGTATCGACCCGAAACATCACCCATTCCTTTTCTCCAGAGATGCTGCCTTTTGTGTCCTATCATCTGATTTATCTGTCCATTATACTATACTGTACAAGGCAGACAATTAATTTCCCCAGATCAGCAACTAGGAGCCAAACCTGAAAGTGTGTGGCTATCGTATTGCAGGCCACGATGCACATTGTTGATATCATGAAGAAACAAGTAGTTATGGATGTAGTGACTTCTCAAAACAATTCATCTTTTTTTGAGGATAGTGCTCTTGAAATGATGAAGTTCACATTGATGTTGAGGACCGGTTGTACAGGTGTCAGAGGTTATGGGGAGAAGGCACGAAAATGAGGTTCAGAGGGAAAGATAGATCAGCCATGAATGAATGGCGGAGTAGACTTGATGCCTAATGGCCAAATGGTCTAATTCCACTCCTATCACTTATGACCTTATGACCATGCATAGTAACAAATGGGATATATTTTATTCTATAATTTACAACCTATATCAGCATTCACTTCCAAGTACAGGTTAAGTTCCCAGAATTTGAGAGGTTATATTTCTTTCTCATTCCGTTTCAAGGTTCAAGACTCTCAATGATGGCTCAACTCAGCTTGATTTTATTTGATTCATAAGTATTCATAGGTACAAAACTTACTTAATACAATTCTAAAGATAGACATAAAATGTAGTAACTGGAGTAACTCAGTGGGACAGGCAGCAATCTGGAGATAAGGAATGGGTGACATTTCAGGTCGAGACCCTTCTTTAGGCTGAGTAAAGTCTGAAGTTCCCTCAGTCTGAAGAAGGGTCTTGACCCAAAACATCACCCATTCCTTCTCTCCAGAGATGCAGCCTATCCCGCAGTTCCTTCCTAATACAATTCCAATCTCATTTGGAATTCTTACTCTGCAGCCATCTTTCAGCAAGCAGGTATTGCTGCATGTCAGTAACTTAGATTTATGAATAATTACACCCCAGTTTTCCCACAATGAGTCATATAAATAATTAAATGAATGATGGGTTAGTTTGTAATTGCAAATCTAAATATTCAAACTTGCATTTAGGAAAATGGGGGCTAAAATAAATTTGAATTTATGTAGATTTAACTATATATGTCTGTAATTTTCTAACATGTTTAAGTGGATGTCAACAGATCTCTATGCAAGAAGGTGCAGAATAAATTGAAGAGAATGAATGGATTGCTTTTGTTTATGTGCCCATAACTTTTTGTTCTACAAATTTCTTATAACTAATTCTTGAAACTACACACTTCCAGCAAAGCTTGATACAGTATATATAGATCATCTGAACATCCGGTGGCGCTGTTGATGGCTGGCTCCGCCTACAGTCGGGTATCTTTTTTATTTTTTGTTATGTTTAAGTATGTTCTTGGGTATTTTTTTGTATTTTATGTGTGGGGATTGGGGGGTGTGGTAAAGGGGAGACCATCCTTCAGTCACTTCCTGGCGAGGATGCGACTATTATCCGAGTTGCGCCCTCTACCGCTTACTCGTGGCCTACCAACTGGATTGGCGCGGCCTTTCCTGCCAGGACCGACTACAGCTTTAGCAGCGGCGGTGCCGCGCTGGATACATCGCAGAGCGGGCGAGGCCTTACCTGGATCGCCGTTTGGATCGTACTCCGGGCGTGCTGCATCAACATCGCGGAGCTCCCAGCGCGGGCGGCGCTGACCATCATCACGGAATCCTGGGACCCTTTGCCGGGGTCGCCAGCGTGAATCTTTGCCCTGCTCGGCCTGTGGACTTTGGGAGCCACGGACTACGGTGGGCGGTGGCCGATTGAGGGGTCCAGGCAGCTGAGGTTGTTCAACCTTTCGACGTTGGGGTTCCATCATTCCCGGCGAGAGGGCCTGACCATGGGTGAACATTGGGGAACATTAGTGAGGAGGTTGACTGGACTTTGGTTCCTTGCCTCACAGTGGGGAACTTTGGTGCCGCGGTGGGGATGTTTGTGTTGTGGACTATTGTGTTCTGTGTTTTTGTGTTTTTTTATTTGTATGACTGTAAGGAAAATAGCATTTTGTTGTCTCTTAATTGAAGACAATGACAATAAATTGAATCAAATCAAAATCAAATCAAATCAAAATCACATGGTTTGCTGTGATGATATGCTTGCCATGGTATGATGAACTCTTTGGAAGCTGACAATAATGTGTTTGATTTCCACAGAATGCAGCAGATATTTCTTCTTTCACAATGGAACATGTTTGAAGGATTGTCCCCGAGGATGGTTTCAAAATACACAATCCTTTACATGCAGTTTGTGCAATTACAAATGTTCAGTATGTGATGGTCCGGACTCCGATGACTGTGAAGAGTGTGCTGATCCTCCTTCAGTTATATATCAAGGGCAGTGTTTGGACAGCTGCCCTGAAGGGACTTACATTGACGTGCATACTAAAGATTGTCAGGGTGAGCACAATTGGAAAGAACCAGAATAGTAAGAATACAAAGAGAGGGCACTGTCATTTAACATTTTTTATCATAAAGTAGAATTGCATTTGTTTATGTGGTCTGCTGTGGAAAGGCTTTAATAAATAGATGTTATGACTATATGATTCCATCATATTAACATAGAAACATAGAAACATAGAAAATAGGTGCAGGAGTAGGCCATTCGGCCCTTCGAGCCTGCACCGCCATTCAATGTGATCATGGCTGATCATCCAACTCAGTATCCCGTACCTGCCTTCTCTCCATACCCCCTGATCCCTTTAGCCACAAGTGCCACATCTAACGCCCTCTTAAATATAGCCAATGAACTGGCCTCAACTACCTTCTGTGGCAGAGAATTCCAGAGACTCACCACTCTCTGTGTAAAGAATGTTTTCTTCATTTCGGTCCTAAAGGAATTCCCCCTTATCCTTAGACTGTGACCCCTTGTTCTGGACTCCCCCAACATCGGGAACAATCTTCCAGCATCTAGCTTGTCCAACCCCTTAAGAATTTTGTAAGTTTCTATAAGATCCCCCCTCAATCTTCTAAATTCCAGCAAGTACAAGCCGAGTCTATCCAATCTTTCCTCATATGAAAGTCCTGACATCCCAGGAATCAGTCTGGTGAATCTTCTCTGTACCCCCTCTATGGCAAGGATGTCTTTCCTCAGATTTGGAGACCAAAACTGTACGCAATACTCCAGGTGTGGCCTCACCAAAACCCTGTACAACTGAAGTAGAACCTCCCTGCTCCTATACTCAAATCCTTTTGCTATGAATGCTAACATACCATTTGCTTTCTTCACTGCCTGCCGCACCTGCATGCCTACTTTCAATGACTGGTGTACCATGACACCCAGGTCTCGTTGCATCTCCCCCTTTCCTAATCTGCCACCATTCAGATAATAGTCTACCCTCATGTTTTTGCCACCAAAGTGGATAACCTCACATTTATCCACATTATACTGCATCTGCCATGCATCTGCCCATTCACTCAGCCTATCCAAATCACCCTGCAGCCTCCAAGCATCCTCCTCACACCTAACTATACCCCCCAGCTTGGTATCATCTGCAAATTTGGAGATGTTGCATTGAATTCCCTCGTCCAAATCATTAATATATATTGTAAATAGCTGGGGTCCCAGCACTGAGCCTTGCGGCACCCCACTAGTCACTGCCTGCCATTCTGAAAAGGACCCGTTTACTCCTACCCTTTGCCTCCTGTCTGCTAGCCAGTTCTCTATCCACATCAATACTGAACCCCCAATACCGTGTGCTTTAAGTTTGTATGCTAATCTCTTATGCGGGACCTTGTCGTTAACACCCTTCAACATCTTGAATTTTCCTTTGGCTGAAGATAAACAAATTGTCAATTTACTTAAAGCATAACCTCAATCAGAGTTCTGATCAAAAAATAGTAAAAGTTCTAATTTTCAAACATATGTATATATCTTGTTACTTCCTTTCTAGTTCAATTAATTACCGTGCTAATGTCAGAGCATATTCTATGAACAGGAGTGGTGGTGGAGGTAGAAACTATTGTAGCAAATTAGGAGGCCTTTAAATAGGAAATCATGTGCAGGCAGATGAGATTAGTTTCTCTTGGCATCATGTTCTGCACAGGCACTGTGACTCGAAGAGCCTGTTTCGGTGCTGTACTTTTTTCTATGTTCTACATTGTACGACTGCTGCAATTGGCTTGTAATATCATTCCGAATTTTTTAAGCGTGGGTAATGTATGTTTTCTTTTATTTACAGAGTGTGATAAGTCATGCAACACGTGCAATGGACCTCATTCGACAGACTGCTTTCAATGTAGGAATGGATTTATAAAAGACCATCAAGGGCACTGTGTAATGCACAAGGACTGTGCTCTGAATATGTATATGGACCAGATCTGTAGGCCATGTCACAAGAAATGTCACCGCTGTTATGGACCCACAGATAATGATTGTCTCAGCTGCACACCAAATCATTTTTTACTCAGTAAGTATGTGTTAACAGTTTCAACAAGTCAGGATTTAATTTTCTTTTTGGATAATAATATCATGATGCATTTTTTAAATAAAGAGCTATTCATAATTATTCTTAACCAAGAGTAAGAAATCTTATTTTAGAGCCCATTTTGTTTTAACCTATTTTCATGATTTGCACTCCAAAAGGTAAGTGCCAAACTATTAACATAAATACATTATTTGTTTTGATCATAAACCTTACTCTGGAAATGTCTTCAAGATTGAAAGTTCTGCCTAACAGAAATAAGGAAGGTGCTGGATTACACTCATACAAATTGAAATCCAATTATCAAAAGGAATGCAAAACAGATATTTAAGTATTGATTTTTCCTGATCATAACGTCTGTCAAACTAGCAATAAATGTGATAACTACTCCACCAAAGACAATAACTCCCATTGCCCTATGATGTGATTTAAACTTAAAAACTACTGAATTGGTTGTATTTTACTATGGAGTGAACTGAAGTGATATAAAACTGCAACAAATGCAATTTTTTCTCTTGTAACTTTGATTAGCCAAGGATATACAATTTAATTTGTTTTTGTAATTTTGACATAGGCTAATTAACGTTCGATAAAATTGCTCAATCTGTTATGTCCCTGGCTATCTGTCTGTCATTCAGTTGGAGACCCAGAGAGAGGAATTATTCAGAATTCTGTTTCAGACATTGTAGCCTTGGGAAACGAGAGCATTGCTTTACCACATTTTATCCTCCAATGTACGTTGGACATGGCCTATCAATAAATGGTATCTACAGAACACTCTGACGGCACTGACACATTATTTGGGGGATTTGATTATTCCATTGGATTATAATGAGATGAGGACAAATAAAACGAGAAAAGTGAGGGAACTGGTTTCACATTGAAGTTGTTGCAATAATGTAAAATTAATTAAATATTTGCCAAATAAGAACTGCTTTGGAACTATTAAGCATAATTGTGTTACTGTTACAGACAATTATATTCTGTTTGTCAGACAAATGATTAATTGGTTTGGTTAAACCTATATCCCGCATAATACATTTAGGTTTAAATTCTTTCTTAATAGCTGCATGGTAGAAGTATTCCACACTAGATTGTTTCATCTCCCAATGTTAATTAATGTTATCATTTATCTCTCAATTAGATAAGACATGTGGAGACTCTTGTCCTGATGGATACTACACAGATCGGCAGCACTGCTTTGCTTGCAACAAAGGTTGTGAGACTTGCAGTGGGCCATCAAAGACAGACTGTCTAGCCTGTAAATCGGACTGGTACAAGCTGGACTCAATCTGTGTCAATACCTGTGGATCTGGGTAGGTGCCATGGATGAAATTGAAATGTTAACAGGACAGATTGATTGCTTGAAAAGTTTGACCCTAATGAGTGGCAACAATTGCACCAGCATCTTTTAGAGTTATATTACATAGATTACCATCATGGGTACAATGGGCAGCATGGTGTTCTTCCGTTTCATAAATTTTCCATGATTCCATAATAAATGCTGATTGCTTTGAAATTATAATTGGTTTATGATCTTGGAACTAAAGCTTTTTTTAAAGTTGGTGCACACAGCCATAAAAAAAATTGTTTTTAAGAGAGATTTTCTTTTCAAAAAAATTGATTTTGGCGTTGGAGTATAGGGAACCAGAATCAATTATATTGATATAGACTTGTATTGCAATGGCTATAAAACTGATGCACAGGTGAAGAAACGAGGGCTGCATTGAACTAAAACTGATTTTAAAACTGGCGATCTTTTGTGCAGTTTTGTGCATTTTAGCCAAGTTATCAAAACAAAACAGACACTGATTAAAAATGAACTTAGTTTCCGATCTATTTTTACACTGATGAAATAAATATCAAGCTTTTAGCCAAGTGGCATGCTAATTTGCACTCAATTAATTCTGACATTGTTTGGGAACTTGGAATTTCTAAGTTGTATGGTTTCTGAAAAAGCTGGATGTTCCAATTTCTTTCAATTTTAAAATTGAGCAAACTCAGTTTAAAATGTCTGTTCAATTTCCCCATTTTACATGCAGAGCTTGATGTAATTTGGCTGAGTTATGGAGCTTGAGTAGTTTTGAATAGAGATTCAGTGGTTGCAAATGGGTTTTAAAGATAATATAAATAGACACAAATAGACAATAGATGTAGGAGTAGGCCATTCAGCCCTTCGAGCCAGTACCGCCATTCAATGGATCATCCGCAATCAGTACCCCGTTCCTGCCTTCTCCCCATATCCGCTGACTCTGCTATCTTTAAGAGCCCTATCTAGCTCTCCCTTGAAAGTATCCAGTGAACCGGCCTCCACCGCTCTCTGAGGCAGAGAATTCAACAGATTCATAACTCTCTGTGTGAAAAAGTGTTTCCTCATCTCCATTCTAAATGGCTTACCCCTTACTCTTAAAATGCTGGAGTAACCCAGCACGTCAGGCATGATCTATGGAGAATAGGAATAGATGACATTTCAGGTTGAGAACAGTCTTGATCTGAGACATCACCTATTCCTTTTCTCCAGCGATGCTGCCTGGCCTGCTGAGTTACTCCAGCATTTTTGTGTCTATCTTCAGTGTAAACCAGCATCTGCAGTTCCTTCCTACTCAAACATAATATTTTCCTCGCCGGTGCCAGTGTCTAGCATATTTCGGAACAGTTGCAGACCATTCTCAAGGGGAGGATAATCAGACAGGAGTCATTGTACATGTTGGCACAAATGGCTTAGGTAGCAAAAGGGATGGGGTCCTGCATAGGGAGTAAAGTTAAAGATTAACAAGCAGAACCTCGAGAGTATAATCTCAAGATTGCTCCCAGTGCCACATGCCAGTGGTGGTAGGATGTGGATGATTGGACAGGAGAAAGCGTGGATGAGGAGATGGTGTAGGCGGCAAGGGCTTTTTGGACCATTGGGATCTCTTCAGGGCAGGGGGGGTTGCTTGCTCCTGAACTGGAGAAAGACCAATATTCTGGCGAGCAGATTGGCAGGCAGATGGGATCCAATGCAATAGTGAGACAGGTTAGGCACACCAGTGGCCTAACTGCCATCCCGACTGCAATAAGGCTAAAAGAGGAATAGGGGAGAAAAATGATGCATATGTCAATAACAAAATGTTAACCATATAACCATATAACAATTACAGCACGGAAACAGGCCATCTCGGCCCTTCAAGTCCTTGCCGAACAACTTTTTTCCCTTAGTCCCACCTGCCTGCACTCATACCATAACCCTCCATACCCTTCTCATCCATATGCCTATCCAATTTATTTTTAAATGATACCAACGAACCTGCCGCCACCACTTCCATTGGAAGCTCATTCCACACCGCTACAACTCTCTGAGTAAAGAAGTTCCCCCTCATGTTACCCCTAAACCTCTGTCCCTTAATTCTAAAGTCATGTCCTCTTGTTTGAATCTTCCGTATTCTCAAAGGGAAAAGCTTGTCCACTTCAACTCTGTCTATCCCTCTCATCATTTTAAAGACCTCTATCAAGTCCCCCCTTAACCTTCTGCGCTCCAGAGAATAAAGACCTAACTTATTCAACCTATCTCTGTAACTTAGCTGTTGAAACCCAGGCAACATTCTAGTAAATCGCCTCTGTACCCTCTCTATTTTGTTGACATCCTTCCTATAATTGGGCGACCAAAATTGTACACCATACTCCAGATTTGGTCTCACCAATGCCTTGTACAATTTTAACATTACATCCCAGCTTCTATACTCAATGCTCTGATTTATAAAGGCTAGCATACCAAAAGCTTTCTTTACCACCCTATCTATATGAGATTCCACCTTCAAGGAACTATGCACGGTTATTCCCAGATCCCTCTGTTCAACTATATTCTTCAATTCCCTACTGTTTACAATGTACGTCCTATTTTGATTTGTCCTGCCAAGGTGTAGCACCTCACATTTATCAGCATTAAACTCCATCTGCCATCTTTCAGCCCATTTTCCCAACTGGTCTAAATCATTCTGTAGACTTTGGAAATCCTCTTCATTATCCACAACACCCCCTATCTTGGTATCATCTGCATACTTACTAATCCAATTTACCACCCCTTCATCCAGATCATTGATGTACATGACAAACAACAAAGGACCCAACACAGATCCCTGATGCACCCCACTAGTCACCTGCCTCCAACCCGACAAACAGCCATCCACCATTACCCTCTGGCTTCTCCCATTCAGCCACTGTTGAATCCATCTTGCTATTCCTGCATTTATACCCAACAGTTGAACCTTCTTAACCAACCTTCCATGAGGAACCTTGTCAGTTGAGTTGAGTTGACAAGACAGGCAGCATAGCCGGGAGCGAGGATACACAGTTAAAAAATAACATTTATTTCAAGGCAACAGGTCTGACACACTTAAGGCAGACCAACTCGTATATTGGACAGGTATGTTCAACTGGGACCTGACAGTTAAGGCTGGAAACCTGGTTAAGAGCAGGACTGGCAGCTTACTGTTCCAAGGCACAGATGCAGCAAGTGAGATAGTGGTGGGAGAAAAATAAATTGGGTTGGTTGTTGATTAAGGAAAACATCACAAAAATTGTCCAAAATGACATTACTGAGGGTTCATCCAGTGAAGCTATAGTAGAGCTCAGAAATAAAAAGGGGATATTCACCTTGTTGGGATTGTCCTATAGGCCCCCAAATACACAACAGGAATTAGAGGAACAAATACTGTATGCCTGATGATTGAAGGCAGTTGCAGGACTACTACGATTGTCATAGTTGGGGATTTTAACTTTTCCCACATAGTTTGGGACTGTCAGTGTGCCAAGAGCTTAGATGGGATAGGATTCATCAAGTTTGTTCATGAAAGTTTCCTCAGGCAATATATAAAGGGTATTCAATGAAGTGTAATCCGTGAGCACTTTTGAGCCCAATAGTCAGAGTTCTATTAGCTTTAGAGTAGTTACGGCCAAGGACAGGGCTGGCCCACAAGTTAAAGTTCTAAAATGGGGCCAGGCCAACTTTGATGGTATTAGGCAAGAACTTTTAGTACCATCTGCCAATTTCTCCTCAATTGTTTCCATGGAGAAAGACATGAAGATGAGGGGAAGTTAATGGAAATGTCTTGAGGACAGTCCATATCACAGTCCAGTCAAGAAAAGGCTGGAGCTCAATAAATCTCCCGGACCTGAGCAGATATATTCAAAGACACTGTGGGAAGCTAGACAAGAAATTGCAGGAGCTCTAAAACCTGTCTCACACCTATTGTTCTAATATGACCTTTGTTCCAACCATCTGCCTATCAAAAACCCCCTTCGCCTGTGTTGACCTATTACCTGCCATGCTTTGTCCTGCCTCTTCCCTTTTCCAGCTTTATTCTCTCTCCACAACCCCCCCCCCCCCCCCCCCCCCCTTGCACTGGGTGTTCCTTCACCAGGACTTTTGTTTTCCCAATTAGAGCGTTAAATTTGCATTTATCTTTTGGAAAGAATGTACTCTGAATGTACTCTAAGT
This sequence comes from Raja brachyura, assembly GCA_963514005.1. Next base: position 56,337,320 of record OY740783.1, read on the forward strand.
TACCCTTCACTTTACAAGTATCAAACAGATTCATTTGCATTAGAAAGACTACTATTTGCGTTAAAAACAGCCCTACTGCAATATTTAGGGAAATCCTTAAAGTATTTAAGATAATCAGCATGAAAATATTGGCATGCATCTTGCATAAATGTAATAAGTTATTGTAAGGTATGGCTGAAAGCAAGTAAAATTAATCATAAGAATAATGTTAATGGTTCTGTTTGGTAATTTACACATTCTTTATCTTCATGCTGAGAAATGCAATATTATGAATGGATTAAAATTATTTGATATGTTGTAATCAAGGGATTTATTGTCGCACACCATTTATTTCAGACGTTTTGGGGATCCATTGGATGGAATTTGTAAAAACTGTCATCATAGCTGTAAAGAATGTTGGGGGTCAGGTGAAGCTGAATGCCAGACATGTGCAAATCATAATTTCCTGTTGAAATCGGATGATAGATGCTATGCAAAATGTCCCAGACAATACTATGAAGACGAATTTGAGCAAACCTGTGAAAGGTGCCACCCTAGTTGCAAAACCTGTGATGGTAAGTTTAAGATTTAAAATCTTCTAACAGTGAAGATCCATGTTATCTTTGAGAATTTTGTAATAATTGGGGTAGGCTTTTACATTCTGTAAATGGAAATCAAATAAACAGCAAATGCTGGAGTCCAAAATAAAATTAAAATGCTGAAACAGTCAGCAGGTCAGGCAACATCTGTAGATAAAGAAACAACGTGAATGTTTCACATTGAATGTTCTTCACCAGAACCAGGAATCCCCTACTTTTGATTCTCTTGCCCTGGGGAAAAAGACTCTGTACATTCACCATATCTATTCTCTTAATGATGTTATACATCTCTAGAAGATCACCCCTCGGCCTAACCTGCCCACTTCTCCCTCAGACCCTCGAGTCCTGGAAACATCCTTATGTGTTTTCTCTACACTGTTTCGATATTAATGGCATTTTATCTTCAGTAAGTAGGTATATTACAAAACTTACCTTTAGTAGGGGGGACGGGGTTAAAATGAGGTTTTCCCCTTGCCACCCGGAGCTTTATTTTCTCAGAGTGCGAGCTTTTTCTAAAGATTCGTTCCAACTGTCGTTAAGTTAAAAAAAAAAATTAAATCGCCCGACTATTTCAGCGCTGCAGTAAAATAAAAATTAGCTCCTAATGCCGTGAACACTGACAACGTGGACCGATTTTACGTAGGGGACAGGTAAATGAAAGTTGTTTATTTTTTCATATAAACTTGTTTGTTTAGATGACCTTAATCAACATTTCATGTTGCGAAACGGTGATTTATTCCCCATACGAACCGGCAGAATTTTTCCTGCCAATATGGGGTTTAAATTCACCGCAACCGCAACGTTCCAATCCATCGTGTTCCAGGAAATCCCACTCTAAGCTGATTTAAATGGCCATTAATTTACTGGCATTAAACACTAAATTCCTTCAATTTGGCCTATAAATTAATGACAATTAGATTTAAAAATCATGTTATATTGTGAATTCTTGTGTGAATGTTATTTGGACAATTAGGCTTTAAAAAAAATGTTAATTTTTTCTTAAGAAATGGATAGATGTTTAGATCTAGTAATTGAATTTTGTAATTAGCTACAATTGGGTAACTAACTAATTATATGCTTTAATTTCAGGTCATCCAAGTAAGATTGTTTCATATTTGTTTCAGAATGCTTCAATCTATAATAACCGAACATTTCTTTCAGCTCCTAATTTTTAAGAAAGTTATGGGCTTTTGACTGTCCTCAATCACAGCTTTTGTGTTAAATCAATAGAAAGCAATAGGAAACAAGTTGCTAAATTCCGAGTATGAAAATGGCCATAACTTCTTTATTACTGAAGATATGAAAGTGAATTAGGTATCAAATTAAACTTCTTTTTATGCTCTATCTGATGGGATAAATTGCAGACTTGATTTTTTAAATCTCAAAATGTTGTAACATTGCTACAGTAGGATGACCAAAACTGAGCACAATACTCCAAGTACAACCTCACCAATGTCATGTATAACTGTAACGTAACATCCCACTACTTGCTGAAGATGTAACTATAATTCTTGATAACCATCTTCATTGTCTACGATACCATCTATTTTATGTAATGTTTTTATTTTACTAGGCGAAGGACCTATTCGATGTACTTCCTGCTTTTGGGGCTTCAAGATGGTTGGAAGCATCTGCAGTTCTCATTGTTTTGCTGGCGAATACTTGGTCTCAGAGGTACTTATTGTATAGTGATTACTATTGCCACTATCTTACTTGGTGTATATTCTTATATTGTAGCTGTAAAGAATTGCTTAAAATTGGTTTTACTGTGAGTATAACTCCAAGTACATATAGTTCAAGCTTCATACTATTCAAACTCACACAGGGGTAGAATCTAATCTGATATTCAACCCTTAAATTCAGATTTTAACATAAAGATGAACAAATTAGATATATATTTACATTCAACAACAGGAAAAGAAAACATTGATAACATATTATTTTAGTGACGCAGAACATATTAACCATCAGTGAGGTGTTGCCTTTGGAAGGACACTAAAAATGATTGTTTATCCTACCAGTGAATGTGGAGGATTTTGCAAAGTTGGTGGTGATTTTGCAAAGTTCCAGTGCTTTGAAGTACCTTCTGTAGTTAGTCCATATCTCAGAAGTGATAATGGACAGAAATCACTACTGACTGTAGACCATAAGCTTTATGCTGAGTTTGAGTTGTTGATGTATGAATGATTTGATTGTGCGAATATAAAAATTATCCAAATTTTCCATGGTTTGATCATAAGCTTATGTTGTTGTTGGCGGTGGGGAAATGGGGCAAAAGCAGTGGGGTGTTTGCAGCAGGTGCAGGGCTGGGAGACGACTTTTGTCTTATAGAAAGTTAGTGTCAAATTAATAGTTTAGATCAGGAAGGTAGACAATTGTTAAATGCTGAAATAACAGTAAAAGATATTGAAGAATCAATTAGTTCGTTAAAGAATGGAAAAGCTGCGGGCCCTGATGGCCTGAGTGCAGAATTTTATAAAAAATTTCAAGAACTGATTTCCCCAAGATTACATACAGTGTATAGATATGCATATGAACAAGGAAAATTGCCAGAATCTCTAAATGAATCTACAATTACACTCATTCCTAGGGTAGACAAGGATTTGGAAGATCCAGGATCATATAGAGCGGTTGCCCTTCGAAATACAGACCAAAAAATATTAACTAAAGTTTTATCTCGGAGATTAAGTTTGGTGATCTCTAAATTAATACATTATGATCAAACAGGTTTTATTCCAAAACGCTATTCATCCCATAATCTTAGACGTTTGTTTAATATTATATATTCAAAAAGAATACGGGACATGGAATTAGCGGTTATATCGTTAGATGCAGAAAAGGCTTTCGATCAGGTGGAATGGTTATATTTATTTAATATAATGGAAAAGTTTCAATTGGGGGATAGATTTTGTAAATGGGTAAGAATTTTATATTCGAATCCTACTGCAAGAATTTTGACCAACCAAATACTATCAGCTAAATTCAAGCTCTCTAGGGGATGCAGACAGGGATGTCCGTTATCGCCCTTACTGTTCGCTTTGGTGATAGAACCCCTGGCGGAAAAAATTAGATCTGAACCTGAAATATATGGCTATAATACTGATACAACAATTAATAAAATATCTTTATATGCAGATGATGTTTTGATTTATATTACAAAACCGGAATTTAGTATTCCCAACCTGTTTAATGTTATAACTAAGTTTGGCACATTTTCTGGATACAGGATTAATTGGAATAAAAGTGATATTATGCCAATAACTGGAATAAATTTAAATATACTACAACAATACCCACTAAAAGTAGTTAAAGACAAATTCAAATATTTAGGGATTAATGTAACTAAATCTTATAATTCATTAATTAAATCTAATTATCCTCAATTACTAGATAAACTTAGAAAAAATATTTTATATTGGAAAACACTTCCTATATCTATGATTGGTAGAATAAATGCCATAAAGATGTTTTTTTTACCACAATTGTTATATTTGTTTCAGGCTATTCCTTTTTTTCTCCCGAAAACCTTTTTTTAAAAAATTGATAATATTGTTAATAGTTTTATTTGGGATTATAAAAATCATAGAATAAGTAAAAAACATTTATGTAAATCCAAGATAAATGGAGGATTAGCACTTCCAAATTTTTTATATTATTTTTGGGCTGTTCAGATTAAGAATATGAATTTTTGTTGGGTAAATATGGATCATGAACCAACATGGTTAAATATAGAAAAGGAAGACTGTCTACCTTTTAACGTAGGCTCGATTATATTTGCGCCAAAGGAAGTACAAAAAAAAATTTATAGGGACAACCCAATAATTTATAATAATAGACGTATTTGGAAACAAATAGTTAAGACTTTACATTTAGATAACCTCTCACTCAGACTTTCAATTACGAATAACCCATTATTTAAACCTTCTATATTAGATGGGGGGTGACACTGGGATGATTTAGGAATTAAAAGGATAGAACACCTTTATAGAAAAGGAAAATTTCTTTTATTCCAAGAGTTACAAGATATCTACGGATTGTCTCCACAACATTTGTTTAGGTACTTACAAATTAGAGATTATATTAAATCTAATACACAAGATTATAAAAATAAAGAATCAGGATTATTAGATGAACTGTTTAATTTGCACCCAAATACAGAAAAATTAATAGCTTATATATATAATATCATTTTGGATAAGGAGAACCCAATAACTGAAACATATCGTCAAGTATGGGAAAATGAAATTGGATTAGCTATAACAAAAGAAAATTGGGAAGAAAGTTTACAACGAATACATTGGTGTTCATTAAACGCCAGGCATACATTGATACAATTTAAAGTATTATATAGATTACATTATTTGAAAACTAAATTAAATAGTATCTTTCCCAATCTCTCCTCTATTTGTGATAAATGTAAGAATTTAGAAGCAAATTTAATACATAGTTTTGTTACATGTTCCAAATTGAATTATTACTGGACAGAAATTTTTAAAGTTATTTCTGAAGTTCTGAAAGTTAAATTGGACCCTGACCCAAAGTTAATAATATTTGGAATTCCGGACTTAAATTTGGCACTTACAGTAAATCAAAGAAATTTCTTTGATTACTGTTTGATAATTGGGGAAAAAAATCATATTGAAATTTTGGAAGGGAACATTATCCCCCACAACTAAAATGTGGGCAGCAGAGATGTTGGAGACGTTACATTTGGAAATAATTAGATTTGTCCTATTGGACAAATATAATTCCTTCGAACAGATATGGTCTCCATATATACAGTATTTAGAGAAGTAGCTGTTCTTGGCATCACAGCTCGGCGGGCACCCTGCGGGATTTGATGAGAATAATTCATTTTCATATTGGGATTAACATGCATGTCTTTATTGATATTATCATTTGTAATAGTTTTATTGACAATACATACTGTTGTTTTTCATTTATATATATATATAATATTTTTTCACTTCTTTGTTAACCCTTTTTTTCCTTTCTCTTTTTTCTTTCTTATATATAATCAAATTATTATTTAATCACACCTTTAATGATTTATAACTGTTCTATTCTTTCTCTATCTTTATTTCTAAAAAAATAGATAAGAATTATTAATGTCTTATTTGTATAAAAATTGAATTAAGTTGATGTTTGTAAAGTTGTTTAAAACATTGTAATTGGTTACCTCTAATAAAAAAATATTTAAAAAAAAAGAAAGTTAGTGTCAGGCCCATTCTTTATTTCTTCCATCCTGTGTTCAGTATTAGGTTTCATGTTTCTGGGACAATTAAATTGTCAAGAAAAATCTAAAAAGTGGAAGATGCTGGATCGACTAAAGATTTGCATGGTTTGTTTACATGGTAACTACTTTTCATGCATAACCATTATGCCGTTTCTGTGCTTGTTAGGATCCAGAAACACTCTGCGATAAATGTGACGATACTTGTCTGGAATGTAAAGGGCCAGGACCTTCCAACTGCACAGACTGTCACCCAAATCTCTTGATGAATCTCGAAGGTGGCAACTGTTTAAAATGTTGCAGAGCTGTTTTGCCAGATGTTGAAAGCTGCTGTGATTGTGAAATGAAATTTGGTAAGACTGGTAGTGTGTAAAAGTTTTATTTAATATTTTACTCAAAACATTTTTATTAGTTAAAGAGATTTATTTCTGACTGCATGAATAAGCGAGTTCAGTATTCCAAAAAATGCAAGGAATCATGGAATTTGTCAAAGGTCACTGACTATAAAGAAAAAGCGAACAAAGCGCTGGCTGCATAAACTGTATGTAAATTATTATCTTTATTCATGATTTATGTGTAAAAATATATTTCATCTGAGGAACGGGGGTGCCAGGTAGCGGGAGAGCCAGTGTAACAGCGAGAGGGGGCTGATGTCAGTGGGAGATGGGACAACGTGCACAGACCTGCGCCTCATCCGCAGCCCCCCCGCCCCACCCAGCGGCCGGCCAACCTCCCCGGCATTGGCGGGGGTGCGCACACGGTGCTGCACTGGCTCGGCTGGATGGGCAGCATCCCCAGAGAAAAGGAATGGGTGACGTTTCGGGATGAGACCCTTCCGGGAGGAGAGCTTGCCTGGCATGTCGCGGTGCCATGTGTGTGTACCCGCACTTGGTCCCCATGGCCATCAAACCTCTCCGTCTGAGTCACAACCCTCCACCAGCAGGGCGTTTGATGCCGGAAGACTACAAGCAGCTCCAGTGGAACTGGTTGCTATCCCAGCTCCGACTGACTCATTGTTTGTAATGACATGCCCTTCACTGAGGGGACAAACCGATGGCCTATGGAGAGGGAGAGAAGCGTAGCCAGCGGTCCCCAGCCCGCCGGGCATCAGCCCCCCCGAGAGCTGGAGAGGAGCCGGGGCCGAGGCCTCCCCACGCCGGGTCTGGGCCCATTGGCGCCAGCCTGACACCTCTGGATGAGGACGGGACACCCATGGGGGGAGGGATGGGGAATGCCCAGCGGCGGCTTGGCGGCGCCAGAGGTCCGACCCCGACCCCGGCCCCGACCATGGACCCCAAACCCACGGAGCAGCACAAAGCATAAAGCGCTGAAATTAAGGTTTAATAACCTAAGTTAACACACAGCAGATCCGCACCTCCAATGTTTATCTCCAGTGACCTATGACCTGAGCATGTGCAGTCAGAATATCAAACTCACTTATTAATATGCATTGAAAAACAGTGATTTTTTCAGTTAATTTGTAATTTAAATGTATTTTTTGTCAAATCAATTGCAGTACCTCCTAATATATGTTTCTTA